>OZ012740.1:373361299-373736299 GCA_963859935.3 Lathyrus sativus
CTAACTTAATTGATTAACTTGAATGGGATCAAAGATCGAGCGGGAGTATGATGCAAATGGGATGCACTACACACGATTGTTGAATCATGTGTAGGGTTTTCCTTTGGACGGATGCGATGCGATAAGAGTAAATATGATAATGTGAAATGACTATAGAATAAATTGCAGAAATGTAAACCATACACATACGCATGAAAGTGCTAGAAGTGTGTGAGAGTGAAAGGTGTCGTGAAGTGATTGCGCGTGATTGATTGTATGTTTACGCGATTGGTTGATTTTAATTGCATAGATTTTATAGGCGAGAAGTGGATTTGATTTTTAGTTCGAACTAATGAAAAAAAGGTTGGATTGGTTTTGATAAAGGTTGAATAGCTTTAAGCTTATTATTTTTTTTTAAATAAAGGGTTATTATATTGGAAAATAAGATTTTATTTGTTATTAATTAAAAAAAGGGATAAATCATATTATAAAATAAATACTAAATTGTCTAAAAAAAAAGGAAGTAATGGAATTTTATGATTTATTAATGAAAATAGGTTAATTAAATAAAAGATGAGTTGATTAAGATGAATAGATAAATAAATATTACCAATTACTTAATTTATTAAAAGTTGATGATTAAATAATTATTAAGTAAAAAGATTAAGTTAATTGACCTAAAAACGGCTGATTTAAAAAAAGATTAGCAAAAGGTTGATTAATTAAGAAAAAAAAGGGGGGTAAATTAAAGTTTAATTGAGATTAGGGGATGGTTTGCGGATAATTTTAATGTGGTGTGTGGTTAGTGAGTGTGATTAGCAACAAATTAAATGAACAATTCAGAAGAAAACGAGAAACCCTAAGTTCCTCCTCCCCTCTTCGCCGTTCTCGATCTCGCCCTTTTTCGCTCCCCATCTCACTTCGTTCTCTCTCGTTCATCGTCTCCAATCACCTCAGATTCTCTTCTTTTTGCCACTTTTCTGAAACCAAACAAAAAGCGTCAATAATTTAATAGCATTGACAAGGATAGGTGCTTACCGAGAGCTGGGTTGAGCGGCGATTTGCGAGGATGGAGTGGATGCCTCGTCTGTTGAGGGTTCGCGGCGATGGCTTCAACGATTAAGGAAGATAAGTCGCTCCTTTGTCCTATTCTGGATTACGAATCTTTGGTCTTTTGGTAGCTATTCGTGTCTTAGGGTTCTTTTGTATGTACCGTTTCCTCTTCCCTTCATCTCTTTATATAGACATCATGAGAATTAATGTCATGTTTAAGACCTGATTGAAAGAGTTGAATGCTGATTTCGATATTCCAATTTGGGACAAATCGTATTTGAAAACTCGATTCGATCCTTCCATTTTAGCTTATACGAAATTTGAATTCTTTCCTCTTCTGTCTGATTGTGTTTGATGTGTGTTTAACGTAAATCTCAATTTTGCAATATTCTGTATTAATCACTTTAATGTCACGGTTCATTGCCCTGAGGATTTGATTTTTTGTCTGAATCGAATCTTTTTGACAGGGTATATTCCCAACTGATTTGCTAACCCTGGATTTGGTGGTTTGGCAGGTGTAAAAAGCGGTTTGTTTTGGGCCAAGGGAGGATTGGCAGCCCAGAGCACCAACTTGACTTATTTTTGACATTGACTTAATGAATTTCGATTAATCTTTGATAATCTCTGGTGTGGACTCACGTGAAATTGCTCAAAGTTCTCTCTTGCGAACAAAAGAAAAGGAGAAGCGAGGTTATTGTTCTTTTCACTTTGTTTTCCATTCTTGCCTTCAAATCAAGTTTGATGTGTATCTAATGCTGTTTTCCTTTGGTGCTAGGATGGTGAGGGATTCTAACAGGCTCAGTATACAAGTGTTATCTCTGCTGGTTAAGCCATCCTGTTTCTTGCTCTTCAATGTTAAAACTAGTTTTGTTGCAGCTAATCTCTTTGTGGAATTTGCAAAACTTGCGAGGTAGTTCTATTGAAGTTCCGTTGGCTGCTTCTCTACGTTGCTCTTATTTGTATCTGTGATGTATGCTAATTGAGTTTCAATCTGTGTGATGTTGTTGACGTTGTTATTCCCTGCTGCAATGCGTATTACAAGACCGTGTGGAAGTGATTCAATTTCTTTGCTTTTTACTGCCTCCTGTTTGGGTGTGAATGTCTCTAAGGATCTTCTTGTAAATCTCCCTCTGTAGCGTGTGTTTGTGATGTTCTGATGATGCATATGTGTGCATTTGTTTATTACCTTCCTTATGTATGCTCTGAATGTGAGTTTCTTTGTGTGTGTTGTTATGAAATCTTGTGTTTTGATGTTGCTTGTAAGGTGTGAATTTCTGATGTATTGGTATCCCTCTTCCCTGAATCATCTATGCGTGTTTTCAACAAGTCTTGAGTAGTCACAGAACGACGTCGGTAACTCAATTGGAAGTTCCTGATAAGCTTTCCCGTCTTTTTCTTTTTAGGCGTGTTCTGAACTTGACTGTGTTAGTTTGTACTGACAACTTCAAAATGAATTGTCTTAAATTCCAGGAAAAGTTGTCGTAACCGGAGTCATCTGTCGCAGCAAATTGCCTCAACGTTGCACGGTTTCCGACTATCGCCTCGATGAAGTGAATGCTCTTCAGAGATTTTCTGAAGTCGGGAAAATATTCATGGTCTCTTAAAGAAGAGAAACCACAACAGGAGCTATCAGCAGTTGCTATGGTCTACTTGTGACATTGATGTATGTTGTGCTTTGCTTGAGTTTTCTTCATCATGAATATTGTTGTACGTTGTTCTAAGTCTGCTAATCAGATTCTTCATCGTGAATGCAGGTCGTCCGGGTCATAACACTTGAGTTCAAGTTGACGGAGAAGCGCTTTATGCTTTGTCTTCTAAGTGTTGGCTTAATATTGAAAATCTCTTGTAAGTCCTACCCTTAAATCAAGAATGAATCATCTTGGGTTGTTCATGTTCCTTGACTGATAACTTGCTCTCATTGTGAATGCAGGTTCTTATTTTCAAGTATATGTTGATGACTTCGGTCGCCTCTCTGTTCTAAGTCTGGTAATTCAGAATTCTCTTTCATCTCGTCATGTTGGACGGTGGTTTGTAAACGTCTTATGACCGCTCTCCATAATTAAACTTTGATCAATACCGAAATGTTGTTTTCTTATAACTTCTAATTGAATCCTTTTTGTTGTCTGATGTTGACTAGGGAGTTGGGAAGTGCTTGGGTAATGAACTCGTACGGCGTGGCATAGTTGACGGTGGGCCGTGAAGGTGCGAGTGAAGACCTGAATGATAGCCTGGACAACTCAAATGGACTTATTGCATCATGTTACTTTATCTTTTAACCGTTTTGCAGGAGCTGATGAGAAGGTGTTACTAATTAATCTGATGTAGGCTGAGTACAGATGGTTTTCGCATGATTGATTGAAGGCTTCATTGTTGCGGATAATGTCGTTTCTGTCAGGATTTACAACTTCAATTGAGGGGTAGAAATCTTGACTTCCTTTGCGTTAAAACAATTGCTAAGAACAAGAAGACTTGCTCACAAATCCTGATACCATAAATTCAAGAAGTTATGCTTGAAACCGTTGCGCTGATGATGCCGCTCGGAACAATTCTACCAAGAGTTGCGCATTGGGGAGTTGAATTATATTATTAAGTAAACCATAGTTGTTTTTGACAGAAAATTGTGCTTCAGCTTCCTTATTCTCTTGAATTAAAAAAAACTCCTAATATTACCAATTGTTTGTACTGATGTGCGTCATTTTGCAGGGATCGCCATGCAAGGATGCCCAAGGGTGTGCGACACTTCCAAGACTTCTCTTAAGTTGCAGTCACATGGAACTGTTGGTTTGGCACCAAACAATGCATTCAAAAGGGGGAGACCACCTGGGGATTCACTTAGTAGTCCCTGCGCTACCAAGACTCCTCATGGCCTTTTCCTTGTAATCCAAATTTGGTACTAGAACATATATGTATCTCATTAAACTCGTGATGTATCCAGCGACAAATTTTGAAATCAATAAATAGCACCCTTTTATCATGAAGCTGATATTGGTCTAAATTATTCTTGTGAATTTCGAATGTTCTTGGATCTCGCATTTAAAACTTTGTAATGCTTTGAAATCGGTGAATTAAACTAAACTTGTAACCTTTTGATAGTGTTAAATCTTGACATACTTTAACAGTCTTGTAAATCTTCAACCATTACAAACATTCTTGTAACTTGATTTCTGAGATTGGGTTTGCCCTTTATATGTATGAAGAACCATTCTCTATTTACGAACTCGAATAGGGAGATAAATGATGGAATTAAAATTTTCGATTTGACCTCGTAGAAACATCTCCTAATAAACAGCTTCGAAGATAGTAACTCTTGATAATTTCACTTTGAAAACAGACTAAAGAGAGAGGCCTTAGATCACCATGAAAACACTTTTCACAAGCAAAACTCCTTGAAAAGTCTTTAACGGACTCGTGGCTTGAAACACCAGTTGTTATATACTCTAAATGAAACTTGCAAGTCTTTTGAAAAGGTCCCCCTTTGGTGTCATATAAAGGCTTTAACTTCAAATTTGTTTTGAATTGATGATGCTTCATCCGATTGTGAGGATCCGTACTTGAATATACCGTGTCTGCGTCAACTGGTTAGCCGTGATAATAAAAAAAATGAACAAGAAATAAACATAAGAAGGTGGGATCTCATGGTCAAAAATTAGGGTGCAACACAGTGCAAATGGCAGCATCTCGTGCCAATCTTTGTAGGTCACAACCATCTTCTGAACAATCTTCTTGATGTTTTTATTGGCCGCTTCAACGGCGCCATTCATCTTCGGCCGGTAAGGAGATGAGTTGTGATGTTCAATCTTGAAACTCTGACACAGCTCCTTCATCATCTTATTATTCAGGTTCGAACCATTGTCAGTAATGATCCGCTCGGGAATTCCATAACGACAGATGATATCCCTCTTTATGAATTTAGCCACCACTTGCTTGGTCATATTAGCATATGAGGCTGCCTCCACCCACTCGGTGAAGTAGTCGATAGCTACTAGAATGAAGCGATGACCGTTAGATGCGGCGGGCTCGATCTTGCCTATCATGTCGATGCCCCACATGGAGAACGGCCACGGGGAGGACATGACATTCAAAGGGCACGGCGACACATGAACTTTATCAGCATAAATCTGGCATTTATGACATCTCTTCGTGAATTTAAAGCAATCCGACTCCATCGTCAGCCAGTAATATCCTGCTCTCAGGATCTTTCTTGTCATAGCATGCCCGCCGGCGTGCGTACCAAACGTGCCTTCATGGACTTCTTCCATGAGCATACTCGCTTCTTTCTCATCTACACATATGAGTAGCACGAGATCGTGATTTCTTTTATACAAAACTCCATCAGGATTGAGATAAAAATTTCCAGCCAGCCTCCTCAGAGTCTTCTTATCCTGGATTGACGCTCCCGCAGGATACTCCTTAGTCATAAGGAAAGTCTGGATGTCATGGAACCATGGCTTGCCATCGGAAGCTTCCTCGATCGCGAAGACAAATACAGGTCTATCAAGACGAGAAAGGACAATTCTTGGAGCTTCATTCCAAAAATTGACTTTATACATCGAAGCCAGCGTGGCTAAGGCATCAGCCATCTGGTTTTCGGCCCTGGGCACATGATGGAGTTCCACTCGATCAAAGAACGGAAGCAGCCTTTTGGCATAGTTCATGTACGGCACCAAATTCGATTGGCGAGTTTCCCACTCCCCTTTAATCTAGTTAATCACAAGCGCTGAGTCACCATATACATCTAGGTTCTTGATTCTCAAATCAATTGCCTCTTCTAGACCCATGATGCATGCTTCATACTCCGCTTCATTATTGGTGACCGGAAACGTCAGTCTCGCAGTAAACGGGATGTGGGATCTGTGGGGAGTTGTGATGATCGCCCCAATGCCACTTCCGTAAGAATTAACCGCCCCGTCAAATATCAATTTCCATTGGGATTTCCTATCTGGACCCTCGTCGGGCAACGGTTCATCACAATCTTTCGCTTTAAGAAACATGATATCCTCATCAGGGAACTCAAATTTCATCGGCTGTTCGGCGAGGTATTCAGACAATACGCTTCCCTTGATGGCCTTCTGGGAAACGTACTGAATGTCATATTCCGTCAACACCATTTGCCATCTGGCAATCCTACCCGAAAGCGCTTGCTTCTTGAAGACGTACTTGATCGGATCCATCTTCGAAATTAGCATGGTGGTGTGGTTGAGCATGTACTGTCGTAAACGTTTGGCAGCCCAGGCTAGTGCACAACACATCTTCTCCAGCATCGAGTAACAAGATTCACAGTCTGTGAACTTTTTACTCAAGTAGTAAATGGCATGCTCCTTTCTGCCCGTCTCGTCGTGCTGACCGAGAACACACCCCATACTATTCTCAAGAACTGTCAAGTAAATGATTAAGGGTCGTCCAGCCACTAGGGGCATCAAGATTGGAGGTTCCTGTAGATACTGTTTTATCTTATCAAATGCCTTCTGGCAATCCTCGTTCCAGATAATCGCCTGATCTTTCTTCAACAGTTTGAACATCGGTTCACACGTGGCCGTGAGCTGAGAGATAAACCTTGCAATGTAGTTTATTCTGCCCAGGAAACCACGAACTTCTTTTTCAGTTTTTGGCGCTGGCATTTCTTGTATCGCTTTTATTTTCGAAGGATCAACCTCGATGCCTCTTTCGCTCACGATAAACCCCAGTAGTTTTCCGGACCGTACTCCGAAAGTACACTTGTTAGGATTCAGCCTCAACCTGAACTTCCTAAGCCTCTCAAAAAGCTTCAGCAAATTGACCAGATGTCCCTCCTCCGTTTGGGACTTCGCAATCATGTCATCAACATAGACTTCAATCTCATGATGAATCATATCATGAAACAAAGTGACCATTGCTCGTTGGTAAGTGGCCCCTGCGTTCTTCAGACCGAAAGGCATTACCTTGTAGCAAAATGTTCCCCAGGGAGTGATAAACGTAGTTTTCTCCATGTCCTCCGGCACCATCTTGATCTGATTGTAGCCGGAGAAGCCATCCATGAACGAAAATACAGAGAACTGAGTTGTATTGTCGACCAACACATCAATATGAGGCAGCGGGAAATCATCTTTAGGGCTCGCCCTATTCAAATCCCGATAATCGACGCACATTCGTATCTTACCGTCCTTCTTCGGTACAAGCACTATGTTGGCGACCCACGGAGGGTAAGTAGTGACCGCTAAGAAGCCAGCATCAAGCTGCTTCTGCACTTCTTCTTTGATCTTAACGGCCATATCTGGTCGTGTCCTCCTAAGCTTCTGCTTGACGGGAGGGCAATCTTCTCGCAACGGCAAGTGGTGGACCACGATGTCAGTATCAAGCCCGGACATATCTTCGTATGAACAAGCAAAGACGTCACTGTACTCTCTTAGCATCTTGACCAATCTCTGCTTGACATCACTCTGCAATGCAGCCCCTATCCTGATGTTCCTGACGAGTTCTTCAGAACCCAGATTCACAATCTCGATCTCTTCTTCGTGAGGCAGAATAACTTTATCTTCTTGTTTCAACAAGCGGGCCAACTCTTCGGGAAGGTCTTCGTCTTCATCAATCTCTTCCTAGGCTTGATAGATCGGGCAATCGAAGTCGAAGTGAGTCGTAGAAGGTCCAGAGTCGATGTCATCTGTTATGTGGATCCTGCAATAACAAGAGTTAAGCTTAAAACAAGGATATGCAGGTTAGCACAAACCTCATTGCCATTTTATTGTTTTTCAAAACAAATATAAAACAGGGATAACAGAGATCACAATATTTGAATACGAAGAAAAACGCCTTTTGATTTATTGATAAAATGCATGTACATAATCAAACAAGGCCCTGACAATAAAACCACTATGCCCTGGGTAGGACATATGGTTGTACAATGATTGGAAAAAGTAAATCATTACTCTTCGCTTGTCATCTGGATGATATCCTTGACAGACCAGTTGTTGAGGCTCTCGCCTGGCTTGCTTGGCTGGATCCAAGAGTCTAGGTCACAGTCGCTATCTCCGCTGTCTTTAGACACCGTGTTGACGGTTTCAAATATCACCCCGCCGCTGGTAAACTGGATCGGCCCTTTACCTCGCGACGCACTGCTAGAAGAAGAGGCTTCAGCCGCAGGAGAATATCCCAACCCAAACTTGTCTTGCTTGTTAGGTATCTCCAAAATTCGCCCCCAGCCTGGGGTAGATCCGGCCTGAACAACGGCCCGGGCCTCCTTGAAGGAAGAGAGAGTCATCTCTGGCTTTTCAGTGACTACAGGAGCTACGTCCTTGACTTTAACAGCTTCGAACGCTTGGCATAGAGTTTCGTGGATTTCCCCATCCATCTTAACATACTTGAAGGACGACAAATGGCTCACCATTATGTCTTCCTCGCCACATACGGTCACGATGCTACCTCCGACAGCGTACTTGAGTTTCTGGTGCAACGTGGAGGTCACGGCACCCGCGGAATGGATCCATGGCCGGCCCAAGAGACAGCTGTAGGCAGGCATGATGTCCATAATGTAAAAGATCGCGTCGAACGTTTCCGTCCCAACTTGGATCGGCAACGTCACCTCCCCGAAAACATGGCGTTTGGTTCCATCGAATGCTTTCACAACCAGATAACTGGGTGTGCAAATCACTCCACGAGTATCCAACTTCATTAATGCCTTCTTCGGAAGAACATTGAGCGATGACCCTGTGTCGACCAACACGTGAGACATAATCGTTCCCCTACACTCTATCGAGATGTGCAGGGCGCTGTTGTGGTTCCTCCCCTTCGGCGTCAGCTCTAGGTCAGTGAAACCTAACCCATTCCCAGCATTCACGTGGGCTACGACCTCCTCTAACTGGTTTACCGATATTTCCTGTGGTACATATGCGGCGTTCAACACCTTCAGCAGTGCGTTGCGGTGTGCCTCAGAACACAGCAACAGATTCAGGATGGAAATTTTCGAGGGTGTCTGATGGAGATGATCCATGATCTTGTAGTCACTCTTTTTAATCAACCTCATAAATTCCTCGGCGTCTTTGACAAGTAAGTCTTTTTCTACCCCACGAGGGATCTCTTCAACGACTTTGCTCTTACCTTTATCAGTTGCATCAGCTCTGTCCGCTTTGTCCACCACGACCTCAGGTGGTGCAAATACTCTCCCGCTGCGAGTAGTTCCGCTAACGTCTGCTAGGTTCTCCACAGACGACCCAGACGGTTCTAGTTCCAACTTCTGTCCGTTGCAGTAAACCTCTGCCCCATAATGCCATGGGACAACATTAGTGCTTTCGAACGGTATCGGCCCAGCTTTGGTGATGGTAATCGTGGGCGGTCTAGGAGCAGAAATAGTTATCGTCCGACGAGGGATGGTGATGGTGGCAACCTCATCATCTTGCTTCAGCATTACCTCTCCCGATCCGCTTTCGGCCCTTCGGCTAAATTGCAGGATTCCTTCGGTCATCAGACTTTGAATCCCCTCTATCAACTGTTCACATCCATCAGGACTTGTCGCACAGCCCATGCACAGCTCCCCGCAGCCCAGGAAGTAACCCCTTTTCATCAGCTTAGCTTTAATGAAGCTAAGCGGTGTCTTCAGATCTCTGACGTCAGTCAACAAATCCAAACTCTCGTCTTCAATAATGGCGTTTACTCCATCTCCCCTATGATTCGGCATAGGGTTCTTCGTGACGTTTGGCACATTATCTGAGAAGTTGATGATCTTAGCGTCCACCATGTCCTGCACCTTATGCTTGAAGGCTTTGCAATTCTCTATTGTGTGGCCTGGTGCCCCTGAGTGAAACTCACAAGTTGCATTCGCATCATAACCTGGCGGAGGTGCCCCTGTCAAGGGAGCCAAGGTTCTCTTCTGGATCAACTGTAGCTGGAGCAGAGTCTGCAATAGTTGGGCGTACGACATGGGCGGTGTCTCGAGGTGACGGCTCGACAGAGGTGCCCTGTTTTGATACTTTCTGTACCCTTGTTGATTTGGTTGCTGCTGCTGCTGTGGCTGTTGGACTGCCGGGATAGTTATACTGGCCACCTGTTGGTGAGGGCCATTACCCTTCCTTCGAGCGCTAGTCACGGCGCTCGTTTCTCCTTCCCGTATTTTGCCACCATAAGGTTTCTTTTCTCCTCCAGCCGAGGATGAATCACCTTGAATTTTCCCCAGTTTGATCCCATTTTCAATGTGCTCACCCGTGATAATGAGATCTGAGAAGGTTCTGGACATACCGCTGACCAATTTCTCATAGTAAACCCCTGGGAGGGTGGCTACGAACATTTGCACAAGCTCGCGTTCAACCATCGGCGGCTGAACCCTGGCTCCCAATTCACGCCATCGCTGGGCGTATTCCTTGAACCCTTCGTTGTTCCTCTGTGACAGATTCTGCAGTTGGACTCGGTTCGGGGCCAAGTCACTGTTATATTGGTAGTGGTGCACGAATGCTTCAACAAGGTCCTTCCACGTGCGCACACTGGTAGGTTCCAGACTCATGTACCATTCGAGGGAGGGCCCGGACAAATTGTCCTGAAAGAAGTGCATCAGCAACTTCTCGTCCTCAGAATGAGCGGACATTTTCCGGTAGTATGATCTCAGGTAGACGCGAGGGCAAGTGGTGCCCTTGTACTTTTCAAAGTCAGGTACCTTAAACTTGGGAGGCACCTTGAAATCAGCAATCAGTCCCAACTTGGACATATCAACGCCCAGGGTGTTCTGGTTCTCAATATTTCTCATCTTATCCTCGAGTGCCTTGAACCTTAGCCGTGCTTCAGCAGTCAGCTCACCTTCGGCACCTCTCTGAGAGAACACTTCGTCTTGACGGTCTTCTAACCACGACTGAGGCCCGAAAAGATTTCCAACACCCGCATTGTCGTTGCCCAGCCCAACATTGACGTTAGCTTCAAAATTCCCATTACCGACGCCCGTCGTATTACCATTGAGTCCCATGTTAGCTATCACATTGCCGTTGGCACTGCCATTCCCCCCGGTCACGGGGACGCCATTCTGAGGAGTTTCAACTGGTGGAGGGGTAGGCACGGTCCCACCATGGAGTACGCCATTGCTATCAACCCTTGAAATCAGAGGCTAAACCAAGGTTCTGAGCTGATCCTGGCCATTGGCGACCGCTTGCATGAGCTCCATGAAGCGGTCCATTCTTTCGCGGAGTTCTTGAACATCAGTTTGCACTTGCTCCATGATTCTGGTTTGATTTGCTCTGGTCGGATAACGGTGGATTGGTCTCTGATTAATCCTGGAACAACCTGAAACAACCTGTTAACACAAAAGGGTTAGGAAAAACGACAAAGTGCTCGTTATGCAAATGCTTCATGCAAATGCAAACGTGTGTCTGTGCGTTAGGGAGGTATCCCCCGATCCTAGTGCCTGAGTGTCGGTGCTGATGATAAGAAGTCCGAGTCCAGTCATGGAAATAACATCTCATATATATAAAGAAAGCCCATCAAGGCAGTACACAACGTCAGTGAGTACAAGCAGAATCAATAGCATGACCTCAGCCAACAAGCCTGGTGATGGTCAGCATACAACAACGATCAAAACGAAAGGAATACAAATAGTCAAGCACGGCCACGGGCGCGAAACTCTTCTAACAACCCCTTCGTTTCTGGATGACCCGGCCGAGTGAGTAACCCTTCGACGAGTAACTCTCTCTGCATAATCGTGTATTGAGGACCTTCGACCGAATCTTCCCATGTCCTTCGCCGAAACAATCTTCTAACTTCCGCTTCTCGGATTCAAACATCAGTTTGTGCTCCTTCAGGTTAGCAAGAGCTTTGTTGAGCTGGCCTTCGGCGGCATATCAGCGAGCGGTTTCTTCATCAAACCTCTTCTCACTAGCCTTCACCTGGGCTTTCAGCTTGGAGATCTGTTGCATCAGCTTATCCTCCCGCTCTTTCCTGTTGGCTAGGGAGGCCTTCCAGTGCTGGTTAAACTTGGATATCCTCCGATACGCTTCATCCAAGTGTTGCTTCTTCGTGGCCATTACATTGTTGACAGCTTTGAAGTCTCAACCCATGCGCTCACGCTCAGCTATCTGCTTAGTCAGATCTATCCCCAACTGGTTCACCAGCTCTATTTTCCTCTTGAAGGAATGAACGACTTCGTTTCTCTCGCTCCTGAGCTGAACCAATTCTTTCTCCAATTCTTCATTTGCCTTTTTCAGCTCAGCTCTCTCAGCTAACACCTGATTATGCAGCTGAATAGGCACAATGGTGGGCTCTTCAATCACTGGAGGGCTTTCTGGCTTTGCAAGAGGAAATGACATCCCTATAGCATTTGCTCTGGTTCTGACCCATGTCACATACGGAGTGTAGGCTTGGCTATTGCTTTTCCCCAGCAATGGTCTTCCCCGCTTACTGATGCCACTCCAAGCGCGCTGAAGCTTAGATAACATATCCCCCTCTATAAGACCAGTGAGGTACAGAGATTCCTGTACCTCTTCATCCTTCGGCGGAGCTCTCAAAGCATAAGCAAACTGTCGGACCAGCAAAGACGGATTATAGTTTATACAACCCTTCCTGCCTATCAAAGGCACGTTCGGAAACCCACTGCAGCTGAAGATAATCTCAGTACCCAACCTATCTCTGTCAAACCAGTCAATATCCTCTGCAGATAGACTCATCAAACGCTCAGACCACTCAGTTGTCGCTGCAGACGAAGCAGAGGGACCCCTCTTGGGTAGATGACTATAAAGCCATTTATAAAGCAGGGGTACACAACACAAGACGTTCTTACCCCTTATGTTCTCGTTTTTGTAGTGGATGGAACGATAGATATCTCCTATCAGGGTAGGGACTGGATTCCCTGATGCAAAGATGCGGAAGGCGTCGAAGTCTACAAAATCGGGCATATTGGGGAACAGAATGATGCCATATATGCACAGAGCGAGAATGGCGTTGAACACGACCCAACAACCGTCTTTGGCGCACTGCTGAGCCTTTCCCACTAAGAACTGCAAGGAGAAACCGGGAACCTTGTTCCAACTAGACAATACCAACTCGGGGGCATCCAGATGAAGTGACGGAGCTAGACTAGCCAGATTAGGCTCAGCATCCATATGAACGAAGGGCATCCGACTCTTGATAGGCACACCTAACAAATCAACATACTCTTCTAGCGTAGGTGCGAGAACAAAATCCTGGAAAGTGAAGCATCTTAACGGAGGATCGTAGAACTGCAGCAGAGCGTGCAACCCATTCAACTCAAATGCAGAAGGTTTACGAACCAAACTCAGCAATTTTCCGTAAGACTTTATGAACTCATCTCTCACAGAATCATCTGCTAAAGCAATCAAACCAGTCAGCTGAACAACATTAGGAGTGGGGAGCTTGTAAGCCACGGTCTTCCTCAGAGAACCCATAATAACACAATAGAAGGCAAGAAATCCTGAATCGGGGGAAACGGTACCTGCAACACAGACACACGTTAATGAAATGCAAATGGGTATGCAAAGCAATGTAAAATGCAATCATGCAGCAGGAGATCAAGGCAACTGTGCTGTGGAGATTCTGTATCAACAAAACCATAATCATGCTCTATCAAGAACAACCAATATCTCATAATAAGAAAACCCCGGTATCGAACCATAAATCTACTCTGTCAAGAACACACACAGGACCATAAATCTGCTCTGTCAAGAACAAACACTAATAGGACCATAAATCTGCTCTGTCAAGAACAAACACTAATAGGACCATAAATCTGCTCTGTCAAGAACAAACATCTGATAATAAGGACCTCTGATACGGGACCAAGACTCTGCTCTGTCAAGAACAAACATCTGATAATAGGGACCTCAGGTACAGGACCAAAACTCTTCTCTATCAAGAACAAACATCTGCTGAGGAGATCCTCTGGTCCCAATCAAAAACTTGCTCTGTCAAGAACAAATACACATCTCTGAAGATAAGGTCCTCTGATACAGGACCATAACTCTGCTCTGTCAAGAACAATCATATATCTGATGATGAGAACCTCTGGTACCAACAAAACTTATTCGCTATCAAAAAAACCAGGTAGTCTGAAGGTTAAGGTTTCCTGCAACAAACCCAACGCTACTCACAGGTATGGACCTAGACTGACACAAGTTCGGCATCCTATGCGGTCATCAGTGTCACAGACATTCAAGAGGGGTGATACGATACCCAGAAGGTGTGGCATCACCAGCTCATGAAGCGGCCTCACTCGGCTGAATCCCAAATGATCGGTCCCTAGAGTCGACAATCCTCCAAACCAACAACCCCCTCAACCCAAAGGGTTGAAAAAGAAGTCAACCGGGAGAACCTCGTCTGAGCGTGGATTTCATGAGACACTAGTGCCTGCCAAGCAAGCACGCGCCCACTAATTTCCACAACTAATGCTAGGTTCACTCAAGCCTGGGTCTGGCTTCTCACTCATCATAATGCCCCTCCCACAACAGCACAGATAATCATATCATACTGAAAATATAATGCGGGAAATAAAGATGCGATAAATAAACACAACCCAACAAGTAATCATACAAGCGCTAGGATTGACTCGCATAGGGAACCGGAGAACCAAAGATTCTGGGTTCGATCCTCAGAAGAGTCGCCAGCTGTCGCTTCCGCAAAAATAAGGTGCCGGCAAAACAGAAGAGTCGCCACCTTTCGTTATTTATCCCTCGGAACGGGAAAGGAAACAATCGGAAAAACCTGACGAAAAGGTATAAGACAAGGTCATCGCAACCACTGTCTGGGTTCGGGAGTCGGTTACGCAAGGGGAAGGTATTAGCACCCCTCACGTCCATCGTACTCGATGGGATCCATGCTTGTTGTGTTTACTGGACGGGTTGGTTTATCTATCTACCTATCAAGGCTGGCTTAACAAGAAAAGAAAATGACTCGGCAAAGCGTCACACTTTATGCCTACGTATTCTCATAAGAGAATGAGAAATCAGAGTCAACGTAGTTCGACCTACTACGGGTTACGGGAAAGGTGGCTCGCCAATACATCAGTATTGTGCCTACGTACTCTCAACATGCATGAGAGATCAGAGCTTACATAGTTCGGGATACTACGGATTACGAGGGTTCAGATTCATCTGTTTTATCGAGTAGGGTTAAACAGCAGTTCCAGCAGTTAGGGACAAAGCCTGTTTGCGGTAGAACTGAAGTTTAACGACACTCTTTTCTTCAGAAAGCTTCCTTTGAATTATGGGCCCACGGGGCAAAAAGGTTTGAAGTTTGTTTTCTGCCTTTTATGAAAGAACTGTTTTTTATGGTGTTTTCAATTTCAATCGCACTAAAGACTATGACCTGAGAGTGAATGCACCGCATGTCACCCAAAGGGTACCATACTAAACATCCAGACTGTTGAAGAGTGACCCTTCAACAACCCTTTCTCAAATAGCTTAAGGCTCGTAACGTACGACATCAGTTAACCTTTATTACTGTATTTTGATTTATTTCGAGATGAGAAGAGAGAACAGGCTCAACTACGGGGAGACTATCAAGTCCTAATGTTGTCATGCCAAGGATTCATCCTATGATTGAAGTTTGAAACAGGGAACTCCTAGAAGTTATCATGCATAGGTTTCAACCTAAAGTTCTATCATCACTTCCTTATCAAAGGAAGTGAGAGTCCTAAGGGATCATGTCAATGATACGCAAAAACAGGTAAAACATCAGCTTAAACAGTAAACAGTAAACGACTGTAAAATGCATGCAATGCAAGTTAGGGAGGAAATGTGTGTGGGGCAGCAGCCTCCACAAGCTCATCTCAACCTCAAGCCAGATATGAATAACTGCAATCATACAGGAAATAAAATGCCATCAAGCAACATAATAAGTAACTGCAATCATACAGAGGAAATAACATGCTATCAAGCAAAACATAAGTGACTGCAATCATACAGGGGAAATAAAATGCTATCAAGCAAAACAAACCACATGGGCAAGGGAGCTGGGCTCTACCAAATACCCGCAAGCAAAGCCATACAGTAACAATACAAGCAGAGGGAGCAACTCACCCTCTAGTGCAATCATGCTCCTAGATTAAATCAGTCTAAATATGGACTTATTCTAATGCATCAAGCAAGTCAAACAAATCACAGCAATACAGAAAGGAAAATAGATAAGGAAGAAAGCAGATCAACAACTCCCTCTTTCAATTCCAAGCTTCAGCTCTTCTGACAGCAATCCAGTCTTCAAACTTTAACCACCCTTCAAGGCTATCATCTTCCATGACAAGTATCAACTTGCTTCTCCAAGGTTCTAACACATCAAACATAAGTATCAACTTGTTCTCTCTTCTCCAAGCTTCAGCTCTCCAGTCAATCCCAGCTTCAGGCTTCACTCTACAAGTATCAACTTGATTCCTTCAGGCTCTCCATGCACCAGTGTTAGTGTCAACTTATCCTTTATTCCTCAAGCCTCAGCTCTTCACTCAATCTCAATTGAATCCTCTTCATAAGTTTCAACTTGGTCTTCTTGCTTCAGCTCTCTTTGCTTTACCAGTATCAACTTGGCTTTCCTCTTCATCTACAAGCTTCAACTTCTCAGGGTAATCTTCAATCACATGGAAGTGTCAACTTCATCCTTCAATCTTCTTCAAGCAAGGAACTCCATCCTCTAACAATGGAGAAAGATGCATCTATCAAGAGCAAAGTTGGGATGATTGGTAGCAGAGTGAAGACCAAAGGTCACCACTAAGCATCATGTCATCAAAGAAAGGGACCCTCAAAGGTTCTACCAATTTGCAAAGAGCCACACATCCTACCAAAGGAGGGATGAGGCCTTTACAAGGGACCTTACATCATAGGGAAATATGGAATTGAATAACATATTCCATGTTTATGAAGGAAGAGAACTATCTAGAAGCTCTGCCTACAAAACCCTAATCTTAACCTAATCAAAACTACACCACAAGAAGGGAAGATCTTCAAATCCAAGCCTCTTCAAGCAACCCAATACATCTTCAACTTGCCTTCATCCTCATCCAAGAACAAGAGAAACAAAACCCTAATCTAAGGGAACTAAAGATATTAATCTAGTTGAGTTAGTGCCTTAGAATCATCTAAAACTAGCACCTAAACTAAAATCAATAAAAAATAGGAAACTATCCTATAAATTTCTACAAAAATTCCTAAGGGATCCTAACTCAATTAAGAATTCCTCATACAAAAACCAGGGACTAAATCATCTATTAAGTCCTAAAATTAAGTCCTAAATCCAAAGGTATCAATCATAAACCCTAAAAATGGAGCTTCTAAAGGTTTCAACCTAAACTACCACCTATGTTCATCACAAAAATGTGAGAAAATTCTATGGGGAGCATGCACATCTATGCTAACTACTCACAAAAAATCAGGATCAAAATCATCATCACATGATCACACAAAATTCCACAAAATCAAGTATCAAACATAACTATTTTAATATCAATTAAAATGTAAAAATTCCCATAAAATCATAAAATGCATGAAATAAAAATATTTTCTATCTAAAAAATACTAGATTCAATCATGAATATAATGCAAAAAGAATGGGGTTAATTGGATTATTTTTCAATTTTATATGATTTTATCAAGAACCATGTATAAAATGAAACAAATAAAGAAAATCCAAATAAAATAGACAAATGCTCGGTGTAAGTAGTAAACAAAATCAGTTCATATAATGGATTGGGCCATCAGGGGGGTGCAAGTATCAACCAATTTACTAAGCCCAGCATCAGCAACTAAATGAAACGATGCGTTTCATTAACTCAGATCCTTCACAAACTGAAACGCACGCGTGGCCGTTGGATCACCTCTCCAGTCAAAGGTCCACCTCAATCTAAGGGCTCTGAAGTCATCTTCAACCTTTTGAATATCTGAACCTCGCGCGCAGCTCCGGCCACCACCGGTGGTGCTCCGGTCATCGTCCCCAACCCTAACTCTCTCTAGGATCCTCCATTGCAAGTGGTCTGTACATGAAACTTGTCCCAAATTTCCTCACGAATTCATTCATGCCCTTAATTCTCTCTGAAACCTCAAGATTCGCCATAACCAATTCTCAACCGAAAATGGTAACAACCTTAATTGGTCACTAATTCTCAAACTAACTATCTGAAAACCTTCCTACACCGTTCTATGATGCATCTAACACCCTAATTCATCTTAATTCTACCTAATTTATGCTGGAGGAAGAAGTTTACATACCTGGAAAATCTTGATGAACAGATGCACTAAATCTTCAAATCAAGCTCTCCAACCCTCCAGACACGATCAATGGATCATTCCCTTGCTTCTGTATGCACAAGAACTGGTTGAAACCTCCTGAAACTTGAAACCTGATGGTGAGTTGCAGGTGGAAAAATTCGAGCTCAAGAACACCAATCAGCCACGAAATCCTCTTGATTATGATCTAGAATCAATCCCTAGCATCCATGGAAGAGATTGCAATCAAGAAAATGGATGGAAAGTGAAGAAATTGGTGAAATCGAATTCAGTTGCAAGCCATGAAATCTCAATCTCAATCTCTGCTCTCTCCTTCAATCACCACCAACCTTTGCTTTGGATCACCTCTACTCAATATATAGAACATGTATGAGTGATCCAGAACCCTCTAGATCCTTCTAATGAGAAATCCAATCTCTCATGACATGAGAAGTTCACTTATATGCCATGGTGTGCACAACTCTGCCAACAACTTGAAAACAATCCCAATTCCTTCCAATTTCTCCCCTCATGACATTTTGAAAGTGTTTGGCTTGCAAGGGATCTTGTTCATGCCTTGAATTTGAGTTTTGCAAATGTTACTTATGATGTAAGTAACTACTTTTCAAAGCAAGTCCACAAATTAGACCTCAAAACAAAAATGTGGCTAAACTAATGTTCTTAAAATGCTTTTTAGAGTCAAAATGACCTATTACATGCCTTGGTTTGGATGTGTAGATCAAAAGTATCAATTTCCAACCTTGATTCATTTAACTTATACCCTTATTTTAGGTCATTTTTGCAACTTTGAGCTACAAGCAATTTTAACAATTCATGACCTCTTTACTAGCCTTAAAACATCATTTTGAACAAGTTTGATGTTGAACATTTTCCCATTTGAAGCTTGGAAATGGGAGTTATGGTCTTATGATTGAAATGACCTGTAATCTCCAAATGACCAAAATGCCCTTGACTTGTCAAAGCCATAACTTGAGTTCTACAAATCCTATCAAATAATTCTAGTACTCTCTAGAAATCTAAGAGAATAAGGAACAACATTCATGTTGGGGGTAAGATGAGATGACAATCACATCTTGAGCTAAACTGCCTTGAAAATAGGGGTCAAACTAGGGGATTTTACACTGTCAAGCCTTAGAAACCCTGGCCTGAAACTTCTCAAACTCTTCAATCATGATGAGTTGACCTTGGAATCATCCTTATAACATCTCAATGTATCAATCCATGATCACATGGCTCTTGAATTAGGTCTCAACCTTGTTCAAATCATCAGTTGACCTAGGGTTGACCCAGTCAAACCCTAACTGCACCACTCATAGCTGAGTCTTCTTAATCTTGCATAATGACCTATCTAGGACTCATGATGGCTTTCAAGACATCTCATAAGCTCTCTCAAGGCTTCAAGCCCACATTCTTGGCTTCAGAATCATATGAGGGGCTCCCACAACTCTCAAGTTAGGAGTCACACAACCTTGGTTTCAACCACTCTTTCTGAGGATCTTTTAACTTCTCTGACAAGGATATCAACCCTTGAACACTTGAATAAGCTTTTTAGCTAGCTTCAAACTCTTGTGTAGCCCTTGGATGGTAATCATACCTCTTGATCTCCTGCACACATGTCAATGAAATGCAAATGATAATGCTAATGTGAATGAAATGAAACATAAGCTAGGCAAAGAAATGTTGGGCAAATTTTGGGGTACAACACCTTCGGATGTGAAAGAAAGGCTTTATGACGAGAGGTTTTGTAAAGATATCCACAAGTTGATTCTTAGTGTCAACATGCTCAAACACCACATCTCCTTTCTCCACATGATCCCTAAGAAAGTAGTGTCGAATTTTGATATGTTTGGTGCGTGAATGTATCACAGGATTCTTGGTTAGGTTAATAGCAATCGTGTTATCACAAAAAATTGGAACATGCTCAAGTTTGAGGTTAAAGTCGAGCAATTGTTGCTTAAGCCGTAAGACTTGATGGCAACAACTGCCAGACACAACGTGTTCCACTTTGGTGGTTGACAAAGCTACAGAGACCTGCTTTTTGCTATGCCAACTTACAAAAGAGTTTGAAAATAGATGACACGTGCCACTTGTACTTTTCCTATCTGATTTTCAACCTGCAAAATCAGAATCGAAAAAGCCAACCAAGGAGCAATCATTTCCCTTAGAATACTAGAGCCCATACTTTGGAGTACCTGAGAGGTATCTAAGTATGCATTTTATTGCTTTTAAATGGGATTCTTTAGGAGATGCTTGGTACCTAGCACACATACAGACACTGAACACAATGTCGGGTCTATAGCTAGTAAGATAGAGGAGAGATCCAATCATACCTCGATACTTTTTCACCTCTACATCCTTATCATTTTCGTCTCGGCTAAGATTCGCACATGTTGGCATTGGAGTATCGATAGCTGTTGAGTTTGCCATGTCAAACCGCTTGAGAAGCTCAAGGCAGTATTTTGTTTGGCTCACAAAGGTACCCTCCTGCAGTTTTTTTATTTGAAATCCGAGGAAATACATGAGCTCCCCCATCATACTCATTTTGAAATCTCCTTGCATTAAAATAGAAAACTCCCTTACCATATTCATGTTAGTTGACCCGAAAATGATATCATCAACATAAATTTGTACCAAAATTAAGTGTTTTCCTTGACGCTTAATGAAAAGATTTGTGTCAACCTTTCCTTTTGAGTACCCTTGATCAAGGAGAAACTTGCTTAGACGATCATACCAAGCCATAAGGGCTTGCTTAAGTTCATATAAGGAACATTTTAATTTGTATACATGATCAAGATACTCATGCGATTCAAACCCCAGAGGTTGGGCAACATAAACCTCTTCATTTATATAGCCATTAAGGAACACATTTTTCACATCCATCTGAAATAGCTTAAAATTTTTCGCACAAGCGAAGGCAAGTAGAAGACGTATAGCCTCGAGTTGGGAAACCGACGCATAAGGCTTCTCATAGTCGATGCCTTCCTCTTGGTTATACCCCTGCGTGACTAAACACGCCTTATTACGTGTTATTACTCCGTTTATGTTCAGTTTGTTCCTACACACCCATCAGGTGCCAATTACTCAATGGTATCGCGGAGGAGAGACAAGGTCCCAAACCTCATTTCTTTTAAACTAATTAAGTTTCTCTTGCATTGATAGGAACCAATGTTCATCGAGTAAAGCCTTTTTTTGTTTTTTAGGTTCTACTTGAGAAACAAAAGAGAAATGATAACAGAAATTACTTAGCTTTGATCGAGTTGTCACTCCCTTTGAGATATCACCGAGGATATTGTCAATGAGATGGTTTTTGGAAGACTTCCAAGCTGGAGAGAGATCATCTTTTTTAGACGGATGAACTTCCTCAGTCTCCTCATGGCGGTCATCTTTTTCCTGGTCAACTTTTGTTGGGTCAGTTGATCTATTCCCGTCTCAACACCTTTGAGTATGCATTCAGAAGATACACCTACACCATGAAATGAACTACCTTTTCCGACACTTTTCGGATAAGACTAATCAAATCTGACATGAACAGACTCTTCGACAGTAAGTAATCTCTTGTTGTATGTTCTATAGGCTTTACTTGACTGAGAGTATCCGAGGAAGATACCTTCGTCTGCCTTGGAATAAAATTTACCTAGACTTTCTTTTCCATTGTTTAACACGAAACACTTACAACCGAACACATGTGGGTGAGACACATCTGGCTTCCGTCCTTTTAAAAGTTCATACGGTATCTTGTTTAGAATAGGGTGAATGAGCACCCTATTTAAAACGTAACAAGCCGTACTAATGGCGTCAGCCCATAAATACTTAGAAAGCCCACTTTCGTTGATCACAGTCCTCCCCAATTCTTCCAAAATTCGATTTTTGCGCTCTATAACCCCGTTTTGTTGAGGGGTACACGGAGCGGAGAAGTTATGTTCAGTTCCGTGTCTACCACAATATTCCTCAAACAAATAATTCTCGAACTCACCCCCATGATCACTTCTAATTGATATGATGTTTGTGTTTAACTTATTTTCAGAAAGCATAGCAAATTTTTCAAAGGCGGAGAATGTATCACTCTTTCTAGCCAAGAAGATAGTCCTGCAAAATCTAGAAAAATCATCGACTATAACAAAACCATAATAGTTACCACCTAGACTTTTAAATCTAAATGGCCCAAATAGATCCATATGAAGAAGTTCAAGAGGTCTCGTAATTGAAACAATGTTTTTAGATTTAAACAAGATCCTTGTTTACATCCCCATTTTGGTACCCCAAAATTTTCCCAACCTTTTTCCTTACTTGGCTTGTGTTTCATTTCATTTGTCTAGCATTTGCGTATGCATAGCATTGTTCTTTGCAGGGGATCAAGAGAGGTGTGCCATCCAAGAGAAGGTTATCAAAGTTTTCAAGCTCAAGAATGAGTTCTTATTCAAGTTGTTAAGTGCTCATAATCATCAGGAGGCAGTCAAAGCTCTTTGAGAGAATGGCTTGATAGTTGATGCTTATCTCCTATCTTGGAGGTCAACTGAGGATCATCAGAGGATCATAAGCTCATGATGATGGATAGGAAATGTTTGGAGATCTCATGGAGTGCTTTTGAAGCCGTTTTGGAGCTCATCTAAGTTGTTATAGCATGTGCAAGAGGTTGCAGTCAGAGATTATACACCTAGGGTTTCATCTGCTTAGTGCAAAGTCAATTGTGGATTTGAAGGAGACTGGGACTTGGTTTTAAGTCATTGGAGTCATGGGAGGTTGTGATGAGACATCTAAGATGTTATTTCAAGATCAGATCAAGAAGAATCAAAAGTGTGAGAAGTTACTAAATTAGGGTTTCAGAGGTTTGTTAGTGTAAAATCCCCTATTTAGTGCCTAACTTCAAGACCACATATCTCAAGATACAAGAGTAATATAACTTTAATGAAAACATGAGACTTGTAGGGCATGTTCTAAGATTTATTTTGAGTACTATAAATCATCCATTGGGTTTGTATAACTCAAGTTATGATGCTATCAAGTTATAGTTCTCAGATGAACATGTTTTTCAATCAACAAAAGTCAACTCACTTCCAAGGCACTTTTGACCAAGAATCATGTTTCTACTCAACTTTTGATGAACATGAAAGTTGTTCCTTATGATCTTAGCTTTCCAAAATGTCCTATAAGTCCTTCATCTCATTTGTCGAACACAAGTTCTGAAGCTTGCAAGGCAGGGGTATTTTGGGAAACTTTGATTATAGGTCATTTTGGTTATAGGTCATGTTCATACACTTGTGCACTTCAAATGGAACTTTCACCAACATGAAAGTTATCCCAAATGGCTTCAATTCCATCATGCAACTCAAGGTTGGCATGAATTTTTCATGGATAAAGAGATTGGTGAAGAAATTTCAAAGGAAAATGGACTTTTTAAGGTGAATTCAATTGATCAAGTTAGAAGAATTTTTCATACCATTTTTCAATCCAATCATGTTCACTTTGTGCTCATTAGTGAAATGCACAAATTTATTTTGAGTCATGCAAGCAAATACACGTGAATTTCAAAGTTACTTCAAGGAAAAGTTTCACTTCCAATCTCATTAATTGGATCAATTCAAGGCCCAACTCCAATCCACATGTGTAATTGAAGTTCCCAGCTGCAAATTCAAATCAAATTCAAGTATGTAGGGTGTGGTTTTCACGTGTGCATGAGCCTACTTTCCAAATTGGGCATTTTCTCATTTCGGCAAATTGGAGCATCACTGAGCCTCCATTTCATTCCATATCCATAGTATATAAGTTCAAAATTGAAATTGAAAGCTCACTTTTCCAAATTCATGGAAGGAAGAGCAGAGCCAGATTTGGAAATTGAAGAGCAAAGTGAAAATCGTGAATCCAGATTCAAGCCATTTCAAAGCAAATTGAAGTAACATTTCTCTTCCTCAAGTTCAGAGGAGTGGATCTGCAAGTTTTGAATCAAGCTTTGCATCATTTGAAGCTCCAACGGAGAGACTCCATTAGGTAACTTTCAATTCCTTAATTCTCTCATGTTAGAGCTCAAACCTAGGTCATTATTGGCGTATCTGAAGCCCTACAACTTGTAGGCAATGTTTGCATGGTTAATTGTTGTGTTTGATGAGATTTCTAGTTGAGCATATGAAACTTCCTCTGTTCGAATCTCTTGATCTATGTATGATAAATGATTTTTGAGGCTGAATTCATGATCTACGTGACTTGACATTCAATTTGATTTAAGATTTCATGAGTTTTGGTTAGGTTTTGGAACCTGAACTCCGGCCTCCTCGCCGAAGAAGATGACCGGAGCTAGGGCTCCGACATCTGGTTCGTTTTCAGGAAAGCTTACGTGTGTTTGGTTTGAATCTTTGACCAGCTTAGATTAACGGTTATGATTTAACTGACTTGCCTGCGTGTTCCTTTGACTTGCCATGTCATTTAGTTATACGCAGCGTTTCACTTGGCTGATGGTTTGTGTTTATAGTGGGCCTTGAGTGATATCTGCACCCCTTCCAAACTGAGCCTAATGTTTTGAACGCTTTTCCTTGCTATTCACACCACTGGCTTTATTTGCTTTTATTTTTATTTCATTTGTTTTCTGTTTTCATTTTAATTAATTAAAAATATCTCCAAATGTGATAAAATTCCCCAAAAAATATTTTCTGCCACCTTAGGGTGTTAATTAATTTTTTATATTTTATATTTTTATTTTTCAATTAAAATCGGAATTAATGATTGGAGAGGTTTTTAAATTGATTATTCATGTGTATTCATTTGTTCTTGCTTGATTCTTGACCAATTTTTACCTCCAATGATTGAGACTTTTTCCTCATGTTGATAATGAGTTGAAGTGTCTTAGAGGATGGTTTTGGCCCTGGTTTGATTTATTTTTGGTTAACCTTCAAGTCATTTTGTTTGACCCTCGACAACCCTCCTTCAAAGTAGAGCACCCTTAGTGAATCAATTTCTTTGGTGATGCTTTGATAGGACATTGGTTGTGTGCTTTTGGCCTCTGGTTGCCAACATCCTTATGTGCTTTTGAGATTTTATTTGGATTTATTTGAATCTTTTTACTATTTTTGAGGTAGCTTGCAAGTAAAGCTACCCCTAGGGATGGTTCATATACACACTTGACCTAGTTTTGATGGGAAAGGACCCTTGTGGATCCCAAATGCTCCCAGCTCCTCTTGGTTCACATTATTAACATGTTGAAATAGTTGGTTGTAAATTTTTAGGTCATACACTTGTTTGGTGCTTGTTGTGAGTTGCATTCTTTTTAGGCCTTTCATTTGGTTTCAAATGTTGAAAATGTTTAGGACTTAGATCCTTTACCATGCCTATTCTTGCAACTTGCTTTGGTGTGTTCTCTTCTTTGCTTTGTGCATTCTTTCTTCTTGTTCTCACCTCTTCCCTTGGGCCTTTGAGTCCCATCTAAGATGATTTGGTCCCTCCTTTGGAGCTATTTGGAGTTTTTCTTAAATGGTGATTCATTTTGAGAACCTTTGTGTGCTTGCTTGCATGATTATTGAGATGTTTATGGTTGAGTTGCTTCTTTGAGATCCTTGCTGTCCCCACTTTATCTCCCATCATCTCATGGATCATGTCTTCTTCTCCCTTCTTTTTGGTTTGCCTTTGGACTTGTGGTTGATGACAAGTGATTGTAGGAATTCATTTTTCTCATACTTCATCCCACTGTTGTGTGAACTTGTTTAAGTTCTTTTCTTGTGCTTTTTGTCTTGCATCTTTCATTTGCATGCTTGAGGTTGGGATGTGCTTGTGGTGGTGATCGGTGGTTTTTACACGTTACTTTACCGTTTATGTCAGCTAATCATTTGTTTTGTCTTGTCGCATTTTAGTTGTTTTTATTACATTTTACGCGTCGATTTGGTATTTTCACTGTTTCTAGGTTCAGGTATATAATAAAGGAGAAGCAGAGCGAAAACCGGGAAAAAATGGCAAGATTTCGGAAGAGTTTTGTTGTGAAATCTTTAGCAGTCTGCATGAAAACGATCATAACTGGAGTTCCGGGAATCCTTTTGAGGCGTTCTAAAAACCGCCGGAAAGCTAAGAGAGAGAGCTACGACTTTCATGTTGGAGTCGAAGTCAGATTCGAAACAGGGGTGCAACACGGGTGCCCGTGTTGTGTGACACGGCCTGTGTTGCAGGATGTGCTCAGAAAAGGCGATTTTTGGAGAAAAAACTGTGGCATAACACGGGTGCCCGTGTCGTGTGACACGGCCCGTGTTGTGACACCTGGAACTTGCAAATTTCACGCGAAAAATGTGTCAGGAAGCCAACACGGGCGCCCGTGTTGCCTGACACGGCCCGTGTTGCAGGAAGCGCTTTTTTCCCCTATTTTTCTTGTATTTTTGACTCTTGTGATCCCCGAGGGTATTGGGGGTATTTCCCTAATGATGAGTTTGAATTGAGACTATTTGATACGTGTTTGGAGAAAGAATAAGGGGCTTTTGGACAGAAAAGAATTTCACGATCAAGATTGCAGCAACCAAGGATTGGGGGAAACTGAAGGGTGTCATGAGCGGAAGCTATTGAAGATCAACGCACCCCTATTATCTGTAATGTTGAATCTAGTTGTTGATTTTATTTTTATTATTATGAGTAGCTAAACCCCCCAATGCTAGGGGGTGTCCCTGATTTGACTATGTAATGACCTTGACCTTAATAATGGATTTCTCTGCTCTCTAATCATCGTTGTTATCGTATTTTGTTTTATGGCTTTTCTTATCTGACAAATGAGAATATGAATTACGGTTAACCTTAGGTTTGGAAAAACAATTGTTAACGCGTTTATACGATATTACTATAGTAGATATTTCCTAGGAATGAGGATACCCTATAGTAACCGTAATGTTTTAGATAATGTAAATTGCTTGGGATTGTTCCTATACTGCAAAGGAATTGGGGTATAGGGAGAATACCAAAGGATTTTCTGCTAAGGAATTAGAGTCAACTAATCTTTAAAACCGGTCACGATTGAATTGAGCAAATATTTCTAAAAACTTAGGATTGAGGTTGTTACAAGGTTATTTCATACACCCTACTCTAGCATGCTTCTCATAACTGTCTAAAACCTTTATTTTACTTCTTTTGCATTTTGGCCTTTAAAATTGTAAGAAACAAACCAAAACCCCTATGACTTTTTGTTCAATTGTATTATTTTAGAACTTGTGTTCATACACAGTCCGTAAGATCGATATTTGGGGAATTTCCCCTTATTACTACATCAGTACAATTAGTACACTTGCTAATTTACCGGTCAGGTGGCTACTGCCCCACACTTTGTTCCTCCCTCTTTTCTTTCATCTTTGTTGTGCATTATATGTTTGCATCCTATTTCTTCTTTCATCTTGTGCTTCCTTCTTCCTTCTTCCTTGCCATGTTCCCTTAGGACCTCTAATCCCTCTTGTTCAAGGTGGATTATGATAGACCTTAGGATTGAACCCATGAATAATAACATTAGGTAGCATTCCCTTTTCATCCCAATCATAGGTGCATTTTGTATGAGAATATTGCTGGGTCTTGGTCTCCCTTTAGAGTTATGTCTCTCTTCTCATCTTCAAACTTCTTCAAAACACTTAATAATGGATAATGAAAGTTGTACGCTGCGAGCCTTAAGCATTTGGGAAATGATGATTGGGGGGCCTCCTCTCAATTTTCTAGAGTGTTTAGCATATGTCCTTTAGACAATATGCGACTCATTTGCTCCTAAGTCATAGTTTTTAGTGCAACATGAATTACAAACCAAATTCAATTCACTTCTTCTCTAAAAGACTTCAAAAACAAACATCAAATCTTTTTGTCCTTCAGGATTAATTTGGAAACCATTTTCATAAGGAGAGTTTGGTTAAATCTTGGTTCTACCGCAAACAGGTAACTCCTAAGTCTCTAATGGTCGAGCTGCATACACCTAACTGCTAGAACTAAGTTTTAACCCTACTCGGGTAAAACACTTGAACCAACCTGTGGTCTTGTTAGCCCAAACTACGTTTGCTCTGATTTCTCGTACCAGACGAGGATACGTAGGCACAAGAAGACGATGTCTTGGCGGGCAACCTTCCCCACCTTTACCCGTAGTTTTCCGAACTACGTTGACTCTGACTTTCCCATTGCACGAGGGAGTACGTAGGCATAGAGCGGCGATGCTCTATCGAGTCTCTTTTTCTTTTCTTTTGTCCCTATGGCCTGTAGCTTAGATATATAAACACCCTTTTAGATAGACAACAAGCATGGATCCCGTTGAGTAAAATGGACGTGAGGGGTGCTAATACCTTCTCCTTGCATAACCGACTCCTGAACCCAAGATTTGGTTTCGATGATCTGTCTTTTCCCTTTTCATTAGGTTTTCTCTGATTGTTTCCTTTCCCTCTCTTTGAATAAATAACGAATGGTGGTGACTCTTCTGTCCTTGCCGTCTCCTCTTCGCAGCGATGTGACAGCTGGCAGCTCTGTTGGGAAATATACCATCTCCTATGCGAGTCAATCCTAGCGCTTGTGTGTTTATCTCTGGGTGTGTATATATGTGTTGTACTTTATTTGCATTCACATTTTACTTTCTAGCATTGTATATTATCACTGTTGTTGTGTTGTTGGGTGGGTGTTCCACTGTGAGATAAGCCAGACCCAAGCTTGAGTACAACCATAGCATTATAAGCGGAAAGTAGTGGTGAACCTTTATGTTTGGCATGCACTAGTTCCCACAAAATCTACGCTCAGACGAGATTCTCTTTGATGACTACCTTTCCAGTCCATCTCGGACAGTTGTGAGGTTGTTGGATCTAAGGATTGTCGACTCTAGGGACCGATTATTTGGGAGTCAGCTAAGTGAGGCTGCTTCGTTAGACTATGATGCCAAACCGGAAACGGTGAATGTATCATCGTTTCTCGAAAGTCTGTGACGCTGACGACCACATAGGATGTCGAACCTTATCAGTGATTAGGTCCATACCTGTGAGGGGGTGGGTTATGCAGGAAACTTTGACCTTTAACCTACCCTGTTCTTGTCAGTGTGAGCCTGTGACTTTGATATAAAGAGTCCTTATGACGGTGCTACGTTCTTGCCAAAGCGAAGCGCTGGTTCTTCTCAATCAACAGGACAACAACCTTGATCCCCTGTTGCATTTGCATTTTTCATCTTCATATTAACAATGACATGTATTTAGGTTGCAGGTGCATATTTTCCCTTCGATTCTAGTGATCTTATTTCTCTGCTGACATGGAGCCTAGCCTGAAGAAGACAATGGTATATAAGTTCCCTACTTCAGACATTGGATCTTTGTTGAGTTTGATCTTTGTGGCTGACAGGAAGGTGATAGAGGATTTCAAGCAATCATATAGGAAGCTTTTGACTTGTGTCTGTAACCCTCAGTTTATGAGTTGGGTGGTCTCCATACTCTGCTGTAGTTTTATGATTCCCAGCTCCGGTGTTTCACTTTTCCAGGTTATGTATTGCTACCTACTGTAGAGGAGTTTTCTGTGCTACTTGGAGTGCCTATCTTGAACCAGATGCCATTCTATCTAGCTAAGCTTACTGGTTCCCTTCATTTGTATGCTTCTGAGCTATAAGGGAAGTTGGTCAAGAGAAATGGAATGTCTGGTTTTCCTCTACCTTTTCTGGTTGCTAGAGCTCGACAAATTGCAAAGGAGGGTTGTTGGTTTGTATTTAATGTTATCCTGGCACTGTGCATTTATGGTATCATGTTGTTTCCTAATATTCCAGATTTTGTGGATGTGGATGCCTTTCACATTTTTGCTTCAGGGAATCCTGTACCTACGCTTCTAGGCAACGTTTATCATTCTGTGCACTACAAGAATGAGAATTGGAGAGGGAATAACGTATCTTGTTGCGCACATTTGTTGTACAGGTGGTTTGTGAGTCACCTTCCTAAGATCGGTCCTTTTATTGATACTGCTGGTACTTTAGAGTGGTCAGAGAGATTGATGGGCTTGACATCTGAGAACATCATTTGGGTTGATAGGGATCAGCTGGGTACAGAGATTATCTACACTTGCGGTGGTTTTCCCAACATCCCGTTGGTCGGAAGGAAATGATGCATTAATTATAACCCATCCCTTGCAGTAAGACAATTTAGGTATGCCTTGAGAGAGCCTCCGAGAGAAGAGGAAATACAGGAATCTCTATATTTCACCTGATTGCTTGAGAATGAGACTTTGTCTAGTGTTGAGAAAGCCAGGAACAAAATTCATCGCAAAGGGAAAGCTTCTTTGGGGAAGAGTAACAGTTAAGCCTACGACCCTTATGTGACTTGGATTCAGGAGAGAGTTGATAGAGTGTTGATGCCTTTTCCACCTCATGAGCCTTTATATCCTCTAATGATTGAGGAGCCTTCCATTGTTGATATCCAGAGGTATAATCAGGTGTGGTCTGAGAAAGAGGAATTGCGCAAGGCAAATGAAGAGTGGGAGAAAGAGACTATTTAGCTCCGAAGTGAAAAGATTGAAGTTACTCACTCTTGCAAGAGGCAAACTGAGTTGGTAAACAAGCTAGGTACAGATCTTACGAAAGAGATTCGTGCTCGTGAGCGTTTGGGTTTAGATTTGAAGGCTTCCAGTGATGTCCTTACTTCTAAGAAGAAGGAGTTAGATAGAGCTTATCTAGAGATTTCCAGGTTTAATGATCAGTGGAATGCTACCCTCATTAATAACAAGGAGCGGGAGGATGTACTAAACCAACAGATTGTCAAGCTGAGAGCTCAACTCCAAGTGAAGGATGAGATGATTGCAGCTGAAGCTTCAATCTGACGTGACAGTGATTGTAGACTGAACGAAGCGCTTGCAACGTTGGATGATTGTAAGTCTAGAGCTGATACGAAGAGGTGTAAGCTTGAGGAGGCTTTTGGTGAAGGTGGCTGGGAGGACTATGCTCAGGATCTGCAGACCACTATTAGCAGGAGGGAGCTGCTTATCCGACGGTTGCGTATCAGGCCAGACCATCCAGAGACGAAGGAGCTGTTAGAGGATTTTCAATCTTGGTGTCGTGCTTGATTGTATTTTCTTTTCAGTCTATTGTTATGATGTATTGACCATCACCATACCTGTTGACTGAGGTCATTTCTGATTCCATCGTATTGTTATAGCACTATGCTTTGTATCTGACTCTTGGCTCTCATTTTATTTATGAGAAGTTTGCCTGTTGCTTATTTGTTAGCCCTCCATTGTCGTGCTGTGCTCTTGGAACTGGAATCGAGGGGGAAATATCTCTAATGCATATATACATGTCTGCATATTGCATCATTCTGCATTTTTGCATCGCAGGTGCACCAGGACCGTTAACCTTATTTCCGTGGTTTGTTAGTTTGTTTCAGGATTGAACATCAAACTATTCACCAATACGCCACTAGAGGGAATCAACGCAAGGTCATGGAGCAGATGCAAGCTGAGATGCAGGAACTTCGGGACAGGATGGCCCAATTTATGGATTTAATGCAGGGAGTGGCAAATGGCCAAAAGCAACTGAGGACCCTGATCCATCCATTAATTGCAGGGGTTGATAATGGTGTACTTCACGGGGTACCTGCTTCTAATCCTCCTCGTAATGATGGTAGCACGCCACATGCTAATGTTATTCCTCTAGTTGTGATCCCTCCGAGCGGAGGTAATGTAGGTGGAATCCCTATACCTGAAATGGTGTATGCTGCGCATAGCAACAATATTCCTCAGTGGGATGAAGATCAGCAGGAAGATGCTTTCTCTATGCGAGATATTGGTGATGGGTTGCCATCTGAGGCAGATAAGAGGTTTAAGCTGATCGAAGAAAAGATGCAGAGTTTTGAAAATCAGAACTCCATGGGACTGGACATGGCTAATTTAGGGCTGATCCCAGACTTGAAAGTACCTTTGAAATTCAAAGTTCCTGATTTCGACAAATATAAAGGCACTACTTTTCCTCGAGTTCATCTGCGCTCGTACTATCGTAAGATGTCCGCTAACTCAGATGATGAAAAACTGCTGATGCATTTTTTCCAAGACAGCCTTTTTGGGCCTTCTCTTGAATGGTACATGAGCTTGGAACCCGTCAATATCCGATGCTGGAGGGATTTGGCTGAGGCCTTCGTTAAGCACTATCAGTATAATAGTGACCTTGCGCTGAACAGGGTCCCACTACAGAATCTGTCTCAGAAGAATGGTGAATGCTTCAAAGAATACGCCCAGAGGTGGCGTGAGCTGGAAGCTAGGGTGCAACCTCCCATTGTAGAGAGGGAGTTAATTGATATGTTCGTTGCCACGCTACCAGGTGTATACTATGAGAAGATGATTAGTAATATGTCTAGAAGCTTTTCTGACCTGATCATTACTGGGGAGAGGGTTGAGCACAACATTAAGCTAGGAAAGATTCAAGCTGGCAAAGGATCCTCGAAAGGAGGAGGAAATAGAAAGGTTTTTGGTAATAAGAAGCGTGAAGGAAAAACCAACGTAGTGTCCAATTCCATTGGAAGGAATATAAATCAACGTCAACAATATCGTCAACAGCAGCAGGTTGCAAGTATCACAATACCCACGGTACCACAACAACAACAACAACAACAGAATCAACAGAATTATGCTCCTCGTCTTTTTCAGGATTAGGGCAGGGCGGTAAATAGATAGTTTGACGCACCTCCGATGCCGTATTCTCAATTACTCCAACACTTGCTACAGTTGCAGTTAATACAGAAGAAGACTCTAGCTCCATTGACAGGTGCACCACCACCTGGTTACGACACTAATGCTCGATGTGAGTTTCATTATGGTGCTCCGGGTCATAATATTGACAACTGTAAGGCGTTTAAGCACAAAGTTTAGGATCTCATAGACAGTAAGGCTATAAACGTTTCTCATGATGCGCCCAATGTCGTGCAGAACCCCATGCCTAACCATGGGACAGCTGGGGTCAGTGTTATCCTTGAAGATGAAAGCTTGAATTTGGTGTCAGATGTTGATGAGCTGAAGACGCCACTGGGTTTTGTAAAGAGCAAGTTGTTCAAGGAAGGAGTATTCCCAGGTTGTGATGAAGCTTGTGCTGAATGTTTGAGCCATCCCGAGGGATGTGAGAAGCTGAGAAACCATATTCAAAAGTTGATGAATGATGGTGTCTTGCAATTTGATAGAGTTGCTGAGAAGAAGACTGAGGAATTAGTGGTTGAGGAGAGGGATGAGATTGCGACAATCTCGATTCCGTACAAGACTATTACTATCTCTGTGCCTCCTAGGCCACCAACCATCATCATTACCAAAGCTGGTCCTGTACCATATGAAAGTACCAAGACAATTCCGTGGAACTACGGAGCCGAGGTATACTGCAACGGACATAAGAAGGAGTTGAAAAGTTTACCGGTGGATTCTGTGGACAACTTGGTTGGAGCTGGTGGAATTACTCGGAGTGGAAGAGTATTTTCGTCACCTGAAGTGGCTGCTGAAAGAGATGATAAGGGGAAGAAAGTACTAGTGGAAGAAACTTCTCAAGCTGGTGAGAAGGACTCCTTGGTGAAGGAGGCGGAGGAGTTCATGCGCTTGATAAGAAAGAGTGATTACAAGATTGTTGATCACTTGCAGCAGACTCCGTCCAAGATATCCATTTTGTCCTTGTTGTTGTGTTCGGAAGTGCACCGGAACGCTTTATTGAGAATCCTGAATACAGTTTATGTGCCACAGGAGATTTTTTATGAACCAACTCGAGGGTGTGGTGGCACATGTAAATGCAGGTAATGGGCTGGGATTCACGGATTTGGACTTGACGCCGAAGGGGAGGAATCATAATTGTGCGCTGCATATATCTATTGAATGCCGAGGAGCCGTTTTGTCACATGTGCTGGTTGATACAGGGTCATCCTTGAATGTGCTTCCGAAGAAGGCGCTGATGAAGTTAGATACCCGTGGTATATTATGTACGCCAAGTGATTTGGTAGTACGAGCTTTTGATGGGACTCAGAGGTCCGTATTCCAGGAGCTGAGGTTGCCAATCCAAGTTAGTCATGAGGTGTTTGATGTAGTGTTCTACATTATGGATATTCAGTCAGCTTACAACTGTCTGCTGGGACATCCCTAGATACATTCGACAGGCGTCGTAACTTCTACGCTACACCAAAAGTTGAAGTACATGGTGGGTGGCTGTGTCGTCACTGTTTGCGGAGAAGAAGATATAATGATTAGTCATCTGTCTTCATTCAAGTATGTCAAGGACGACGGAGAAATCCATGAGACTCTGTGTCAGGCCTTTCAAACTATGCAAATCAAGGATAAAGCACCGGTCGTGAGCAAAGCACCCGAGGTGGCCATGTCATCCTTCAAGGAAGCCCGAGTAGTGGTGAAGGCTGGGGCATCACAAGGATGAGGCCAAGTGCTGAATATCCCCAATAAGAAAGACAAATTTAGTTTGGGATACAACCCATCTTCCTCCTTGCAGAGCGCGCCGTGCTGTAAGGGGCCTGTCAAGTTTACCAGCGGGGTGTAATCTTCGAGCAGGTTAATGCCATATCTGATGAAGACGGTGACAGCGACTGCGACATGCACGTGTGGATTCGGCCAGGCATTCCAGGACAAAGCCTAAACAACTGGTCTGTCGAAGAAATCATCCAAGTGACGATAGAAGAGTAATAATTTGTTTTTCTGATTATTGTATAACCCTATGTTCTACCCGGAGCATAGTGGTATTTGTCTTCAGGGCCTAATTGCTTATGTTTGAACAATCTTTTTATCAATCAAAGGGTGTTTTTCTGCATTCGAATATTATGATCCTTGTCTTTCCTATTTTATTTTTAAAAATAAAATGCCAATGTGGTTTGTGCTTGTTTGCATATCATTTTACGCATTAAATCATCATCATTGCAGGTTTCACATTGCAGATGACACAACTCCAGAGCAGTCTATGACTCGCTTTGACTTTGATAACCCGGTATTTCAAGCCGAAGAAGAGATTGATGAAGATGAAGACTTGCCAGAAGAGCTAGCCAGGCTTTTGAAATAGGAAGAGAAAATCATTTTGCCTCATCAAGAAGAAATTGAGGTCGTCAACCTGGGTACTGAGGAAGTCAGAAGACATGTTCAGATAGGGGCTGCATTGCAGAGTGATATCAATCAAATATTGGTTGAAATGCTCCGAGAGTATAGTGATATCTTTGCTTGGTTATATCAAGACATGCCCGACCTTGATACTTACATTGTGGTTCATTGCTTGCCTTTGCGTAAAGAGTGTCCGCCAGTCAAGCAGAAGCTCAGAAGGACCAGACCAGATATGGCCGTGAAAATCAAAGAAGAAGTCCAGAAGCAGTTGGATGCTGGATTTCTCGCCGTAAAAACTTACCCTCTGTGGGTCGCTAACATCGTACTTATACCAAAGAAGGACAGTAAGGTACGGATGTGCGTTGATTATAGGGATTTGAGTAAAGCGAGCCCAAAGGACGATTTCCCGCTCCCCCACATTGACGTATTGGTTGATAATACTGCTCAATATTCCGTGTTTTCCTTCATGGACGGTTTTTTCGATATAATCAGATTAAGATGGCACCGGAGGATATGGAGAAAACAACGTTCATTACACCGTAGGGGACTTTCTGTTATAAGGTGATGCCTTTTGGGTTGAAAAACGCAGGGGAAACCTATCTGTGGGCTATGGTCACTTTGTTTCATGATATGATTCATCACGAGATTGAAGTATATGTTGATGACATGATAGCAAAGTCGCAAACGGAGGAGGAACATCTGGTAAAACTTCTAAAGTTGTTTGAAAGGCTAAGGAAATTCAGACTAAGGTTGAATCCGAATAAGTGCACTTTTGGTGTCAGGTTTGAAAAGTTGTTGGGGTTCATTGTCAGTGAAAAAGGAATCGAGGTCGATCCTGCAAAGATAAAGGCTATTCAAGATATGCCAGTGCCGAAAACGGAGAAAGAGGTTTGTGGTTTCTTGGGTAGATTGAACTACATTGCTAGGTTCATATCTCATCTCACAGCCACGTGTGAACCCATGTTCAAATGGATAAAGAATGATCAGGCGGTTGTCTGGAACAAAAATTGCCAAAGGGCATTTGATAAAATAAAATAATATTTGCAGGAGCCTCTGATACTGATACCTCTAGTAGCTGGAAGGCCATTGATCATGTATTTAACGATTCTTGAGAACAACATGGGTTGTTGTCTCAGTCAACATGACGAGACTGGAAGAAAAGAGCATGCAATATACTACTTGAGTAAGAAGTCCACAGATTGTGAATCCAAGTACTCTATGTTGGAGAAAACGTGTTGCGCACTCGCTTGGGCTGCCAAACGCCTGAGACAGTATATGCTGAATCATAAAACCATATTGATTTCGAAGATGGATACGATTAAATACATCTTTGAAAAACAAGCACTTTCGGGGAGAATTGCCAGATGGAAGATGGTTTTGACAGAGTATGATATTCAATACATTTCCCAGAAAGCTATGAAGGGGAGTATTCTGTCAGAGTATCTTGCTGAACAACCGATTGATGATTATCAACCTATGAAGTTTGAATTTCGTGATGAAGACATCATGTTATTAAAGATGAAAAATTGCGATGAGCCATTACCCGATGAAGGTCCAGAGAAGGGTTCCCAATGGCAGATGATATTCGACAACACTGTTAACTCATACGGTAGCGGAATTGGGGCAATTATCACGATGCCTCATGGTTCTCATATCCCCTTCACTGCCAGGTTAACATTTCCCTGCACCAATAATGAGGCCGAGTACGAAGCATGCATCATGGGGTTGGAAGAAGCCATTGATACGAGGATCAAGAATCTAGATGTATATGGCGATTCTGCGCTAGTTGTCAATCAGATCAAGGGAGAATGGGAGACTCGGCAGCCTAATCTGGTACCTTACATGAACTATGCAAGGAGGCTGTTACCGTTCTTTGATCGGGTGCAGTTCCACCATGTGCCGAGAGCAGAGAACCAGATGGCAGATGCCTTAGCCACTTTATCCTCGATGTATAAGGTGAATTTTTGGAGTGATTCTACAAGAAGAGTCATCTCTCGCCTTGACAGGCCGACATTCGTATTCTCCATTGAAGAAGCTTCGGACGACAAGCCATGGTATTATGATATCCCGAATTTCCTCAAGAACCTTGAATATCTACCAGGGGCATCGACCCGGGATAAGAAGACTCTGAGGACGTTAGCTGTAAATTTTCATCTGAACCAGGATGGTGTACTCTATAGGAGAAATTGTAACTTGGTTCTCTTGTGATGTGTGGATAAAAAAGAAGCTAGCTTGCTTATGGAAGAGGTCCATGAGGGAGCCTTTGGTACACATGCCGATAGGCATGCCATGTCTCGGAAATTGTTACGAGCAGGGTATTATTGGCTGACTATGGAGTCCGATTGCTTCAAGCATGCAAAGAAGTGCCATAAATGCTAGATTTATACTGACAAGATTCATGTGCCGCCGAGTCCGTTGAATGTCATGGCGTCACCTTGGCCATTTTCCATGTGGGGCATTGGCATGATTGGAAATATTAAGCCCACCGCATCTAATGGACACCGCTTCATCCTGGTAGCTATTGATTACTTCACCAAGTGGGTGGAAACAACTTCATATGCTAATGTCACTAAGCAAGTGGTAGCCCGGTTTATCAAGAGGGACATCATCTGTCGCTACGGAGTACCCGAGAGAATCATTATTGATAATGGTTTGAACTTGAACAACAAGATGATGAAGGAATTGTGCCAGAATTTCAAAATCGAGCATTACAACTCATCTTCCTATCGTCTGAAGATGAACAATGCTGTTAAAGCGGCCAACAAGAATATCAAGAAGATAGTGCAGAAGATGGTTGTAACCTATAAGGATTGGCATGAGATGTTGCCCTTTGCTTTACATGGATATCGTACTTCGGTACGAACTTCAACTAGGGCAACTCCTTTCTCGCTGGTGTATGGTATGGAAGCTTCCCTGCCATTAGAAGTCGAGATTCCTTCTTTGAGAGTCTTGGTCGACGTCAAGCTTGATGAGGCAGAATGGATAAGAAACATATTGAATTAAATCTGCTTGATGGATGAGAAAAGGCTGGCGTCTATTACATATGGTCAGTTGTATCAGAGTTGGATGAAGAAAGCTTTCGACAAGAAGGTGAGCCCTCGAAGCTTTCAGACAGGCGAGTCAGTATTGAAGAGGATTCTCCCTCCATAAATAGATCATAGGGGCAAATGGATTTCCAACTATGAAGGTCCATATGTCATGTGAAAGGTCTTCTCCGGATGAGCCTTGCTGTTATCAACCATGGATGGTGAAGATTTCACATCCCTTGTGAACGCAGACGCAGTTAAAAAATACTTTGCTTAAAGAGACCCGTTGGAAAGAAAAAAGAATATCCAGGCAAAAATGGGGCGTCCCGGCGAACCATAAGAAGAATGGGTTTGGGAAAAAGTTAGGGATATAAAAGAAAAAGATGTAAACCAGCAAAGTTGAAAACCTGAAAAGGCGACTTTGGAAAAAATGGGTATCCCGGTGAATTGAAAACCCGAAAGGGCGATTCAGGCAAAAGTTAGGGATTGGAAAACTAAATGACTATGGTATGCGTTTTGATCTTCAGAGCATAGTGGATTGAGGGAGGACCTGAAGGCCGTTTATCCGAATCAATCTCTTCAAAGGACAAAGCATCAGGGAATCATCCTAGTCAGGCGAGTCATAGATGGATCAGCTCATGGTGTTTGTCTGTGCCGCATTGCCGATATTCTGTGCATTTCTGTAATTTTTGCGCAGCTTCTTCTTTTCAGGAGTTGCATCTGTTGTAAAATCTACCTATTTACAAGCCATTTGTCAATAAAACATATATTATTCAATATTGTTTTGCCTTGCTTTAATATTTACTGTTTTGTTTGCGAAAAACGCTCGATGTTTTGATAAAACTACGCATACATAAATTTGCAGGCTTTGGCCGATAATCATTAAAACTTTGTTTATTTGAAAAATGTCACAGATGATGACCGAGATAGTTCCCTTTGTGCAGGATATCTTGTTGTTTGTTCTTTTACAGGGTCGTTACCCTTAGAGCAGATTTCTATAGGTGTATCCCCGGTATGATCACCATTTCCCAGCAAGTGGAGGTTGTGCATCTCCATCCCCAGCAAGAGTCTTTTTTTATAGCAAGAGGGTGTGCAGGTAGAGGGTATACATTTCTCCCCAGCAGATTGTCTGTATACCTTCATTCCTCGGCAGTTTAGGTTGAACTCTCCAGCAGAGAAGAATCATCCCCAGAGAGTTGAGATTGATATCCCTCGGGCAAGTCAGGTATGTGTCCGTATCCTCAGCAGATTGCAGGTACGCATTTACTCCTCAGCAAAGTCGGCAGAGTTTTCTCTATCCTCAGCAAAAGCTGGTTGGTTTCCCCACAAAATCTAGACATAGGATCTGGTATCCCCTCAGAGTCTTAAGTGGAGATTTTTCCCCCAAGCAAAGGCAGAAGAGGTTCCTTCTCATCAGCTAATCCCTAGCGGAGTCGGCAGAATGGTTATTCTTCCCCGTAGAGTGAAGTTACTCCCTGAGAATTGTTATCCTTAGCAGAGAGAGTTTGGGATTGTTTCCCAGCCAATCTTATTCAGTTATCCCCAGCTGAGTAATCCCCGGCAGGGTGGATTTTCATCTCCAGCAGAGCGGATTATCCGGCATAATGGAGCTATTCCCCAACGGTAAACTTTGCCTCCCCGGTAGAGTCGCCTGTTCCCCAGAGTTGTATTCTAGGAGGCCACTCATGGCTGATTTCTCCGGTAATGTGAAGTTAATCTCAGTGGTTGATTGTTATCCCCTGCAGAGTCGTTGATTTCCCCAGCAGCATTTGATTTGATCTCCGACAGAGTAGTGTTTTTGGTTAGCATGTGGTGATTTGAGCTCAGGATTTGATTCCTCCCCTTCGGGTTCGATGACTATTTTTATTTAACACATGCCTGGTAGCGATGTCAGATGTTTCCTTCTCAGCTTCGTGTTGAACTGGCCTTCAGGTTCGATGCCTGTTTTTATTTAACAGATGCCTGGCGGCGATGTCAGATGTTTTTCTCAGGTTCGTGTTGAGCCGACCTTCGGGTTCGATGACTGTTTTTATTTCACAGATGCTTGGCAACGATGTAAGATGTTTCCTTCTCAGCTTCGTGTTGAGCCGGCCATCGGGTTCGATGCCTGTTTTTATTTAATAGATGCCTGACGGTGATGTCATATGTTTTTATCAGCTTTGTGTTGAGCCGACCTTTGGGTTCGATGCTTGTTTTTATTTAACAGATGCCTGGCGGTGATGTCAGATGTTTTTCTCAGCTTCGTGTTGAGCCGAGCTTCGGGTTCAATGACTGTTTTTATTTAACAGATGCCTGGCGGCGATGTCAGATGTTTCCTTCTCAGCTTCGTGTTGAGCCGACCTTCGGGTTTGATGCCTGTTTTTATTTAACAGATACCTGGCGGCGATGTCAGATGTTTTTCTCAGCTTTGTGTTGAGCTGGCCTTTGGGTTCAATGCCTGTTTTTATTTAAAAGATGCCTGGCAGCGATGTCAGATGTTTTTCTCAGCTTCGTGTTGAGCCGACCTTTAGGTTTGATGCCTGTTTGTATTTAACAGATGTTTGGGGATGATGTCAGATGTTTCCTTCTCAGCTTCGTGTTGAGTCGGCCTTTGGGTTCAATGCCTGTTTTTATTTAATAGATGCCTGGCAATGATGTCTGATGTTTCTTCTCAGCTCCGTGTTGAGCCGACCTTCAGGTTCGATGCCTATTGTTTCAATAGATGCCTGATGGTGATATCAAATGATCTTTTCGGCTTAGTGTCGTTGCCTGTGCGTCAGCAGATTTTTCTTCCGACTGCGTGTCGATGCTTTCTGATTGGTAATTAATTAGTTTGTTGCCGTTGCAACTACCAGATTCAGCTATGGTACCCCAAAATTTGCCCAACCTTTTTCTTTACTTGACTTGTGTTTTATTTCATTTTTCTAGCATTTGCATATGCATAGCATTGTTCTTTGTAGGGGATCAAGTGATTTGTGCCATCCAAGAGAAGGATATCAAAGGTTTCAAGCTCAAGCATGAGTGCTTATTCAAGTTTTCAAGTGCTCATAATCATCAGGAGGCAGTCAAAGCTCTTTGAGAGAATGGCTTGATAGTTGGTGCTTATCTCCTATCTTGGAGGTCAACTGAGGATCATCAGAGGATCATAAGCTCATGATGATGGATAGGAAATGTTTGGAGAGCTCATGGAGTGCTTTTGAAGCCATTTTGGAGCTCATCTAAGTTGTTGTAGCATGCTGTTGCACCCTAAAATTTGACCAACCGGTTCCCATATCTGGTTTATGTTTTGACGTATTTTGCATTCGCATTCGCATACGGCATGCATTGCATTTTTATAATTCAGATTGATTTTTATCGGGATTATAGCCCCTGGCGTTTCAGGCAGTATAGGCCAGTCAGAATAAAAGTCTGTTGAGAATTGGTGCTCATCTCCCGTGTTTTCAGACCATCTCGGTGCCCGAGTTTCGCTACGGTTGCGCAATTGGGTTTTATTCGATTTAATCGGCTTCTTGGTATTTTTAGGATTTTTTTTGTCATTTTTCTGGATTTTTAATGCACTTAATGGGTTTTTTCTGGATTTAATAGAGTTTTTAATATTTTTTTTTAGAGTTTAAATAAATTTTCTTTTCATTTTTTAGAAATTAATAGTTTTAAAGATTTTAGATATTATAGTTTTTTAATAATTTTTAGAGATTAATTTTCCTTAAAAAAAAAGTAGATAAAAGAAAAATAATAAATAGATATTGGTTTGTTTAGATTTTATTGTTTAAAAAAAAAGAGATTTAATAGAATAAATAAAAATATATATAGAGAGTAAATGGTTTTTTTTAGATTTTTTTGATGTTTTTTTTTCCAGAATATTAATTAGGATTAATGATAGTTTTTTTAGATTTATTAGATTTAATTAGGTTTTTATTCTTTATTTTCGTTTTTGATTTTAATTAGGTTTTTTTTAGTTTAAATTTGTTTAATCAGATTTTAATTCTGTTTTAAGTCATATTAATCCAGGATTAATCCATTTGGGCCCAGTATGCAATATCCATTGTCCAAAGCCCAGAAATTCAAGTTCAGGTCCATTTTCGAAGTGCCACTTGTCATATAAGTAGGCATGCCACGCGTACGCTAGAGACTCTACCACCTCATTTTTCTCTCTCCCCAGAACCTTCCATGTGTGCTTCTCAGACCCCACCATTTTCATTCCACGTTGCACTCTCTCAAAGTGACACTTCACCACCACGTGGCTCGCCCAGAGCACTCTTTCTGCCACCTGCCCTTCACCAGACACTCCCACCGCCGGCCATGCAACCACCCTAACAGACGCCGGACCACCGCAACTAACCGCCGGAATCCGTAAACTCGCCGGAATCTGGATTTTTCCAGAAAATCCATTCAAACGCCTTGGATCTTCATCCCCCACCTCCATCCACCTTCACCGGAAACACCATAGTCTCACCGGAAACTTCATGTTCTTCATCAATATTCCTAGAATCATCACGATCTCCCACGGTCTTCATCCAACTCTTCAGAAATTCCAAACCTCATAGATCTACTTTTTCCCAAAAATGCAACGCTCTTCATAAATCTTCCTCCGTTCAAGGTTTTCTCTCCAGAAATTGCTTCAAGAGCTTCAGCAAAGTTGTTTCCTCGCGCGCCAAGATCCACCAGACATCAAGATCTTCTTCGTCTGGTACTTGCTGAACACCTTCTGACATTGAAGAAGAGGTTCCCAGGGTTGCTGATTCTTCAAGATCCATTGAAGTTGTTCCACGCATCCAGAACGCGCATAGTGGAAGCTTATTGCTCGTCATCGTTACCGGCACCATCGACTCCTTCGTATCCCCAGGTTCCCTTCGAAATCCATTAAACTTGTTTAGTTTGTTGATCGTTTAGTTGTAGAACTAGGGTTTGTTTAGGATAGGACAATCTGTGTGAGAATTCGTGATGGTTTCTTGGTGAGGTTTGTGTTAGGGAAGAGTAGTTTGAGCGTAGAGATTGAAGAAGGTGGTGGAATGTTTTGTTTCAGAGAGAGAGAATTTGGAGATGGAAGGCGCCGCTAGGGTTTCAATTTGGGGGGGAGAGATGAACATTGTTCGTCTAATTAGGTTAGTTAGTTTTAGGATTCTTTTTGTTTGCTGATGATGGATTGTAATGAATCCCGGGCCTCAAGCCCAAACACAAGTTGCTGAATCTTACCCCCCCCCCCCCCCCCATTTCCATTGTGTTTGTTGCTGAGGGCTTTAGGCCCAAAGCGCAATTGCTGAAGCATCTCCCCCTTTTTGCTTGACACACCCCCCTCCCATGTGTACTGCGTTAGTGGGCTGGGCCCAATATTATGTTTTTGTTTTGTTTTTACTGGCATAATCCGTTTTTAATTTTTACCCCCCTGGTTGTGTGCTGAATCAATGTTGGGCTGGGCTTTGTTATGGATTTTGCTATTTTACCCCAGTCTTGATCACTGCACCCCCCTTTGCATTTTATTTTTGTTTTAAAATCTTGTAGTGTAATTTGTTTTTTTTAATTTTGTTTTAGGATATATTTTAGAATATTTTAGGATACTAGTGGATTAGTTGTTCTTAAAAATTCTTTAGTTTAGTAACAAAAAAATAAATATAATAAAACATAGAAAAATATGATAATAAAATGTAGTAATCAGAAATACTAGAATTTAGTATATAGTTTAGATATTAATTTTTTAGAATTCCATTAAGCATAATAAAAATTTTTAGAATAAAGCATAAAAAATATTAGGATATTTTTTAGGTGTTGATTTTTCTTAGAATAAAACTTAGAATATTTTTAGGAGTATAGTTTCAATAGGATTTTAGGTTAATATACTTTGTACATATAAACTTTTAGGATAGAATTTAGTTCAAAAACAATTAACACTTAGTTGTAATATAATTGGGGCATTTTAATAGTTGATGTAGGATTATGGAATATATGGGGTATAGGGTATGATTTAGGGTCCCTTAGAAATAACTAGGTTTATAATATAGTTAATATTTCTGTTTTGTACTATAATTAGTGTGATGTTTGTGAGAGCTTTTCCCTGTGTTTGTTTTGCTATTTTTTTGCTTGGGCTTTTGGGGGGGCTTGCTTGGAAGAACTTGTGAAGAATTAGAAGCTTAAAGACTCAACTTGGAGCGTGGAATGAAGGTCTCTTCTCTTGAAGACTGTCGTTTGAAGACATAGGAAATAGAAATAGGCAGAGCCTTAGAATAGAACAAATTCTTTCATAAACATGGATAGCTTCATGTGCTTCCATTCCTCTCTATGACATAAAGTCCCTCTATGGTATTCACCTCCCTCCTTTGGAGGGATAAGTGGTTTTACCTTAGAGGTAGAACTTTGAGGGAAACAGTCTGTTACAATGTCAACTATTTATAGGCTTCCTTTGGTTGTCAATGAACTGTTTGACATTCAATTTATTCTGATAAATTAATTTTCATCTAGGAGAGCTTGTCTTGAAGCAAGAAGCCATTGAAGATAGAAAGGAAGATCAAAGATTGACAAGGATGAAGATTGTTCATGTCAAAAAGCTAGGGTTTGCTGCTGTAGGAGCTGGTGTGCTGTCAGGGCTGGTTTTGGGGTTTTATTTTCTTTGCTGTATTGTTTGTTAATTTTCCCCTTAGGTTTGAATTGAAGTTGTTTCACTTTGCCTATTGTTTTCTAGGTTCGAGGTTGAGTGGGACTCCCTTGCCTCGCTTGTACTGTTGCATTCATGCATTTTACTGCTTTACTGTATATATGTTGTTTCTTTTCCGTTTATCCCTTAGGATCTCTGTTTCTCTCTGCGCAAGAGAGGAATATGACATACATTAGGTTCTCATCCATGCATGACAACATTAGGGTAGATTTTGATTCCCATTTTAACCATAGTTTTTAGAGTTGTTGTCTCTCTTCTTTCTCAAAACGATCAAAAAATACAATAAAAGGTTAAACATCAATAAAAGACAGTTCTTGCGTAAAAGACTGTAAACCAATCAAAAACGTCATTTTTGTCCGCTTGGACCCATAATCAGGAGAAAACCTTTTTCAGAAGGATAAAAACAATCAAGACAGACTTGTGTCGTACGTGGCCCGAACTACGTTTGCTCTGATCTTTCATGCTGTATGAAAGTACGTAGGCATAGGATGCGATATCCTAGCGAGCAACCTTCCCCTCCTTTCCCGTAGGTAGGCGAACTACGTTGACTCTGATTTCTCGTTCCAGACGAGAATACGTAGGCATAAAGTGCGATACTTTGCCGAGTCATTTTCTTTTCTTCTTACCCCAGACCTGTAGAATAGATAGAATAACAATCCGTACTAGAAAAAAAGCGTGGATCCCGTCGAGTATGACGGACGTGAGGGGTGCTAATACCTTCCCCTTGCGTAACCGACTCCCGAATCCAGGATTTGGTTGCGATGGCCATTCTTTTCCCGTCTTTGCGGTAGGTTTACTTCGAGCGTTTCCTTTCCCTCAGTTGGGATAAATAACGCACGGTGGCGACTCTTCTGTTCGGCCGGCGCCGATTTTCGCAGTAGCGACAGCTGGCGACTCTGCTGGGGATTCCAACGGTTCCCTACGCGAGTCAATCCTAGCGCTTGTTTTCCCGTCGAGGATTTTGTATGGATTTACGTTTTTTGTATTTTACATTCAGCATTATATTATTGTTATTATTGTTGTGGGTATGAGGGGGTTCTATGATTGAGAGATAAGCCGGACCTGGGCTTGAGTGCACCTAGAATTAGAGTGGGAATTAGTGGGTGCGTGCATGCTTTGCATGTACTAGTATCTCATGAAATCCACGCTCAGACGAGGTTCTTCTGGTTGGCTTCTTTTTCAACCCTTTGGGTTGAAGGGGTTGTTGGTTAGTTGGATTGTCGACTCTGGGGACCGATCATTTGGAAGTTGGTTAAGTGAGGCCTCTTCAGGACATGATGATGCCACACCTTCTGGGTATCGTATCATCCGTCTTGAAAGTCTGTGACGCCAACGACCGCATAGGATGTCGTACCTTGTGTCAGTTATTAGGACACCTACCTGTGAGAGGGGTGGGACATGCAGGTAACTTGACCTCCAGATTACCGGTTTTCTTGATTGAGATTCAGTGGTGTTGATATTTGAGGACGGTATTATTGGGTCTGTCAGAGACCAGGTTGGAGCATTGTGGATAATCTTGAGCAGTTTGTGGGTCTATTTGAGGCCAGTGTTGTGGATCGGATTTCTCAGCCAGGGGCACGTGATCCCTTGTTGCATTGTTTGCATATTGCATTGTTTGCATCATCATGTGCATATCATTAACGTGTGTCTGTGCTGCAGGTGCATTTGCATACTTCCCGATTCTAGTGCTCCGGACTTCTACCTGTTATTATGAGTACTTTGAGGAAGACTGTTGCGTATAAGTTGCCTACTCCTGATGTGACTTCTCTGTTGGGCCTGATTTCCCTAGCTGATGATGATGTGAGGAGAAGCTTTAGAGAGAGTTATGGGAAGCTACTGAGTTTGGTTTGCCGACCAACCACATATGAGCTGAATGGGTTATACACGTTGATGCAGTTATATGATCCCTCCTTGAGGTGTTTTATGTTCCAGGACTTCATTTTGGCTCCGACCATGGAGGAGTACGCTGAGTTTCTAGAATTGCCGGTTCAGAACAGAGTGCCCTTCATTCACTGTGATGCTAAGCCTAAGCTGGAAGACTTAGCTGTTCCCTTGCATATGGATCCTGCAGAGTTGTTGTTGACTTCCTGGCATGGAGTTTCTGGGTTTTCTCTCAATTTTTTGGTTGGAAAAGCTCAAGAATATGCCAAAAGTGGCTGCTGGATCGTGTTTAACGTTGTTCTTGCCTTGTACATCTATGGGATTATATTGTTCCCTAATCTGCCTGAGTTCGTTGATTTGGATGCATTCCACTTGTTTGCTGCAGGCAACCCGGTGCCTACCTTGATTGGAGATTTCTATCATTCCTTGCATTATAAGAATGCAAACAGAAGGGGGAAAAATGTCCATTGTTGTGTACCGTTGCTGAATATGTGGTTTCAGAGCCATCTGCCCAAGAAGGGTCCTTTTGTTGAATCTGCACGTACAGCTGAATGGTCCGAGCGTCTAATGGGACTTTCTTCAGAAGACATTGTCTGGTTCGATAGAGACTTATTGGGGTCAGAGATTATCTTCAGTTGCGCCAGGTTTTCCAACGTTCCTTTGATTGGAAGGAAGGGATGTATTAATTACAACCCATCTTTGTTGGTTCGACAGTTTGGGTATGCTTTGAAGAGTCCGCCAAAGGAAGAAGAAATACAAGAATCTCTGTATTTCACTGGTGAACTAAGTGGGGAATTATTGGCCAAGCTTCAGCGCGCTTGGAATCATATCTGCAGAAGAGGGAAACCATTATTAGGCAAGAATGATTGTCAAGCTTATATGCCTTACAGGGCGTGGATTCAAGAGAGGGTAAGACAGGTGCAGATGCCTTTTCCAGCAGTATCACGTCCCGCTCCCATTCCAGTGGAGGAGCCCACTACTGTAGCTATTGAGGTCTATGAGCGGGTTGTGAAAGAAAAAGAAGACTTGATAAAGATCAATGAAGGGTTAGAGAAGGAATTGGCTCAAATCCGGAGCGAGAAGAACAAAGCTGCGTATTCCTTCCAACAGCAGACTGAGTTGGTAAACAGGTTAGGTGTTGAGCTGACAGAAGAGAAAAAGAAGCGTGAACGCCTGGGAAAAGAATTCAGAAGCTCTCATGATATGTTAGCGTCCAAGAAGAAGTCACTCGATGCCGCCTACCGGGAAATCTCTTCGTGCAACAAAGCATGGAATGCTACGCTAACCAACAACAAAAAGAGGGAAGACAAATTGAAGCAGCAAATTTCTGAACTTGAAGATCAGTTAAAGGCTAGCAAGAGGAGGTATGAAGAGGAGGTCATGACAAGATATAGTCTTCAGAACTCATTGAACAAAGCCATCGAGTGCAAGAAGGAGGCTGTGTCTCAGAAACGGAAGTTAGAGGATCGCTTTGGAGGAGGGGCATGGGAGGATTCTACTGGTGATTTACGACGTGTTCTCAAGCGAAGAGATCTACTTGTCGAGGGATTGCTTACTCAACCAAATCACCCCGAGACTAAGAGATTATTAGATGAGTACCAGGCGTATGGTTGCACTTGACTATCTCATGTATTGATATGTATGCTTTATTTGCATTGTGTTGGCCATCACCAGGATTGTTGGTTGAGGTCATGCCTTCTTATTGTACGCTCATTGATAGTGTATTCCTGACTTGATGGGATTTTCTGCAATGTATGAGATGTTTTTCTATGATTGGGTTCCGAGCTTATTACCGTCACTGTCACCGCACTGGCACATTAGCACTAGAATTGGGGAGTGATATTCCCTAATGCACAGACACATGTTGCATTTGCATACACATTCATATTGCATTACAGGTGATTATTGAATTGTATCTCATTTCCTGCATGTTCCAGGTTTTTCCAGGATTGAAAGTCAACGTCCTCATCGATACTCTACTCGTACCAACTGCAAAAGAGTTATGGACCAGGTGCAGAGCGAGATGCAGGACATGCGTGAGAAGCTGGCGCTGTTCATGCAGACGATGGAGACAATTGTGAAAGGGCAGGAGAACTTGCAAACCTTGGTGCAGCCATTGCTGGTGAGAAATGCTGGACATGGAAACGAAGACCACAATTCTGTACGTGTTGACACCATTCATGGGGATGGTACTCCTACACCTGTAGCTCCACCTGTGGTGAACATACCTGTTGTGAATATGAATAATGGCGCTGGCGCCGGGAATGGTAATACGGGAATGGGTAACGAGATTGTCATTAATAACGTTGGATTCGGAGACGCTAATCTGGGCGAGGATAATAATGGAGGTAATGGCTTCGGTAACAACGGATTTGGCTATAACGACCAGGGGTTTGATTATGCTAACCAGGATGGGAAGTTCGGCTTCAACGCTCAGGGTTTCGGACATGATGGATTTGGTAATGCTAACCAAGCCTATGGTGGATTCGGTAACGGAAATGGTGCTGGAATGATGCCTTTTGGACCTGCCGGGGTCGCTCAAGGGTATGGTAACAGGGGACGGGGCCCTGTGATGAATCAGACTAGATTTGGTCGTAAAAATGGGTATGATGGGTACGGAAACGAGAATGTTAATTGGATGGAAGACCAACAAGAAGATGCTTTCTCTGGTAGAGGTTTTGAAGGTCCTGTAGACAACACTCAGCGAATCAAGATGCTCGAGGAGCAGATGAAAGGTGTTGTGAATCAGAGTGCTTCCGGTTTGGATATGACCACGATGGGACTGGTGCCTAGTCTGAGGGTACCGTTGAAATTTAAAGCTCCCACCTTTGATAAATATAAGGGAGATACCTGTCCCAAGGTACATATGCGGTCATATTACAGACGAATGTCCGCTTACTCGAACGATGAAAGAATGCTGATGCATTTCTTTCAAGACAGCTTGTCTGGTCCTTCCCTTGAATGGTACATGGGGTTGGAGCCCGCTCAGATAAAGACTTGGAAGCAACTGGCCGATGCGTTTGTGGCGCACTATAAGTACAACAGTGACTTGGCACCAAACCGGGTCCAGTTACAGGGGTTGTCACAGAAGAAAGATGAGAGTTTCAAAGAATATGCGCAGAGATGGCGCGACATGGCTGCAAGGGTTCATCCTCCTTTGGTTGAGAAGGAGATGAATGATATGTTCATAGGAACGTTCACCGGTATGTTTTATGATAAGTTGTTTCCCGCTTCTTTGGGCAGTTTCTCGGATCTAATCTTGATGGGCGAGAAGGTTGAAAGTAATATTAAAATGGGGAGATTCTAAGCTGAGGAATCTACTTCAGTTGGCAGTAACAGAAGAGCTTTTGGTGGTCGCCGTCAGGGTGACACAAGTGCAGTATTCGGGGGCCGAGGCCGAGGCCGGGGCAGAGGACGAAATCAGTACAATCATCCGCAACAGGTGGAAAGCGTCACAATTCCATTTCATTAACAACCAATACCACTACAGCAGATACCACCACAACAGCAGCAATAACAGCAGCAGCAGAGGCCAAATCAGGGACAGAGGAGATTTCCTAACACGAGGCCGAAAATAGTATTTGATGTACCTCCTTATACGTATGCAGAGTTACTCCAAACATTACTGGGTTTGAATTTGGTGGAAAAGAGGACTATGGCGCCAATGACGGGCACTCCTCCGTTTGGCTTTGATACGAATAAGCACTGCGAGTTCCACTCCGGGGCTCCTGGCCATGACATAGAGACTTGCCACACATTCAAGCATGTGGTGCAAGATCTGTTGGATAGCAAGGCCATAAATTTTGGACAAGCAGGTCCGAATATAGTACAACAACCCATGCCCAACCATGGGGCAAATGCTATTTTGACTAAGGAGGGTTTGAATCTGATCATGAATGTTGATGAACTAAAAACACCGTTGTGTGAAATAAAGAGCAGGTTATTGAAAGGACGTGTGTATCCGGGCTGCGATGAGTTTTGTCTAGAATGTTGGACCCAAGCTGGGGGTTGTGCTGAATTGAAGAAGGGTATTCAGACCTTGATAGATGAAGGCACGTTGCAATTCGACAGAACGAAAGTCGAGAAACCTGCAGAAGTATTAGCTGATGAGCAAAGTGATGTAGCTATGGTGACAATTCCCCGAAAAACGATAACTATAACAGCGCCAGCCAGGCGACCAACGATCACTATCACGAAGGCAGGGCCAACCCCTTATGAGAGAACCAGGGCAGTACCCTGGACTTATGGGCTGGAAGCATATTGTGATAGGGAGAAACTTGATATCAGTAAACGACCAGCTGAGGTTGTGGACAATGTCGTCGGGACTGGAGAGATGACAAGGAGTGGGAGAATTTTTATATCGCCTGAGGTAGAGGTCGAACGATTGGCGAAAGGTAAAGGAAAAGTGAATGAAGATGTTTCTGTACAGAGGAATGAAAAAGAAACGGCACTGAAGGATGTAGAAGAGTTTATGCGTCTTATCCGTAAGAGTGACTATAAAATTGTTGAGCACCTTCAACAGACGCCGTCGAAGATATCCATATTGTCGCTGTTATTGTGTTCCGAAGCCCATAGGAATGCGTTATTGAAAATTCTGGACACGTCGTTTGTACCCCAAGATGTTTCTGTGAATCAGTTGGAGGGGGTGATATCGCACGTGAATGTAGGCCATAGTTTGGGATTTACGGATTTTGATTTGACCCCGAAGGGAAGAGAGCATAACATGGCGTTGCACGTCTCAGTTGAATGCAGGGGCACAATCATGTCCCACATGCTGGTAGATACCGGGTCTTCCTTGAACGTGCTGCCAAAGAAAGCAATGATGAAATTGGACATCAGGGGGATCATTTGTACGCCTAGTGACTTGGTGGCCAGGGCATTTGATGGTACACGGAGGTCGGTCTTTGGATCTATAACTCTGCCTCTGAAGGTGGGGCCGGAGGTTTTTGAAACTGAATTTTACATTATGGACATCCAGCCAGCATATAGCTGGCTTCTCGGACGACCATGGATCCATGGTGCTGGGGCAGTCACATCTACCTTGCACCAAAAGCTGAAGTACATGGTAGGGGACAGCGTGGTCACAGTTTGTGGAGAGGAGGATATATTGGTCAGCCATTTGTCGTCATTCAAGTACGTGGAAGTCGACGGCGAGATTCATGAAACACCCTGTCAAGCCTTTGAAGGGTTGCACATCAAAGACAAAGTTCCAGGGCCGAGTAAAGCATCAGAGGTGGCGGTATCATCATACAAAGAGGCTCAGGCTCTAGTGAAGACTGGCGAGACCAAGGGCTAGGGCAAGGTTCTGGATATTCCCGTGAAAATGGACAGATTTGGGCTGGGATATCAACCTTCATCATCAACGCTTGCTGCAGGGGCACCCCGTTTCAAAGGACCAATAACGAATACGGCCAGTGGAGTATATCACGAGACCATCAACGCTGTTTCAGATTCCGAAGAAGGAGACAGTGACTGCGACATGGACGCCTGGATTCAGCCGAGCGTGTCAGGACAAGGGCTTTGCAATTGGTCTATTTAGGAGACTGTTCCTGTGACAACTAAACAGTAATACTTTGTTTTCTTAATTGTTGAACAATCCGGTGTCCTACCTGGGGCATCGTGATTTTGCTTAGGACCGTTCTGTTATGTACATTGCACTGTTTTGATCGATAAATAAAAAGGCGTTTTTCATGTACAAATATTGTGATCCCTGTTTTTCCTGTTTTTATTTTTCACAATAAAATGGCAACGTGGTTATTCGTTTTGTATGTATTTTGAAGCATTTAACCATTTCCTTTGCAGGATTACTATTTCAGATGACATCTATGAACCGCCTATGACTCACTTCGACTTTGAGCACCCAGTATTTCAGACCGAAGAAGAGATGGTTGAAGATGGCGACGTTCCAGAAGAGTTATCTTGGTTGGTAAAGCAAGAAGAACGAATAATTCTGCCTCATGAGGAGGTTATTGAGATCGTCAATCTGGGGTCGGAAGGGGTTGAAAGGAACATCCGTATAGGGGTCGCGTTGCAGAGCGACGTCAAGCGGAGACTGGGTGAAATGCTCAAAGAGTACAACGATATTTTTGCTTGGTCGTATAAGGATATGCCTGGGCTGGATACGGATATGGTTGTGCACCGTCTGCCGCTAAAAGAAGAATGCCCGACGGTTAAGCAGAAGCTCCGAAGAACTAGACCGGACATGGCTGTGAAGATTAAGGAGGAGGTTCAAAAGCAGTGGGATGCTAGTTTCCTAGCTGTTACAAAATATCCCTCATGGGTCGCTAATATTGTGCCAGTGCCAAAGAAAGACGGTAAAGTGAGAATGTGCGTAGATTACCGTGATCTGAACAGAGCGAGCCCGAAAGATGATTTTCCACTTTCTCACATCGATGTGTTGGTCGATAATACCACTCAATTCTCCGTATTCTCCTTTACGGATGGCTTCTCGGGCTATAATCAGATTAAAATGGCGCCAGAAGACATGGAGAAGACTACCTTCATTACGCCTTGGGGAACATTTTGCTACAAAGTGATGCCCTTCGGATTGAAGAATGCTGGGGCAACGTATCAGCGTGCAATGACGACTCTCTTTCATGACATGATGCATAAAGAGATCGAGGTTTATGTTGATGATATGATTACCAAATCCCAGACGGAGGAAGAACATTTGGTGAATCTGCTGAAATTATTCAAGAGGCTTAGGAAGTTCAGGTTGAGACTGAACCCTAACAAATGCACCTTCGGGGTGAGATCAGGTAAACTGCTGGGGTTTATCGTGAGCGAAAAAGGAATAGAGGTTGATCCTGCGAAAATAAAAGCAATACAAGAAATGCTGACGCCTAAAACAGAAAAAGAGGTGCGCGGGTTTTTAGGGAGGTTGAACTACATCGCTCGGTTCATATCTCACCTAACAGCTACGTGTGAGCCATTGTTCAAGCTGTTGAAAAAAGACCAGGCTGTGACCTGGAATGAAAATTGTCAAAAGGCGTTCGATAAAATAAAACAGTATTTGTAGGAGCCTCCTATTTTGATACCTCCAGTGGCAGGGAGACCCTTGATCATGTATTTGACGGTTCTTGAGGGGAGTATGGGTTGTGTTCTCGGTCAGCATGACGAGACAGGGCGTAAAGAGCATGCGATATACTACTTGAGTAAGAAGTTTATTGACTGTGAATCTCGATACTCAATGCTCGAAAAAACTTGTTGTGCACTAGCCTGGGCCGCCAAGCGTTTGAGGCAGTACATGCTAAATCATACCACCATGCTCATCTCGAAGATGAATCCTATCAAATACATATTTGAAAAACAGGCCCTATCTGGGAGAATTGCCCGTTGGCAGATGGTTTTGACCGAATATGACATCCAGTATGTGTCACAGAAGGCTATAAAAGGGAGCGTGTTATCAGAGTATCTGGCTGAGCAGCCTATTGAGGACTACCAATCGATGAGGTTTGATTTTCCTGACGAGGATATCATGTACCTGAAGATGAAGGATTGGGAAGAACCGTTGCCAGATGAAGGGCCAAAGACGGATTCCAAAAGGCAGTTGATCTTTGACGGAGCTGTAAATTTCTACGGTAGCGGAATAGGGGCAATCATCACTACTCCACATGGGTCTCACATCCCATTTACTGCTCGATTGACCTTTCCGGTTACCAATAATGAAGCTGAATACGAAGCTTGAATCATGGGGCTTGAGGAAGCCATTGATTTGAGAAACAAAAATCTGGATGTATACGGAGACTCAGCTCTGGTGGTGAACCAGATAAAAGGAGAATGGGAGACACGTCAGCCCAATTTGATACCGTACATGAATTATGCAAGGAGATTGTTGCCTTTCTTTGACAAGGTTGAGTTGCACCATGTGCCGCGAGCAGAAAATCAGATGGATGACGCCCTGGCCACATTGTCTTCCATGTATAAAGTCAACTTCTGGAATGAGGCTCCCAGAATTGTTATCTCTCGGCTTGACAGACCCGCCTTCGTATTTGCCATTGACGAAGCATCTGATGATAAACCCTGGTATTTTGACATCCAAAATTTCCTGAAGAACAAGGAGTATCCGACTGGGGCATCCAGTCGCGATCAGAAGACTCTTAGGAGATTGGCTGGTAATTTCTATCTGAATCCGGACGGTGTCCTATACAAACGGAATCATGACTTGGTGCTGCTACGTTGCGTAGACGAGAAAGAGGCGAAGTTGCTTATGGAGGAAATACACGAGGGTACATTTGGTACACATGCTGGTGGGCATGCTATGACGAGGAAGCTGCTGCGGGCAGGTTATTATTGGCTAACTATGGAAACTGACTGTTTCAAGTTTGCGAAGAGGTGTCATAAGTGCCAGATCTATGCGGATAAGATCCATGTGCCTCCGAGTCCTCTGAACATGATGATGTCACCGTGGCCATTCTCGATGCGGGGAATTGATATGATCGGAAAGATTGAGCCGACGACATCTAACGGACACCGTTTCATTTTGGTAGAGATTGATTATTTTACCAAGTGGGTGGAGGCGGCATCATATGCAAATGTGACCAAGCAGGTGGTAGCCAGGTTTATCAAACGAGATATCATTTGCAGATATGGAATCCCCGAGCGGATTATTACCGACAACGGTTCAAAATTAAATAACAAAATGATGAAGGAGCTGTGTCATAGTTTTGAGATCGAACATCATAACTTTTCTCCTTACCGACCCAAGATGAATGGCGCTGTTGAAGCGGCCAATAAGAACATAAAGAAGATTGTTCAGAAGATGGTGGTGACCTATAAGGACTGGCACGAGATGCTACCTTTCGCTTTGCACGGTTATCGTACGACGGTACACACATCAACCGGGGCAACCCCGTTCTCGTTGGTATACTAAATGGAAGCGGTGTTACCACTGGAACTTGAGATTCCAACTCGACGAGGCAGAATGGGTGAAAGACAGATTGAACCAGCTGAGTTTAATGGACGAGAAGAGGCTAGCTTCTCTAGCATACGGTCGGTTGTACCAGAGCCGGATGAAGAAAGCGTATGATAAGAAGATACATCCTCGGAGCTTTCAGACGGGCGACCTTGTGCTGAAGAGGATTCTCTCGCCACAGACAGATCACAGGGGCAAGTGGACCCCCAACTACGAAGGGCCATACATTGTTAGAAAAGTCTTTTCAGGAGGAGCATTGTTGTTGTCTACCATGGACGGTGAAGACTTTACGTCGCTTGTGAATTCGGACGTAGTTAAAAGATACTTTGCTTAAAATTGACCCGCTGGACAGAAAAAAAGAGAGTCCAGGCAAAAATGGGGCATCCTGGCGAACCAAAAATAGAATAAAAGGTTCGGGCAAAAATTAGGGATAAAATTGAAAAATGTACACCCGCGAAGTTGAAAACCTACACTGGGCGGCTTCGGCAAAAAAGAGTATCCCGGTGAACTGAAAACCCGCAAAGGGCGGTTCACGCAAAAGTTAGGGATTTAAAAAAGCAAATGACTGCGGTCCGAATTTGATGCTGCAATGTTTGGCGGTTGGGAGAACGCTTTGAGGATTCGATTATCAGATACAATCTCTTCCAAAGGATGAATACCGGGCAAGCGCCAGAGTCAAGCGAGTCATAGGAGGATCAACTCATGATGTTTGTCTGCATCACGTTGCCGACATATGTGCAAATTTGATTTGTCACTGTATTTATGCTTCCTGTGCATACTTGTATATTTTTTGTGCGTAACTTCCTCTTTTCAGGAGTTACATCCAGTGTACAAAACTCTGCCCATTCAGGGGCCCAATTAATAAAACATGTTATTCAGTATTTGATGCTTGTTCTTTACTGTTTTGTATGTGAAAAGCGCCAATGTTTTGATAAAACTAGCAGTTGCATAACGTTGCTGGCCCTTGCCAATAATTGCTAAAACTTCTAATTAACTGAAAATGATGTCAATAACGCTAACTTGAATAGATTTGGTTGTATAGACTTGTCTTGTCTCGTTTGTGGTGTTGCAGGGTTCTTGCCCATATGAGGTGGACGATCAGAAGATTGCAGTCCTAACCAGAGGCTCGTGACGAACCGACTTGATCATTATGTGAAGTGAATCCCCATGCAGGTCGCGCTTCATTCCCTGAAGCTGAGATGACAATGTTCCTTACTGAAGAAGGATCAAATTCCCCAGCTAGTCACAGCTTATCCGAAGGACATTCTCCAGCAGGGTCGTTTACCCTCAGCAGAGTTTGGTGATTCCAAGATTGTAGGATGTGTTCAGACAGTGTGGTATCCCCCAAAAGGATTCCCTATCTCGAGCAGAGTTGTTTAGCCTCAGAAGATTAATATTTCCAAACTTGTGAGCTGTGCCCAGACAGTCTACTCTTCCCAGTAGAGATTCCCTTCCCAGTAGGGTCATTTATTCGCCCCAACGGAGTTAGTTTATTTTCCCCAAGAGAGTCGTTTCGTCCCCAGCGGAGTTCTCTCTTTGCAGCAAGTGTTTTCTTTCCTCCCGGTGGAAATCGAAGGTTAAAACTCTCCCCGACAAAGTTGGTTGTGTGTCCTGCCATTTATTTTGCCGGAATACTTTGTGATACCCGTTCACTCCCCAGCAGGATGATATTTGTCCTCGATGGCCAAGATTGATGAAGCGAGCTTGTTAGAGCTATCCCAGCAGTTCGAGCCTGCATTTCCATCGGCATATAGGGTCATATTTGCATCCACCAAACAAAAAAACGCGTAGCATTTCCATATTGTAAGGGGCATTACGCCATTATCAAACACACGCATTTTGAAACATAGATCAGGTTGGTTGATTTTTTGCTTTCAGGTGTGGTTCTCAATAGGAGTATGGAGCTCTAAAAGCTCAGATATTACCAGACAATTCAGTTTATTATTTTCCCCACAGAGTTTCCAATTGAGGCAGTATTGTATCCGGCCAGTAGAATGTTTTCTTCAAGATTTGTTGCTGCTGCAGCATTTCAGGTTCTCACAAAATCAAAGTTCAGAAGTAGCCACTTGTTATCAAGACGAGTGTTTGACAGTTGTTTTCGGAATATCCCCAACGGAGTTAGTTACTGCAGCGAATAGGCAAAGAAGCTATGTCCGAGAAGAACTTCCTGTGATGTAGGCAGAAGTATATCCCCGTATTGGATAGGCGGATGAAGAAAATTTCCTATGATGTAGGCAGAAGTATATTCCCGTATTGGATAGGAGGATGAAGAAAATTTCCTGTGATGTAGGCAGAAGTATATTCCCGTATTGGATAGGCGGATGAAGATTTCCTGTTATGTAGGCAGAAGTGTATTCCCGTATTGGATAGGCGGATGAAGATTTTCCTGTGTTGTAGGCAGAAGTATATTCCCGTATTGGATAGGCGGAAGAAGATTTCCTGTGATGTAGGCAGAAGTGTATTCCCGTATTGGATAGGCGGATGAAGATTTTCCTGTAATATAGACAGAAGTGTGTTCCCGTATTGGATAGGCGGATGAAGATTTTCCTGTAATATAGACAGAAGTGTGTTCCCGTATTGGATAGGCGGAAGAAGATTTCCTGTGATGTAGGCAGAAGTGTATTCCCGTATTGGATAGGCGGATGAAGATTTTCCTGTGATGTAGGCAGAAGTGTATTCCCGTATTGGATAGGCGGATGAAGAGTTTTCCTGTGATGTAGACAGAAGTATGTTCCCGTATTAGATAGGCGGATGAAGGTTTCATGAATTTTGACAGATGTATTTTCCCATGTTAGATAGACAGAGTTGTATTCCCGTATTGGATTGGCGGATGAAGATTGTTCCTGTGTTGTAGGCAGAAGTACATTCCCGTATTGGATAGGCGGATGAAGAGTTTGTGTGATATAAACAAAAGGATATTCCCGTATTGGATAGGCGGATGAAGTGTTACTAGACCGACGCATGTGTCCCGTGAGAGATAGGCAGATGAACTTTCCTGTATCTATACGGATGATTTCCCCGTAGGGAACATAGTATGTGTCCCATGACAAGACAGAATCGCGTTCTTATATTCGACAAAAGTATTCTCCCAGCGAAGTCACTAAGTTTATTCCAATATTGACAAAATAGTGTTGAAATCAGATCTGTGGATCTTGTTCCCCAAATAGTGGTGTAGTTATTTTGCGGGTTATTTTTGCAGTTGGCAAATTTCTGGGTTTCATTGGTATTCAACCGTCTCGTACCTCGATCGTTTGAAGGTCGTTCGCTCTTCACCCAGTCGGGTCCAAACCGCTTGAATAGGGGCAACTGTTGCACCCTAAAATTTGACCAACCGGTTCCCATATCTGGTTTATGTTTTGACGCATTTTGCATTCGCATTCGCATACGGCATGCATTGCATTTTTATCATTCAGATTGATTTTTATCGGGATTATAGCCCCTGGCGTTTCAGGCAGTATAGGCCAGTCAGAATAAAAGTCTGTTGAGACTTGGTGCTCATCTCCCGTGTTTTCAGACCATCTCGGTGCCCGGGTTTCGCTACGGTTGCGCAATTGGGTTTTATTCGATTTAATCGGCTTCCTGACATTTTTAGGATTTTTCTGTCATTTTTCTGGATTTTTAATGCACTTAATGGGTTTTTTCTGGATTTAATAGAGTTTTTAATATTTTTTTTAGAGTTTAAATAAATTTTCTTTTCATTTTTTAGAAATTAATAGTTTTAAAGATTTTAGATATTATAGTTTTTTAATAATTTTTAGAGATTAATTTTCCTTAAAAAAAAAGTAGATAAAAGAAAAATAATAAATAGATATTGGTTTGTTTAGATTTTATTGTTTAAAAAAAAAAGAAGAGATTTAATAGAATAAATAAAAAAAATATATAGAGAGTAAATGTTTTTTTTTAAGATTTTGTTGATGTTTTTTTTTTCAGAATATTAATTAGGATTAATGATAATTTTTTTAGATTTATTAGATTTAATTAGGTTTTTATTCTTTATTTTCGTTTTAGATTTTAATTAGGGTTTTTTTTTAGTTTAAATTTGTTTAATCAGATTTTAATTCTGTTTTAAGTCATATTAATCCATTTGGGCCCAGTATGCAATATCCATTGTCCAAAGCCCAGAAATTCAAGTTCAGGTCCATTTTCGAAGTGCCACTTGTCATATAAGTAGGCATGCCACACGTACGCTAGAGGCTCTATCACCTCATTTTTCTCTCTCTCCAGAACCTTCCACGTGTGCTTCACAGACCCCACCATTTTCATTCCACGTTGCACTCTCTCAGAGTGACACTCCACCACCACGTGGCTCGCCCTCAGCACTCTTTCTGCCACCTGCCCTTCACCGGACACTCCCACCGCCGGCCACACAACCACCCTAACAGACGCCAGACCATCACAACTAACCGCCGAAATCCGTAAACTCGCCGGAATATGGATTTTTCCAGAAAATCCATTCAAACGCCTTGGATCTTCATCCCCCACCTCCATCCACCTTCACTGGAAACACCATAGTCTCACCGGAAACTTCATGTTCTTCATCAATATTCCCAGAATCATCACGATCTCCCACGGTCTTCATCCAACTCTTCAGAAATTCCAAACCTCATAGATCTACTTTTTCCCAGAAATGCAACACTCTTCATAAATCTTCCTCCGTTCAAGGTTTTCTCTCCAGAAATTGCTTCAAGAGCTTCAGCGAAGTTGTTTCCTCGCGCGCCAAGATCCACCAGACATCAAGATCGTCTTTGTCTGGTACTTGCTGAACACCTTCTGACGTTGAAGAAGAGGTTCCCAGGGTTGCTGATTCTTCAAGATCCACTGAAGCTGTTCCACACATCCAGAACGCGCATAGTGGAAGCTTATTGCTCGTCATCGTTACTGGCACCATCGACTCCTTCGTATCCCCAGGTTCCCTTCGAAATCCATTAAACTTGTTTAGTTTGTTGATCGTTTAGTTGTAGAACTAGGGTTTGTTTAGGATAGGACAATCTGTGTGAGAATTCGTGATGGTTTCTTGGTGAGGTTTGTGTTAGGGAAGAGTAGTTTGAGCGTAGAGATTGAAGAAGGTGGTGGAATGTTTTGTTTCAGAGAGAGAGAATTTGGAGATGGAAGGCGCCGCTAGGGTTTCAATTTGGGGGGGAGAGATGAACAGTGTTCGTCTAATTAGGTTAGTTAGTTTTAGGATTCTTTTTGTTTGCTGATGATGGATTGTAATGAATCCCGGGCCTCAAGCCCAAACACAAGTTGCTGAATCTTACCCCCCCCCCCCCACCATTTCCATTGTGTTTGTTGCTGAGGGCTTTAGGCCCAAAGCGCAATTGCTGAAGCATCTCCCCCTTTTTGCTTGACACCCCCCTCCCATGTGTACTGCGATAGCGGGCTGGGCCCAATATTATGTTTTTGTTTTGTTTTTACTGGCATAATCCGTTTTTAATTTTTACCCCCCTGGTTGTGTGCTGAATCAATGTTGGGCTGGGCTTTGTTATGGATTTTGCTATTTTATCCCAGTCTTGATCACTGCACCCCCCTTTGCATTTTATTTTTTTTTAAAATCTTGTAGTGTAATTTGTTTTTTTTAATTTTGTTTTAGGATATATTTTAGAATATTTTAGGATATTAGTGGATTAATTGTTCTTAAAAATTCTTTAGTTTAGTAACAAAAAAAACATTATAATAAAACATAGAGAAAAATATGATAATAAAATGTAGTAATCAGAAATACTAGAATTTAGTATATAGTTTAGATATTAATTTTTTAGAATTCCTTTAAGCATAATAAAAAATTTTAGGATAAAGCATAAAAAATATTAGAATATTTTTTAGGTGTTGATTTTTCTTAGAATAAAACTTAGAATATTTTTAGGAGTATAGTTTCAATAGGATTTTAGGTTAATATACTTTGTACATATAAACTTTTAGGATAGAATTTAGTTCAAAAACAATTAACATTTAGTTGTAATATAATTGGGGCATTTTAATAGTTGATGTAGGATTATGGAATATATGGGGTATAGGGTATGATTTAGGGTCCCTTAGAAATAACTAGGTTTATAATATAGTTAATATTTCTGTTTTGTACTATAATTAGCGTGATGTTTGTGAGAGCTTTTCCCTGTGTTTGTTTTGCTATTTTTTTGCTTGGGCTTTTGGGGGGGCTTGCTTGGAAGAACTTGTGAAGAATTAGAAGCTTGAAGACTCAACTTGGAGCGTGGAATGAAGGTCTCTTCTCTTGAAGACTGTCGTTTGAAGACATAGGAAATAGAAATAGGCAGAGCCTTAGAATAGACCAAATTCATTCATAAACATGGATAGCTTCATGTGCTTCCATTCCTCTCTATGACATAAAGTCCCTCTATGGTATTCACCTCCCTCCTTTGGAGGGATAAGTGGTTTTACCTTAGAGGTAGAACTTTGAGGGAAACAGTCTGTTACAATGTCAACTGTTTATAGGCTTCCTTTGGTTGTCAATGAACTGTTTGACATTCAATTTATTCTGATAAATCAATTCTCATCTAGGAGAGCTTGTCTTGAAGCAAGAAGCCATTGAAGATAGAGAGGAAGATCAAAGATTGACAAGGATGAAGATTGTTCATGTCAAAAAGCTAGGGTTTGCTGCTGTAGGAGCTGGTGTGCTGTCAGGGCTGGTTTTGGGGTTTTATTTTCTTTGCTGTATTGTTTGTTAATTTTCCCCTTAGGTTTGAAGTGAAGTTGTTTCACTTTGCCTATTGTTTTCTAGGTTCATGGTTGAGTGGGACTCCCTTGCCTCGCTTGTACTGTTGCATTCATGCATTTTACTGCTTTACTGTATATATGCTGTTTCTTTTCCGTTTATCCCTTAGGATCTCTGTTTCTCTCTATGCAAGAGAGGAATATGACAGACATTAGGTTCTTATCCATGCATGACAACATTAGGGTAGATTTTGATTCCCATTTTAACCATAGGTTTTAGAGTTGCTGTCTCTCTTCTTTCTCAAAACGATCAAAAAATACAATAAAAGGTTAAACATCAATAAAAGACAGTTCTTGCGTAAAAGACTGTAAACCAATCAAAAACGTCATTTTTGTCCTCTTGGACCCATAATCAGGAGAAAACCTTTTTCAGAAGGATAAAAACAATCAAGATAGACTTGTGTCGTACGTGGCCCGAACTACATTTGCTCTGATCTTTCATGCTTTATGAAAGTACGTAGGCATAGGATGTGATATCCTAGCGAGCAACCTTCCCCTCCTTTCCCGTAGGTAGGCGAACTACGTTGACTCTGATTTCTCGTTCCAGACGGGAATACGTAGGCATAAAGTGCGATACTTTGCCGAGTCATTTTCTTTTCTTCTTACCCCAGACCTGTAGAATAGATAGAATAACAATCCGTACTAGAAAACAAGTGTGGATCCCGTCGAGTACGACGGACGTGAGGGGTGCTAATACCTTCCCCTTGCGTAACCGACTCCCGAATCCAGGATTTGGTTGCGATGATCATTCCTTTCCCGTATTTGCGGTAGGTTTACTTTGAGCGTTTCCTTTCCCTCTGTTGGGATAAATAACGCACGGTGGCGACTCTTCTGTTCGGCCGGCGCCGATTTTCGCAGTAGCGACACATGTGCAAGAGGTTGCAGTCAAAGATTGTACACCTAGGGTTTCATTTACTTAGTGCAAAGTCAACTGTGGATTTGAAGGAGACTGAGACTTGGTTTTAAGTCATTGGAGTCATGGGAGGTTGTGTGGAGACATCTAAGATGTTATTTCAAGATCAGATCAAGAAGAATCAAGAGTGTAAGAAGTTACTAAATTAGGGTTTTAGAGGTTTGTCAGTGTAAAATCCCCTATTTAGTGCCTAACATCAAGACCACATATCTCAAGATACAAGTGTAATCTCACTTTTATTCAAACATGAGACTTTTAGGGCATGTTCTAAGCTTTACTTTGAGTACTATAACTCATCATTGGGTTTGTAGAACTCAAGTTATGATGCCATTAAGTTATAGGTCTCAGATGAACATATTTTTCAGTCAACAAAAGTCAACTCACTTCCAAGGCACTTTTGACCAAGAATCATGTTACTCCTCAACTTTAGATGAACATGAAAGTTGTTCCTTATGATCTTAGCTTTTCAAAAAGTTCTAGAAGTCCTTCATCTCATTTATTAAACTTAAGTTATGAAGCTTGCAAGGCAGGGGTATTTTGGAAAACTTTGATTATAGGTCATTTTGGTTATAGGTCATGTTCATACCCTTGTGCACTTCAAATGGAACTTTCACCAACATGAAAGTTGTACCAAATGGCTTCAATTCCATCATGGAACTCAAGGTTGGCATGAATTTTTCATGGATAAGGAGATTGGTAAAGAAATTTCAAAGGAAAATGGACTTTTTAAGGTGAATTCAATTGATCAAGTTAGAGGACTTTTTCATACCATTTTTCAATCCAATCTTGTTCACTTTGTGCTCATGAGTGAAACGCACAAATTTATTTTGAGTCATGCAAGCAAATACACGTGAATGTCAAAGTTACTTCAATGAAAAGTTTCACTTCCAATCTCATTAATTGGATCAATTCAAGGCCCAATTCCAATCCACATGTGTAATTGAAGTTCCCAGCTGCAAATTCAAATCAAATTCAAGTGTGTAGGGTGTGGTTTTCATGTGTGCATGAGCCTACTTTCCAAATTGGGCATTTTCCCATTTCAACAAATTGGAGCACCATTGGGCCTCCATTTCATTCCATATCCATATTATATAAGTTCAAAATTGAAATTGAAAGCTCACTTTTGCAAATTCGTGGAATGAAGAGCAGAGCCATATTTTGAAATTGAAGAGCAAAGTGAAAATCGTGAATCTAGATTCAAGCCATTTCAAAGAAAATTGAAGTGACATTCCTCTTCCTCAAGTTCAGTGGAGTGGATCTGCAAGTTTTGGATCAAGCTTAGCATCATTTGAAGCTCCAACGAATAGACTCCGTTAGGTAACTTTCAATTCCTTAATTCTTTCATGTTAGGGCTCAAACCTAGGTCATTATTGGCGCATCTGAAGCCCTACAACTTGTAGGCAATGTTTGCATGGTTAATTGTTGTGTTCGATGAGATTTCTAGTTGAACATATGAAATTTCCTCCATTTGAATCTCTTGATCTATGTATGATAAATGATTTTTGAGCCTGGATTCATGATCTACGTGGCTTGGCGTTCAATTTGATGTAAGATTTCATGAGTTTTGGTTAGATTTTGGAACCTGAACTCCGGCCTCCTCGCTGGAGAGGATGACCGGAGCTAGGGCTCCGACATCTGGTTCGTTTTCAGGAAAACTTACGTGTGTTTGGTTTGAATCATTGACCAACTCTGATGAACGGTTGTGATTTAATTGAGTTGCCTGCGTGTTCCTTTGACTTGCCATGTCATTTAATTATACGCAGCGTTTCACTTGGCTGATCGTTTGTGTTTATAGTGGGCCTTGAGTGATATCTGCACCCCCTTCCAAACTGAGCCCAATGTTTTGAACGCTTTTCCTTGATATTCACACCACTGGCTTTATTTGCTTTTATTTTTATTTCATTTCTTTTTTGTTTTCATTTCAATCAATTAAAAATATCTCCAAATGTGATAAAATTCCCCAAAAACTATTTCCTGACACCTTAGGGTGTTAATCAATTTTTGATATTTTTTACTTTTATTTTCATTTTACTTTTCAATTAAAATGGGAATTAATGATTGGAGAGGTTTTTAAATTGATTATTCATGTGTAATCATTTGTTCTTGCTTGATTCTTGACCAATTTTTACCTCCAATGATTGAGACTTTTTCCTCATGTTGATAATGAGTTAGAGTGTCTTAGAGGATGGTTTTGGCCCTGGTTTGGTTTATTTTTGTTTGACCTTCAAGTCATTTTGTTTGACCCTCGATAACCCTTCTTCAAAGTAGAGCACCCTTAGTGAATCAATTTCTTTGGTGATGCTTTGATAGGACATTAGGTGTGTGATTTTTGCCTCTGGTTGCCAACATCCTTATGTGCTTTTGAGATTTTATTTGGATTTATTTGAACCTTTTTCCTATTTTTGAGGTAGCTTTCAATTCAAGCTACCCCTAGGGATTGTTCATATACACACTCAACCTAGCTTTGATGGGAAAGGACCCTTGTGGATCCCAAATGCTCCCAACTCCTCTTGATTCACATTACTAACATGTTGAAGTAGTTGGTTGTAAATGTTTAGGTCATACACTTGTTTGGTGCTTGCTGTGAGTTGCATTCTTTTTAGGCCTTCCATTTGGTTTCAAATGTTGAAAATGTTTAGGACTTAGATCCTTTACCATGCCTATTCTTGAAACTTGCTTTGGTGTGTTCTCTTCTTTGCTTTGTGCATTCTTTCTTCTTGTTCTCACCTTTTCCCTAGGGAATTTTGAGTCCCATCTAAGATGATTTAGTCCCTCCTTTGGAGCTACTTGGAGTTTGTCTTAAATGGTGATTCATTTTGAGAACTTTTGTGTGCTTGCTTGCATGATTATTGAGATGTTTATGGTTGAGTTGCTTCTTTGAGATCCTTGCTGTCCCCATTTTATCTCCCATCATCTCATGGGTCATGTCTTCTTCTCCCTTCTTTTTGGTTTGCCTTTGGTCTTGTGGTTGATGACAAGTGGTTGTAGGAATTCATTTTTCTCCTACTTCATCCCACTGTTGTGTGAAATTGTTTAAGTTCTTTTCTTGTGCTTTTTGTCTTGCATATTTCATTTGCATGCTTGAGGTTGAGATGTGCTTGTGGTGGCTACTGCCCCACACTTTTTTCCTCCCTCTTTTCTTTCATCTTTGTTGTGCATTACATGTTTGCATCTTATTTCTTCTTTCATCTTGTGCTTCCTTCTTCTTTCTTCTTTGCCATGTTCCCTTAGGACCTCTAATCCCTCTTGTTCAAGGTGGATTATGATAGACCTTAGGCTTGAACCCATGAATGATAACATTAGGTAGCATTCCCTTTTCATCCCAATCATAGGTGCATTTTGTATGAGAACATTAGGTTGGGTCTTGGTCTCCCTTTAGAGTTGTGTCTCTCTTCTCATCTTCAAACTTCTTCAAAACACTTAATAATGGATAATGAATGTTGTACGCTACGAGCCTTAAGCATTTGGGAAATGATGATTGGGGGTCCTCCTCTCAATTGTCTAGAGTGTTTAGCGTATGTCCTTTGGACAATATGCGACGCATTCGCTCCTAAGTCATAGTCTTTAGTGCAACATGAATTACAAACCAAATTCAATTCACTTCTTCTCTAAAAGACTTCAAAAACAAACATCAAATCTTTTTTTTCCTTCGGGATTAATTTGGAGACCATTTTTATAAGGAGATTTTTGTTAACTCTTGGTTCTACCACAAGTAGGTAACGCCTAAGTCTCAAATGGTCGAGCTGCATACACCTAACTGCTAGAACTAATTTTTAACCCTACTCGGGTAAAACACTTGAACCAACCTTTGGTCTTGTTAGCCCGAATTATGTTTGCTCTGATTTCTCATACCAGACAAGGATAAGTAGGCACAAGAAGTCGATGTCTTGGAGAGTAACCTTCCCTACCTTCACCCATAGTTTTCCGAACTACGTTGACTCTGACTTTCCCATTGCACGAGGGAGTACGTAGGCATAGAGCGGCGATGCTCTATCGAGTCTCTTTTTATTTTCTTTTTGCCCCTATGGCCTGTAGCTTAGATAGAGAAACACCCTTTTAGATAGACAACAAGCGTGGATCCCGTTGAGTACAACGGACGTGAGGGGTGCTAATACCTTCCCCTTGCGTAACCGACTCCCGAACCCAAGATTTGGTTGCGATACCTGTCTTTTCCCTTTTCGTTAGGTTTTCTCTGATCATTTCCTTTCCCTCTCTTGGGATAAATAACGAATGGTGGAGACTCTTCTGTCCTGGTCGGCCCCTCTTCGCAGCGATGCGACACCCATTTGGCATGCAACACATAAGTAATCCTTGGTGAACTTGATTTTGGGCAAGCCTATGACTAGATCTTTTGAAACTATCTTATTTAGCAAGTCAAAATTGACATGTGTTAAACGTCTATGCTACAACCATGAGTCCTCACTCATTGTCATGAGACATTTATCGCTAGTCAATTATACTTCACTCAAATCTAGCATATAGACATTATTTACTCTCAGACCATTAAATACATCCTTCATTTTATCATTGTGTTCAATTAGGCTAAAATATTTTGAAAACGATACCTTGTATCCTTTGTCGCATAATTGACTAATGCTAATGAGATTGTGTTTAAGGCCCTCGACTATAAATACATCAGAGGTAGTAGTAGATGATGGATTACCTACACTACCTTTTCCATGTATCGCACCCCGTTTGTTGTCTCCATAGGTTACAAATCCCTTTTTCTTTGCCACAAAGTCAATGAAGAGAGATATGTCTCCTGTCATATGTCTTGAGCAACCACTGTCGAGAACCCATCTTCTCTCGGTAGTCTCAAGACGTTGTACCTATGAACACAATTAACAAGAATAGGTACTTAATTGTTTATTGGGTCCTTGGTTGTGAGTGAAAACATGGTCGTACTTATGCAATCATTGATAAACCCCTTTAGGAACCAAAAATCTCCTAAAGCGACATTTAGCAATGGTGTGACCTTTTTTGCAACAATACAAACAAGAAACGTTAACTCTTGTATCACTTTTGCTATCATGATTCTTTACCACATATGTGTATTTTTGATATGGATTAACCATACTCTTCCTAAAATGTGCTTTATCGATAGCAAATGTGATTTTGGGTTCTAGAGCCTTGTTAAGTTTGACCTTGAGATTTCTAACCTCATTTTGCCAAATGTAACAAGTATCACACCCAAAGTTAACTACTCTCTTTCTTATTTCCTCACAATCCACTTTTGTACCATCCACTATAGAAGCCTTTAACGCCTCAAGTTTCCTTTCCGAATAAAGAATCTTTTGCTCTAAGTGAGCAAAAATTTGTTTATTTGAGGCTAGCCTTTTAAATGCTTCTCTGGCTTCATGATGTAAGGTATCAAAAGCAGTTTGCATGCCGTACCTTTTTGTTTTTATTCTTTTGATGAGCGAAGAGACAAAGGTTGACGGATTCGTCTTCTTCACTAGAACTATCATCCTCGGATGACTCGCTATCTCTTTCCTATGCGATGTAACCTCTTCTCGGCTTAACTTGCTTCTTGTATGACCGATTAGTTTCCTTTCCTTTGTCCTTTTTCATCAAGGGATAATTTGGCTTGTAATTTCTAGCTTTTGCGTAGTTAAAGCATGACCCTTTTGTTCTACTTCCTCTGTTGTCGTCATTCTTAGAATATCTTAATTATTTTCTGAAATTGACTAGATTCTTTCAGAATGTTGGATACCATTTTTATTGACATAGCAATTGTATCGCTTCACAAACAACATCATATCCTCATTCTTTTCGTCATCACTCGTATCGCAATCACTCAGCTCTTTTGCATAGGACTTTGAACAAGAAGTCCTTAGAGTTATGGACTTCTTTTCCGTATTTTTTGTTTTCTCCTTCTTTTTCGTTTTCTCAAATTGCTCGAGACTAAGAAGCACTTACTCGTGTTCTTGAAGCTTTCCAAAGATTGTTGTAAGGTTCAAGGTCATAAGATCATTTGCTTCCTTTATGGTGGTTACTTTTGGTTGCCATTCCCTGGTAAGACATCATTGGCAACTGGCCTACCAAGTGAATTTAGTCTATTGATAAGATAAGAAAATCTCTTTTGCATGTCAGCAATGGTTTCCCCCTTCCTCCATGTGAAAGAGATCAAACTCTTGCGTAAAAGTATTCATTCTAGCTAGTTTGGCATCATTGGTTCCCTCATGGGCAACATTCAATGAGTCCCACATAGCCTTAGCAGTCAAACAATGGGAAACTCTATAGTATTCGTCAACTCCCAAGGAGGAGATCAAAATATTTTTAGCTTTCCAATTGTAATTATACTTTTTCTCGTCATCATCATTCCATTTTGCTTCAGGCTTAGGCACAATCATGTTATTTTCATCGGTCATGGTTATTTCCATAGGACCGTTCAAAATAACATTACATACCTTCCTATCAATGGAATTTATATGCACACGCATACAATCTTTCCAGTAACTATAGTTTTTTTCCATTGAAAATAGGTGCTCTATTATAAGCCCCTTTAGGTTCGTTAGCCATTTTCTATTAAGTTATACTTGAAGCACGAAATGAACCGGTGCTCCTGATACCACTTGTTAGACGATGGCGCAGGTCTAGAAGGGGGGGGGGTTGAATAGATCGCTTGTTTAAAACTGATTCGGCGCTGCCAAAAATTGGTTTTTAAAATTGTTTAAGAAGGAAGCGGTCGAGGAACTATACACGTCTAAAACAAACGGTTACTAGAAAATCGGATATGTGTAAAGCCTATGGAATTTGATAAACGAGATATGAGAATCACTACTTCAATCACACTTCAATTAGATTATGTTCACTATAAGGTGTGACTAGTTCCAATGCCTTAAAAATATAGGCAATTTGAAAAGACAACACAAGATGTTTTTAATTCACACAATTGATCAAACACTTGGAGTGCAGAGCACTACAAGTGAATTCTATTTTGAGCGTTGAGTGCTCAGGTTTTCTATTACAATCAATGATTGTAATTGGCTTAAAAATAGTTCAACACAACTCAAATCAGAATTTGAATGACACAATCGTTTGCACTAAAAACTCAAAAATTTAGCAATATAAACGTAAAGAAAAAGACAACGATTTGTTGAGGCAGTTCCCCCGTCGTCCTCGCTCGGGGTACGTCTGCCCTCAATTCTAACAATAGAATTGAGACTTGTATATAGATATATATAACCTGTTGGTCAATGTTTATAAAAGAAGCAAATAGAGATCAAACAATCGAACATGGTGAATAAACCTCTGATTACGACACTCTCTTTGAACAACCCTTGGTCTTCAAATCTGGCCCGACTGATTTCAATCACCCATGTGTTGAACCCAAATCTCCCACTCACAATCCTCCATTTATCACTACTAAACCGACAGAACCTTCAGCTCTTCGATTACCTTCGCTCGGCTGAATCTGTGATGGAACGATTCTTGCAAAAACCCCAAAAATATGAGATTCTTGAAGGACAAAACCATAACGGATTTATTCAAGAAAAACATGTCGATTACTCAACCCAAACCAGATTAAACCAATCTTTGGCTTTGGACGTTATCACCTCGAACATGCACAATGCACACCAAAAATGATTATGAGTAGTTATTGTGAAATGCTATAAAGATAATGAAAATGATGAGAACCAAATCGACACGTAAATTTCACTTTTCTTGTTTTCTTAGTTGTTGTGAAAGGAAAGTACAACTGAACTTATATACAAAACATAACTGACTTAACAAACAAAACAGACTCACAAGAGCAGTTTGACATAACAGAATTTTGACACAAAACATCAAGCGGTCGACCTATGCAGTAAAGGGGTCGACTTGAGCTTACCCGCAGACTTGATTATGCAGAAATCAGGACCATGCGTCGATCGAAGCATGACATGCATCGACACACAGCATGCAATTTTAGCCAAATACAAATTGTCACAGTATGAGTCGACCGAATGGTCGACGCGAGCCCTCCTGCGACTAATTCATTGAAATGACTAGCTGTATGAGTCGACCGGAGCAGACTTTGGGTCGACTCAAAGCCCTGAAATAGGAAAAAATTCCACTTTTCATGCATTAAGACTCATTTGATGAAACCTATAGTATGGAAAACAAAACCAACAAAGCCAACCCTATATGAAACATAGATTTGGCCATCTCTATATGCAACAATCATGTTTTTGACGAGCGTTTGACTTATCAGAGACAAGACATACAAATATGACATGGTGACAACGTCCAACATACATTTTTCTATGGAGCTGAGTTTTGACATCATCGAAATGAGCACATCTATATATGAGGGTTTGCCCTCTCACCCAATACCCAGACTCAAGTACACACATAGATTAGAGTGGGCTCTTGTTGGCATGTATGGTGTTTGACATATATTGTTGGCTTGAGTTCACATTCAGACGAGGTTTTCTTGAGGAAACTCTGACCTGCATGTTTATGTAGTAACCATGGTCGTCTGATAGGAGCTTATGACTCTGAAGACCGTTCATTAGAAATCAATTGAGGCCTCCTTGATTGATGATGATGCCAAACCAGAGATGGTGAACGTATCATCATTTCTCGACTTGAGAGTCGTGATACTGAGGACCTACTAGGATGCCATGTCCAAGACTAGAACCCACATGTGAGAGGGAATGTGTTTTTGCAGGAAACCTTGACTTTCAACCAACCCGGTTTTCTGGTTTTCTTGTCAATACGAACTTTTGATCATGGTGTTCTTGGTATTATGGAATTCTTGCCAAAGCAGAATTATGGCCTCATTCAATCAGCAGCGCAACAGTTATTCAAAATATTTGTTGAAGCCTGGATCCCATGTCTCCGCATCTATATCACCATAACATGTTTGCATTCTGACATACATGCTCATTTATTTCCAAGGATCTTAACTTTGAGACTTGCTGTTAAGCATTCAATCTTGTTCTTGTAGTTCTACTGTGTAAAAATTGAATCAAAGAAGGCAGATTCCTTGGAAATAGTAGAACATGGCATATGCATTGCATTTTCATATTGATTTGCATGACAGGTGTTCGAGGCTGATCTTTTATTATCCTGATCTAGTTTTCTTTAGAGTTTCAGGCTTAACTTTTCAAAGAAGCTAGAAGTTGACTATGGAGCATATTCAAGTAGAGTTGAAAGAAGTACGAAGCCAAATGGGGCAGTTCATGGTGGATATGCAAGCTTTGTCCCAAGATCAGAAAATGCTGACGGAAAAAGTCCATCAACTAAAGATTCAGATGGGCATGATCATGGAAGTCATGAGGAACGTGTTAAGAAAGAGAGGCAATCCAATGCTTGAGGCTGCAACAGAAATTGTTTTCCTCCTTTGCTTGTGGAATGTCTCCCAGAGCGTGATGTTCCTCGCGGATTTTTTTCACAACTTGGGGCTCTAGAATTTTCCCGTTTGTAGCCACCTCCTAATTTCCAAGACAATCCTAAGAGTAGAGTGTATGCACGGAGACCAAAGCATCCTGCAAGAGTCTTTGACCAGCTCCCTATGACTTATGCTCAATTGTTACAACACTTGCTTCAACTTCAATTGGTTGAACTTTTAACATTGGTTCTGCTTACCGATAAACCCCCACCACGCTATGAAGCAAGTTCCCATTATGATTTCCATGCTGGGGCACCGGGGCATAATATGGAGAAATGCAGGGACTTTCAGCATAAGGTCCAAGATCTTATTGATTCAGAGGCTATTGAGTTCATGCTAGGCGGCATGATCATACAAGGTGATCTTATTCCAGTTGCTGCAAAAGAAGTGGATATCCCTATTTTCTCTCTTGAAGTTGCATCAAATTAGGGGCATATCTTACAGTCCTTGGTTTTAGAATATCCAAGTCCGCAATTGTTTCTTATCCCTCGGCCAAGTCTAAGGATGAAAGTTCCAAGACGAGAGGAATGCCCAAATTAATATCAGCAGCAGACTAGCTTCGGGAAGAAACAACAAAGGTCGAGAAAGCCAGATAGATATTTTGCTTTGCTATCGATGTCATATAGTCAGGTATTTTCGGATCTGTTCAAAAGAGGACTAATAGTGCCAAAGAAACTGGATCCAGTCATTCCTCTATATCCACTGGAGTTTAATGCCAACGCCCAATGTGACTACCATGCTGGCACATGGGTATTCTACTGAAGATTGTAAGGTGCTTAAGCACAAAGTGCAAGATCTGGTTGATGCTAGGACATCATCAGGAGCGGTCAGTCCAGTCGGAGTTGAGCCTTCTCAGGCATGGCGTTTTTAATTTCTTTACTGCATTTTCATTTGTATTTTCGTTGTTTGTTAATGTTTTGTTTGGATGTAAAAACTTGTCTGTCTTGAATGATGATTTTAATCTAATGAGTATGCTTTTCTTGAAGTAATCCATTTGTCTTCATTCATAAAAACATTTATGTGCATTGCAATACCAACTTCTTGCTTAAACTCTTTGAGGAAGGATGACGAAGTAAAAATGCAAACTTTATGGTTGTATGCCTTTAAATAAAACCTTGCTGATGATATACAAACATTGTTTCAAATTCCCAAACACCGAAGATATAAAGGAGTTAGAACCTCGTTAACCCCTTTGAGCCTGGAACTATGAGTTTCTATCATAAAAAAACCCTCAATCTTAACCCAGGGGCAGGGTAGTCTTCAGCTAATTTGACCGAGTGATCAAAGTTCAAAAAGAGTGTGCATCCAAGGATCCATTACCTCTTATCCCTCACAAGCCCACAATGTTCATCCCTCACCAACCAAAGGATGAAACAATCACAACCATTGTTGTTAAACTCACGAGTAGACTCATAAAGTCACACCAGTTACGAGTCTAAGAAGCATAAACGAGTAGAATCATGCATAAAATAATTTTTTGATAGACTCGAGTAGACCCGCACAAACTCGTATAGACTCGTGAGTCTATAACGAGTTTACGAGTCTATTAGTTTTTTTTTGAACTTTTTTAAAACGAAAAAAAGGCCAAAATTCCCCCAAAGATTTTATTTTATTAAAAAAAACATTTTTTTGGCTTGTATGAGAACAAAAAGTCTCTCTCTCTCTCTCTCTCTCTCTCTCTCTCTCTCTCTCTCTCCTAGTCTCTTGTTTCGACAAAGTTTCTTCCCTGTTTATCAATGGCGTGAGTTTATTATGTCTCTTGCGGTGTAAGTATTTTTTATATGTTTCATTAGGATGCTTCTCATGTATGATATCTTGTGTAAAAGTGATGCACTATTGTCCAATCAGGTCCAATGAATCCAATACGCATGTATCAATTTGCATGTGACAAAATAGTTTAGAAAATTTATGATTTTTGGAAGCAACTAGTTTAGGAAGAATATGTTACCTACTTAAGGGTGGAATTTCTATGGAGATATGACTCCATAATTAAAGAGATTTGCAATTCACGTTCTAAGCTTAACTTGTAGCTTATATGGTTGTGAACGTAATTGAAGTTCCTTTGAAATGATAATGAATGATTATTTGTTTGTTAATAGACTTGAATTAAATTTTTTTAGAAACATTGAGTTGAATTATTATTTAATTTTTAGGTTCATACAAAGAGACAAAATTGGTTGCATAAAAAAAGGTGAATAATTTGGTTTATATCATGTATAAATTAAAGTTGAAAAGTGGAAAAGAAAAATTAAATAGTGTTGTTCTTTCATTTGAAAATAGTCATTCAAATGATGAACGAATAATTGAAGAACATAATGAAGAAAATGTGCAAACGAAAGTTAAAGTTGAGTAAGATGATGTTATTGTTAATAATATTGTGGAAGTTGATGTTGTTGTAACTAATGTTGTGCAAAGTGGTGGTGGTGGTAATGCTAAGTTAGGTGGAAGTGGAACTTTAAGAAATCCAACATTGATTACTAATGAATAAAGTGTTTCATATGAGGCAAATTTTAATGATGATATTCAAGATATCGATAAAGATGATTGTGATTATATTGGTGGTTGTGATTTCACTAGAGCTTTGGATGTTTGAAGCTATTAACATAACTATTTTATGAATTTTTTGCTTGATACAATATCCAATTAAAGAAAAATATTAATTTAAGTCTTTAACTATATACTTTGCAATTTTGTTTGTTTGTTATGGAGTATGAAGTTTAAATTTTCATGATAATTGATTTTGTATTATATATTTATGTAATAAACGAGGAATTTATAAGTATAAAAACATAGGAGTGTGTCATATATGTGTCACTTATAGGTTTTTGAAAGTCATTTTTAATTTTACATAAACTCGTACGAGTTTGCGAGTAGAGTCTGCGAGTCGAGTCTAAGGACCCTTTACGAGTCTGAGTAGACTCGCGAGTTTGACAACCTTGATCACAACCCTTCCAAGACAGCTAGTGTCACACGATTTGTTCAAAAGAAAGAAAAAAGAAGTCTGTTAAGTTGAAAACTTGAAAACAAGTGACTTGGGCAAAAGTTAGGGCATTCCGCTGGACTTCAAAATCGAAAAATTCAATAAAAACAATCGAGGAAAAAATCAGGAATGTCAAAAAAAATAATAATAGAAAGAATAAAAAGCAAAAAGGATTACAAAAGAAAAATTCTCAGAAAAGAACAAAGTCGTGTGACTACAGACACCAAAGACAAAAGGGGTGACTATCACTCCGAAACCTGGTGGGTTCATTAACCGTCACTTCTGCCATTCAATAATCTTTTTGAAAGGTGAGCACTTGTGCCAAATTAGCTGAACATAAGACTGGAGAACATCAAAGAGAATGGGTGGGTACAAATAAATTTTGAGCCAAAAATCCTTTTTTCTGAAAACGTGAACCAGGCCAGATTACAACCCTCAAAAGTCGTAATTGAAACAGGGTTTATTCTGAAGGCACACTTCAACGAGATAGCCTTCTTGAATCCTATGAGTTATGCTAGAAGAATTTGGTTGGTATTGCATGTGCATAATGTCATTAAAAAAAATCAGTGTTGCATTTTAAATAGTGAATTGTTCACAAAGTTTGGCGATATCTTTTCAATAAGAATTTCAAGATTAGCATGTGTGTTGCCTTAGAATTATCATTCTCAAAATAAACACTTTCTACTTGCATACAGGTATTTGTCGCCAATGAGATTTACATAATGAATATCAGTCAAGAAGTTTAATCTTACCAGAAGGAAATCTCTAGACATATATATTAAGGAGCATGTGGTCAAGGGACTCTGTCAGAAGATGTCAATATGGGGCAATTATGTCGAGAAATCTCTCTAAAGTTCAGTCAATATGGGGAAGTTATGTTGAGAATATGGGGTAATCAAATTGAGATTCAACAAATTAACTGGTTGCGATGACCATGTCTTCTCCCTTTTTGAGGTTTTCTTCGATCGCTTCCTTTCCCTATGTTGGGATAAATAATGTTCGGTGCTGTCTTTTCTATTTTTTTTCGCCAGGTTGTTTTTCGCTTGCGACACCTCCGTCATGTTGGCATCTAGGACCTGCCTCGCATCTGACCCATCAGATTAGATACCTCTATAAATGTCAGCCTGCGTAATCTCCACTATGTAACGACACCTAGACAAGACATCCTCAACATGATCTAGTTGTGTCTGCTCCTCCTCTAGTATCTCCTGATGAGCTGCTCTCGGTGGATCTTCTAGAGTAGCAGGCACCATGTATAGATGTGACACTCAGGGGAACCATCTGATGTACTCTTTGACGTAGCTCCCTTTGCTCTCAACAATGGTATTCTGTGTCTCCTCTAGTACCAAATAACTCTCATAATCATCAAATATGTCCTCTATTTATCTACGTGTCAAGGCATGAGGAGCAAAGACAACAGGGTGTTTGGGAATAATCTGAGTGTAGCCGAAATGTCGCATGACGCGCTCGAGCAAATAAGGAGTAGTGAGACGCAATCCGCATGCCAACCATCTAGAGTATATCACTATCTCTTCAAATGGTCGCGTCTGAAGGTGATCAACATAGTTGTTGAAGTGCATGTCCTCATTAACTAAATGGTCAAGATAAACTTTGAAAGGCTCAGTCGTCTAGTTCCCTTTGAGTAGGATAAAATCAGTAGCACGCGATATATCCTTAGTGTACTTAGGTACACTTGCCCAACCAGAGATACGTGGGAAGTATGGAGGATCCAAGCCTGAAATGAAAATTTTGGAATACATGAATTATCGGTAATGGCTTTGCAAAGATGAAATAAAAATGAAAAAAATATTGATCAATAATTATTACTGTCGGTAGTGTCATGCTGTTACTGACTTGCTTCATCTTCCACATAGTCCTCTTTCAACTTCGAATATATGTTGATCAAACAAGTCGCCCCCAGTTGTACTCATGGATCCGCTCAAAATCAACTAAGTACCATAAGTAGACGTTAATTGAAGTTCCTTTAAGCCTCGATGGTTAGTTTTGAGTTGGTGCAAAAAAGAATTTGAGAGAGTTTGAAGATTGTTTTTGAGTAAAATGAGAAATCAAGAAAGAAAAGGGTCTGACGCGATTTAACTTCCAAAATATTTTGAAAATACATCTCCAGAATATTTTAATATTAATTGAACTTTTAGTGCGTTTGAAGATGCATTTCACAAAACAAAAGACATTTTTAAAATTTTGCATAGTGCGCTTAAAAAAAATCGTCTAACATTACTAATTATGTGTGACAATGGTTTGACCCATATTGTAACATAATAATTGATAGGGTATGTTCTCTATTGTTGGTCAATGATGATAAGATTCCCACATACATATTTGTGACTAAATTATCTTACATTTTCTAATTATTAATTACTCTATATTCTATACAAGTTAACTTTTTTTCACAAAGCTTCAAAATTTCTCAGTTTATCTTATGTCTAAACCACATGGAAACTTATTAAAATAAACTCAATCAATTTATGAGTAAATTTTGTTTTTAGTTTAAGTAGCTAGTTTAATGGTAAGATGTTAAATTTAAAATTTACTGTTGATATACTAAAACTGTTAAGTGGAATAATATGTCTTTTTTAATATGAGTTAGTTATTTTGTGGATGCAATTGTAAACACTAGTCTTTTGAGATTAAGAAAATTACTATATCCATCAAAACTTTCTCATCACACACACACACACACACACACACACACACACACACACACACACACACACACACACACACACACACACACACACACACACACACACACACACACACACACACACACACACACACACACACACACACACACACACACACACACACACACACACACACACACACACACACACACACACACACACACACACACACACACACACACACACACACACACACACACACACACACACACACACACACACACACACACACACACACACACACACACACACACACACACACACACACACACACACACACACACACACACACACACACACACACACACACACACACACACACACACACACACACACACACACACACACACACACACACACACACACACACACACACACACACACACACACACACACACACACACACACACACACACACACACACACACACACACACACACACACACACACACACATATATATATAATTGTTTGAAGTGGTTTTTGGTTTTAAAAGTAAATTTTAAAGCCAAAAATTATTTGATAAAAATGAGTTGAGTTGTTCTTTTTTTTAATTTAATTTCAAGATAATGATTTTGTTAAAACTTAAAATTAAAAGAATGAAAAAGTTTAAAAATAAAGATTTAGGTATAAATTTCTGAAAAAATACCTTTTTGATCCCTTAACTATACTTCAGGGTTCATTTTCCTCCCTTAACTTTAAAAAGATCCATATTGCTCCCTTAACTCTTCAAAACATTTCAAATTAGTCATTTTTGTCTAATTAGCAACTGATTTTTGAATTTTTTCGTTGCGAATAGAAAAAAAGACTAATATAGAATATTTTGAAGAGTTATGGGACCAATATGGACCTTTTTAAAGTTAAGGGACCAAAATGAACTCCGAAGAATAGTTAAGGGACCAAAAATGGTATTTTGCCTAAATTTATTAAACATTTATATTGTAGCTGATTTTTAAATTTAAAAGTTTGTACTCTATGAATTTAACTATTCTATTTAGAATAAGAGATTAAACCGAACTATCTTGCTAAAATAAAAAAAAAAGCGATAAAAATAAAAATAAGACTTGCACTAATAGGTGCGGATGTCAAAGATAAGGTGTTAGCTAGAAAGAAAAAAGTTTTCAAAATAAAAGTGATGAAGATATGAAATATTCTAGTTTACAAATTTAAAAAATTCACTATGACGAAAAACAACCTCCAAACTTTCAAAAAAAAAAGTGAACAAATAACATCTTTTGTTCAAACAAGCTTCTAGTGCAGAAAGAATGGTCACATAAAGCCAAATTGTTCGTTGAACCAAAGAAAACCTGAAAGATACAAAAGACCATTAGGAGAAAAGACCATTAGGAGAATAAAAAAGAGTTTACATTGAATGTAAAAGTTGCTTTGCCTCCAAGGGTTTTCCATGATTTATGTTTTGTTACTTGTTAATTTAGCTTTTTGATTTCATTTTCGTATTTGAGTCTCCAAACATCAATTTTGTTATTATAGTTGATTAGATAATTTGTATAGAGAAGTTTTTAAGTAAAATAACTACTACGTGTTGCGGTGAGAATCGGGATGTCAAGCTATTGATTAACTTGAATCTTAATTCGTTAAATTCACAACTGGACTTCGATTTATCCAAATGAAAGGTTAAAGAAAGAAAGACCTTTTGCGCGATGTAACAACAACGCTAAGAGATTCGGGGATCAGGGGTTTGTTATTCCTAGGGTAGGTATTTCACATCCTAAACATCTATAGTACTCTACAGGAATCTTTTGTATGTTTTTATGCTAAGTTATTAAATGCTTGCTACGACACAGGATTAGGGTACAAGTTTTGGTAAAGACCTAAGGATGGTTCTAAGTTTACTCGCAAAGATATCTCATCTTCTGCCTACGTATCCTAACTAGGATAGAATCAGAGCAACCGTTGTTCACCTCACAAGGTTCAAAGGGGAACAAACATGACAATGCTTGTGTAGAGTTTAACAAAACTCTCTAATCTAAATTTTACACTCAAAGGGATTAACTTTTAAGAATTTCAAGATGGGAATAAGTAATCATGACAATGATTCTTACGTAGAGTTAAAAACTCTATCTTAAAGTTCTAATTGAAGGATACTCCTAACAAGGGGGTAGTTCTTTAGACTTAATGCAAAGTCTAATGGATAGCAGATTCTAACTTAACTAAGTTAGGGTTCAAGGTGACTTAACAAAGTCAGAGGGAGGATAAAGTGCTATCTATGACCCAATGGTCAATAGAGAGGCTTTCCTTTGGAATAGGAGAATGATGAGGAAACCAGATGAGAACTAACAAGTTCCATCACTTGGAGAATAACTTAACAAAGTTGAAGAAAAGAATGTAAACAATCAAGATAACAACCAGGATCAACACTTAAAATCTTAACAAAGCCCAAAAGACATAGAGGAGCAAAGAAGTAACAACCATCAAAGAACATGTGTACCAACATCAAGTTCATTTATAAAATTCAAACAAGATTAATGTAAGCAAGTTACAACTTAAGGAAAGCATGCTATAAGAATCAAATGTGATTTAATGTAACAACATAAGACCAACTAACATACATTGATGTCAATCAAACAAGCAAGAATACCAGAAAGGTCACAACAGTTCAAGTATGAATTCATGATTTCATGGGGAAAAGAAAACAAGCTTCATGGTAACAACCAAGACAAGAACAAACCATAGCATGTTATGGTTCTAACAAGACACATATATAAGTAGACAAAAGCATGATGAACAAATTCAAGAAGTTACATCATCAAGAAGTATGGTATAGGGTTCACAGATGAATTTCAATAGGTTACATTCATATATGTGCATTCACAAAGGCAAGTATGAACATGGTAAGGCATTGAATAAAAAAAATTTGGTTACTTAAACATGTTAACAAACACATATGCATCATACAAAACCAATCTTACAAGATATATCAAGTTTTAAGTTGAGAAAAATTTCAAAATATTAAGGTGAAAATCCTAAAAATACATGATTTTCAAGTGGATCAAAGTCTTTCTAGGATAACAATCCTTAAATTCTTTCCTCACTTATTGAAAATAGACACGATGAAGAACAATTTTCAAAAAGAATGGTGCAAAAATGATTAAAAAAATGAGCAAGTTATGATGAAATTAATTTGCAAAGAAAAATGAGGAAAATAAGTAGTAAAAAGAAGGAAATATCCTCCAGAAGGATTGAACCCACACACCTTGGTTCACATGTTAAAACATTACCAAACCAACCGATATGCGCATGTGATATGTTAATGGAAGAGAGATAAGATATTGTTAAAAATCATAAAAATGGTAAAAACACAAAAGAGTTGACCCTGGCAAGATCAAACTCGAGTTTGGCAATGTAAAGGGTGAAGAATGCGTGCAAGTTTAACCACTGGGGTGGTGATACATCCAATGTATCAATCCACCCCAATAATTGATAAGCCTCAATAATGAAATCTGGGCAAGCCTGACCAGACCTAGCCATGTCAAAACTCAAAAACGAGAACCTCATATCTTCCTCAATTCTTAATGGATTTAAGTGAAATTTAGGTCAATCTTGAGTCAAATTACACAAGGAACACATTTGTGCTCTTGGTTTGTTATAAAAATGCTTGTATTTTAAAATTCGACAGTAAAAGCAAAAGTGAGACAAAAAATGCAAGTTCAAAGGTGTGGACCTGTTCAAACATGTTATAACTAGGTTGATGGTTCAAACACACTCCAAATATCATGTATATGGTGTTTACAAACACATAAAACTCATATCATATCAGGGATATCAAATGGAATATGGAAATGAGTATATAAGCACATTAATAAGTACAAACTCATGACAGTTGTAAACACATTAGCTTTGGGATCACACAAGGTCCAAACATGTCTAAAATGACATATAAGTGAGGTTCTGCACAACCAAAACACAGTTCCAATAGAGGTAAAAAATTGCATATGAAATGTAGCTTTTAAGCATGTTAAACAAGCCAATCCTCCAAACAAATTACAAACACACCAACTCAACAGTTAAATATGATTCAAGCAATTTTAAAATAACATATGAATGATGCTCATAAACATCAAAAACTCAAACTTGATCAGCAATAAGACCTTGTACGTGGAAGTGATGTTTCTAAGCATATTGGCAAGAAAAATCTCATGACAGTTTACAATCTCAAGAGAACAACTATCACTAAAGTTCATACATGAACTGTAACAGATTCTAAACATGTTCAATCTAATGTATATTAAAAACAAACATGATGCATCATAAGAGAATTTGTGATGGGAAACTTACCTCTTGAAGACCTCCTAAGCAAATTTCATATGCAAAGCTTCCAGTTGAGTGAAGTTGGTTTGAGCAGCCTTTCGAATCCTTCAATGCAATATACAAATAGTTCAAGTTCCCTCCAATCAGTTCCTTAGGAAGTAGGGTAACTTAAGCTAGAAGCAAGTAAGAGATCTTGGTGACAAACTTTGGAAATGAGTACACAGATGGATGGTGATGACTTGGACATCACAAATAACTTAAATGTGAAGTGTTTGAAGTGTTGGAAATGCTCTGAACATGAAGATGGCCTTAATAATGCAGAAAGTCAAACTTCTTAGGTTTGATAGTTATCTTTTAAGATAAATGTTTTTCTAGTGGAAATAATGGGTGGAATAGCTTCAATAGACCACTTATGGAGTGTTTGAATGGTTAGTATAGAGGTTTGATGTTTGGAAATTGATTTGGAGAAGGTTCTGCTCAAGGAAGATTTTCGTGTTTTATGACGTTTCTTGGTTTGCAAGAAAAAATGGAAACAAAAGGAAGAGGGTGTTTTTGCTTAGTTTGATGCTAGCTCTAGTGTGTTTGTGGTGTGTAGAGGATGTGCTATTTATAGGAAGAGTGGAGAGTAATGATCTGGTCAGATTTCAAGTCTCTTTCCAACTTGTTCATTTGAGAACCAACTTGCTAGTCATGATGACTTTCCTTGATTCATGTAATCAAGTACAAGGGTTGCTGGCTTTGGGACATGTCTCTGAGATTGAAGTCTACCTTGGAGTATAGAAGGAGATTAGAGGAGGGGCTCAAGGCAGATTTTGAGGGAAAAGTTATGCTTTATTAAAATAGCATTGACCACTTTATGCCATAAATGGAATTCTCTCTTGGTTCAAGCTTTAAATCCTTGTGTAACCCTTTGTTTTTTCGTGTAACACCTTGTTTAGAGTGTATCTTTCAACTAATCAACCTGAAATAACAAGATTGACAACCAAAGGTTGGTTTTGCATCATGTCATTACAAGTTGAGATTTTGGATTTCAAGCTTTTGGACCTCAACTTGCTCTCTTCAAAACTCCTAGCTCACAAATGCTATGAAGGATTTTTTTAACTTTTTGGAAAGACCTAAACATGCTCTACAACTTTCATGCTTTACACAAATTCAAATTCCAAGTGGAACTATGTCAAAAATCTCCTTGAAGTTGGCTGAAAAATTGACTTAAAAGTACAAAAAACATGAAATTTTTCTAAGTATTTTTTCCTTCTTGCCTTGTATTTGCTCATAAAATCAAATTCATTCATTTTTTGAACATAGGTCATTGTCTCAACAAGCTTTGAACCACTCCATTTGGATGTGTGGTTAGGAAGTTATGACTTAGCCCATTTCAAAACTCTAATTTCCCGTATTTTCGATTACTTCTCAATTCTTGATCCAATGGTCACAAAAATTCATGGTTAGATATGGCATAAAATTGGGAACATAATTGGCTTCAATTTTGGGTCAAAACCCTGTTGGTCAATGGGTTGACTTTTCAGTCAGACGAACCGAACGATCGAAAACCTCCAAATTGACTGTTAGTATTCTGGGTTCCCTAAAGGCCTTGAAACTTCTTGTGGGGACTTCAATAATTCATAGAGGTATCTTGGACCATGATTCATGCCTTGGAATGCCATTTAAACCAAAAGTCAAACTACAATTGACTTTTCTAATCAAAAACCTTAATCTGGGTTCTTGGACTGCACTGTTCTTCTCCTTTGGGGGACAACCTCAAATTGGATTCATACTTGACCCAACTTAGTATCCTTTATGATGTAGAGAGTTGCTACATGGAGAGCCAATCCAAAACCTTGACTGATCAAACCATAGAAACCCCGATTCCCGACTGTGTGGAACCCTAATTCACCTACATCTTAACAAAGATTAAACTTGAAAGAAATTAAGGTTAGATAAACAATGCTAATACTCCTAGAATGATGATGGAATTTAGGGGTCAAAATTTGGGGTACAACAGTTGCCCCTATTTAAATATCTTTACCAGATGGCAATGAGAGATAACAATCTTCATAGAATCACGGTGAAAGGTATTTAAATATAGAAAACTAAAAAGTTTGTCCCTTAGATACGATGGTATGCAAAAGGACAAATACGAAAATGAAATGAATTCTAAATGATGCTTGGATGCAAGAAAATGCTGACACATGAGCAAAATAAAAGAATAGGACAACAACGAGTAACCACTCAGGGGACTCGACACCCTGGGAAAGATCCAAGGCATAACAAACAATAGTTCATACATGACTAATGATGGTACTTCAAGTGGATCATCCACACAGGGACACAAACTCCACCGGGGAAGACAAAACTTTACCGGGAAAAGGGTAAGTCTCTACTAGGGAAATGCAAATCTCCATTGGGGGAAATGCATCGAGGGAAATGCATTGAGGGACAAAAGTCAACAGACTCAGACCCCGACCGGGGAAGCAAAAAGACCAGAGACCAGTCCTCACTAGGGACAAGCCAATGGGGAATTTCTTTGCAACGAAGAGTTCAAACGGGATCTTCAGGAAAAGACTGGAAACAAGACCAGATCTGTCGGGGAAGCTAGTAACCACTAGTTCCTCGGGATCTACTATGGATACCCAGGGCTTCGCTGGGGAATGCTAGTAATGACTAGGCTTCTAAGAAAATATGGTGACAACCAAATCAAAGTACCAATAACGATTGGATCTAAACAATGTCAGTAACCACTGGACTTACAAAAGATTGGTAACAACCAAATCAAGGTGCCAATAACAATTGGATTTAAATAATGCCAATAACCACTAGACTTACAAAAGATTGGTAACAACTAAATCAAGGTACCAATAGAAATTGGATTTAAATAATGCCAGTAACCACTGGACTTGCTGTGAAAGGTTAGTGGCGACCGGACATCAAAGATAAGTATTAGTGACAACTAACATCTTGGTAAATAACAGTAGGCAGTATCAGATATTGCTAGTTGCAACTAGCCTCCCTGGGGACATAAGAATTTATCACAATAATACTTAATCTAAGCAACCTGACCAAGTTGGGGTAACAACCATGAAGCGAGCTCGTGACAACAGGTTGGAGCAAAAGGACTGGTAACGACAAAAGAATCTCAAAGGCAACAACTAGAAAACAGAAGTATGAAAACAAACGTGTATTCTAATGATATGATGCAAATGTAAATGCAGACCGAATCACGAGAGAGAAGGAAAACGAGACAAAAACCCACAGGGAGGAAAATCAATCACAACGAATCCTAGTGTCGCTACCCCGAATAAGAATCTTTCGTAGGGGAGAGTGGAGTAACTTTCTGAATGCAACCTAATCCGAAGATGGTGTTAAACTTTCTATCGCTTTGAGAGAAGCTTAATACTGTCATGTTATACCTTTCAAACTACGACTTGTTTTGTTAGATGAGTTTCTTAAATCAAAATTTTAATTTTTCAAAACACTTTTCTTTCAAAAATCATTATTAATGAATAAGTGTGTCGCTACTGCGAAAATCGGCGCCGGCTGAACAGAAGAGTCGCCACCGTGCGTTATTTATCCCAACGGAGGGAAAGGAAACGCTCGAGGTAAACCTACCGCAAAACGGGGAAAGGGATGGTCATCGCAACCAAAACCTGGATTCGGGAGTCGGTTACGCAAGGGGAAGGTATTAGCACCCCTCACGTCCGTCGTACTCGACGGGATCCACGCTTGTTTTCGGTCGAAAGGATTGTTATTCTATCTACTCTACAGGTCAGGGGTTAAAAAGAAAATAAAATGACTCGGCAAAGTATCGCACTTTATGCCTACGTATTCCCGTCTGAAACGAGAAATCAGAGTCAACGTAGTTCGCCTACCTACGGGAAAGGAGGGGAAGGTTGCTCGCTAGGATATCGCATCCTATGCCTACGTACTTTCATACAGCATGAAAGATCAGAGCAAACGTAGTTCGGGCCACGGAAAACACAGGCTTGTCTTGATTGATTTTATTCCTTCTGAAAAAGGTTTTTCTGATTAACAGCCCAAGCGGACAAAAATGACGTCTTGATGAGTTCACATTCTTTTACGGAAGAAGTGTCTTTTATTGTGTTTGAAATCTTATTGTGTTTTTCTGTTTGTTTTGACAAAGAAGAGACAGAACTCTAACCTATGGTTGCGAAGGGAATTAGACTAACCTAATGTTATCATGCATGGGTTAAGACCTAGTGTCTATCATGCTCCTCTCTTGCACAGAAAGAAACAGAGATCCTAAGGGAATAGACGGAAACAGAAACAATAGCAGATATATACAGTAAAGCAGTAAAATGCATGGATGCAGCAATACAAGCGAGGCAAGGGAGTCCCACTCAACCTCGAACCTAGAAAACAATAGGCAAAAGTGAACAGCATTCACCTTCAACCCAACAGGTTAAACAGCAAACAATACAGTCAGGGAAAACCAATAAATACATCAGAAATGAACAGCAAACAGCAGTCTTCATCAACATCTGTCTTCAAGTCATCATCAAACAGCTACCAGCTTCAGGCAAGCATCAATTTCCATCTCCACAACCTTCAAACAAGGGCTTTGATTATCAGTCTTCCATCTGCAATGGCTTTTCTTCTAGTCTCAATCTCCAAGAGGAATATCAGTCAACAAGATGAATTAAATGTTAAACAGTCAAATGCCTACCAAGGGTGGCTCATTAACTGTTAACATTATACAGACAGGTTTCTCTCAAAAGTTCTATCTTTCAAATACATTCACTGATCCTTCCAAAGGAAGGAGGTGGATATTTGAAAGAGACTTTGAATCATAGAGAAAGAATGGATGCAGACAAGTAATTCCATGTTTGGGAAACAAGCTTTCTACTCTAGGGCTCTGACTAGCTCCTAAACCCTACACCCCTCAACAGCTGCCAGCACAGAATCTCCTCATCAACTCTGGAAGTTGGTCTTCAATCTCTTGATCTCCAATGGCTTCATCATCACAAGCTTCAGCTATCCCAATCCCCAAGCAAACCCAATACCCACACAGACAAATCATAATCCCCAGAGAGGGCACACCACACCAGTCAAACAAATATAGACAGTATACTAATAGCAGTAGGGGAATCCTAATATGTTCTAAGGGATCTAATAACTACCCATAATCCCTATAGTCCCATACCCCAAAAATTCAATCTCTAACTCTTAAGGGAAATGAACTAATTCATCTATGTTATCTCCTAAACCCTAGTTTTGATCATGTTATTCACACCTAAACAAATCTCCTGAAATTAAGTCCTAAAAATATGAACTAAATTTTATATGCAAGCTAACATTATCTACTAATCAACCTAAAAAGAATGGATTAAAAATAGTAAAGCATCTATTCAAACTAAAATTAACAAATTCATGTATCAAACTAAATGATATTTATACCTATTTAAAAGAAAAATATGCCAAAAATATTAAAATAAAATGAAATTGGAATTTTTTTTTGTATGATATTTTTCTTGACAAAATTATGAATAATGTGAAAAAACAACCAATTAAAAACTAGCATTTTTCTATTTTTTATGAATTTTCAAAGAATTAAGAAAAAAATGGAAGAAATAAAATGAATTAAAATGGATGAGGGTGCATTTAATAGTGAAAAGCAGTTAAAAAACAAACTGGGCCCAGACTGGGGGGCGCGCATAGCAAGCGCGTCTGGGCCCATATGCATTCAGCAACTAACAAAAATTAAAAAAAGATGAAAACGGTGCAGTAAGTAATTATTTTAGGCATAATGGAATTGGGCCTTGGTTCGTGGGGTGTCGTTAGCAACAATTTCCTGAGCCCAGTCTGATTGCTTTAATGAAACGGTGCGTTGCACCATTTGAAGTTCCCTCCGTTTTTCTTCTTCAATCGTGGCCGTTGGTTTCAGTCCCCAGTCAAAGTTCAACGCCTGATCGTGTGGCCCAGGGGTCATCTTCAACCTCTAGCAAACCCTAAGCCAGGAAAACCCTAACCATACATGCATCTTCAAGTGCTCTGTTCTCCCTCCATGCACCATGAAATCACACGATTCCAAAAGCAAAATTACTATAATTTCTTCCCTCTACGTGACCATAACAATATCTCCCTCTAAAACTCACTCCACAATAGCACCCGATGAGCATAACAGTCTGAATCCATCAATATCACCTGTGATCAAACCTCCCAATTCTCTCTAATTCTTGCACTAAACTAATCCACATCTTATGCTGATCATCATGAGCTACTCATTCAAGATTCTCGTGCCATAACCTATGAGTTACAAGCTCCAACAGTTTGTGCACACCATGGTCAATCTTCATGAAACCTCTCCAAACTCACCAAAATCAGTCATCTAACTTATCCTAACATTCCTATGCTAACAATTCCCTATAATTCTAACTAAGACAAGCAATTCAAATGAAGATACCAACCTGGTGTGATGATGAAAACAGGTGCTGAATCCTCTTGATCCAAGGCTTGAAATGAGTGGAAAATGATCAGGGAACTTGTTCTTGAGTTCTGTATGCAACAAATCTTGTTCAATTCTCTTGGATCTTGCAATTCCAAGTTTCTTGCTTCTTGGATGATGGAAGTGTATGGCACGAATCCTCCTAAATAATACCAAATGCTTGTGTGAATTATGATCTATGAATGATGGTGATGAAGATCAGATCAAGGAAAATGGAGATTGATAGAGATTTGAGAGAGTTTGAATTGATTTTGTAATTTGGAAGAAAGGTATGAAACTTGGTGTTATGAGCAATATGATTCACCAACCATGGCATGAAGCCACTCCACACAATATATAGATGTCATTGGAAAGTCCTAGAACCTTGGAGAAAGTTCCCATGCATAATTTCCCTTGGATTTGGATTATGTAACTTTCATTGTAAGTAACCATGCATAACTTCTAATTCTTGAACCAAACTCAAAATTATACTTTTGCCAATGTTCTCAAAATGATTTTTCCAATCAAAATGACCTATAATTTCATCCCATTTGGCCAAAGTATGAAAAATCTCAAATTTAGGTCATTTTTCATTCATTAAATTCACCAATTTTGAAACATTGAGCTATGAGCCTTTCCAATCTTTCATGGTCACTTTTCTGGACTCAAAATGTCATTTGGAGCAAGTTTGATGTTGTGAAGTTTTTCATTTGAAGCTTCCTTGTATGCGTTTTGGGCATAGGCTTGAAATGACCTGTAATTCTCAGATGACCAAAATACCCTTTGCTTGCCAAGACCATAAGTAGAGTTCCACAAATCATATGAAGGAATACCATACCATTCTAGAAATCTAAGACAATAAGGAACAACTCTTATGTTTACCATAAATTCATTTGAAACCTCCTTGAGGGGTAAAAATTGCTTGGAAGTCAAGTCACTTTCACAGACAAAATTTCAGATACCTCAGATGACCTGTAACTTGTAAGGACCATAACTTAAGTTCTATATATCTCCTTGATGTCTTCCACCACTCAAATTAAAGGTCTTTAGATCCTCTACAAGTTTCATGTTGGCCAAGGATCCATTTGAAGCTTGCATTTTGACTTATCTTGCTTGGAAATTTGACCTAAATTAGGGGATTTTACACAGAAACCCTAATTTAGAAACTCCTCTTCTCCTTGATTTCTCTGGATTTCTTCTTGTCATATCATCATATCCTTCTCTATAGGTCAAATGATGAACCCCACATCTCTCCAATAGACCTTGATGCCCTTCAATCAGTCATTTGACCTAGGGTTGACCCAGAGTTGACCCAGATGAAATCCTAGTTGACTGTCTTCAACTGCAATACTTGTGATCATATCAATGACTTGTCTCCTTATTCAAATGACTTTCTAAGTCTCCCATGATGTCCAGATACTCTCCATGCTCAGCCCACAGCTCACAATTTCTTTGATGATGTTCAGATACCCTTAGATAGGAGATGGACTCACTGCTTGACCCACAAACTTCTTTAGCTTCCCACTTCTTTCTGATGACTTGAATGAGATTGAATTAGAATAATAACCTCTTGATAGGCTCCTAGAGATTATAATAATGCTTGGTCCCTGTTGGATGATTTTCTATGCTATGTTATGCAGATGATTAGGCTATGTACATGACTCTATATGTAAATGCTAATGATATTGAAACATAAACCATGGGAATAAGGTTGAGCAAATTTTAGGGTGCAACAGCTGCCCCTATTCAAGCGACTTGGACCCGATTGGGTGAAGAGCGAACGGCCTTCAGACATTCGAGGTACGAGACGGTTGAATACTAAGAACCTGGAAATTTGCCAACCGCAGAAATAAACTGCGCCGCTGCTTGGGAAACGACATTCACCAACTGAATCTGACTGTTTACAAAAACTCACTGATCTCATGGAGACCGTGCTGGGGATTATTTTTATCAGCCTGAAAAATGTTCTATCATCAAAACCTTGTCCACGTTAGGACTCCTGTTTTGTCAACACGAAGCAATCTCAACTAAACTTGTCCACGCTAGGACTCCACCTGCTGTTAACCCGGAAAAATCTCGGCAACTTCGCTGGGGATGGCTCATCTGCCTCTCATCAGAAATAAGTCGTCCACGTCAGGAATAAATTCTTCCACGTTAGGAATAACACCGTCCACGTTAGGATTAAGACTTCGCCTGGATCCGTCCACGTCAGGACTAAACTCTCTAGGTTATGAATACTTCGTCCACGTCAGGACCCGCCCTTCCACGTTAGGAATACATGTCCACGTCAGGACCCACCTTTCCACGTAAGGAATATATCGCCTTTCCACGTAAGGAATCAATCTCTCTTTCCACGTAAGGAAACCATCTTCTTTTCTGAACCTGTCCATGTCAGGACTAAACTCTTCCACGTCAGGAACACATCTTTTTTCCACGTAAGGAAACAATCTTCTTCCACGTTAGGAAACCACCTTCGTTCCACGTAAGGAATCACAATCTTTCCGCGTAAGGAAACACATTTTTCCACGTAAGGAAACACAACCTCTATCTGTCCACGTAAGGACTCCAACTTGGTATGTCCACGTAAGGACTCAATCTTTCCACGTAAGGAATAAACTCATCTTTCCACGTAAGGAATCAATCTTGATCGGTCCACGTAAGGACTCCAATCTTTCCACGTAAGGAAACAATCTTTCCACGTAAGGAACTAACTCTCTTCTGGCTTTGTCCACGTAAGGACTCCAGTTTTTCCACGTAAGGAAACCGTATTGTCTTGATTTGTCCACGTCAGGACTCACCTCTTGACTTGCTGAGGATAAAAAACTTGTCCACGTCAGGACTTGCGTATCTTCGACTTGCTGGGGAAATCAAATTCGTCCACGTCAGGACACCCACGCTTCGCCAACAGCGCGAAGAAAGATACATTTGTCCACGTCAGGACTCTCGTATCTTGTCATCACAAAGGACTATAAACTTTGTCCACGTCAGGACTCCTCATTCAATCAATACCGAGAACTCGAACCTGTCCACGTTAGGACTAACACGTATCGTCACCTGGAAGAAATGTCCACGTCAGGACTCCACATTCCAACAATTCTGAGAAATCGAACCTGTTCATGCTAGGACTAGCGCCTCTCATCAATCATGGGGAAATAAATCCGTCCATGTTAGGACCCCCACTTTTTTAGCACAAAGAAATCCAGTCAATATGGGAATAAATTGTCCACGTCAGGACTCATTGCTCCATTGATCCCAACCCACAAACTTCTTAGTACCGACGTGACAACGACTTTGAAGCGGACTCTACTGGGGGTATTTGGAAGCCAAACTACTGGACGCTTGTTCTGATAACCGGCGGTAGCCTCTGAAATTCTAATTCCTGAAACCCGTTGATGATAAATAACTCTGCTTAGGAATGAGGAGAAATTTTGCCTACTAACTCTGGCGGGGAAAACAAGAGAAATTCACAAATAACTCTGTGGGGAATAGTGCCAAAGCTTACACTTTCGTTGAATGTCTCACGCCGAGATCTTGAATGTTTGGTAATTCATTTGAGCAAGAGCTCCATCCACCTGTAAGGGAAACAATACTTGAAACAAACGGTTAGCCAACCTGGTTTATATTTCAAAATGCATATGTTTGACAATGATGCAATGCTCCATTCGACATGGAAATGCTACGCGTTTATTTGGGATACAAGTATGACACTATATGCCAATGCGAATGCATACTCGAACTGCTGGGATATAGGAAACTGCTTCAGCAAAATAAATGCTGAAGACAATGCCGACTCCGCTGGGGGATAGCCAGGTGCTACAGAATTATTCCAACAAAATAAATGCTGGAAGAGTGAAGTCGACTCAGCTGGGAAATTGGGAACTTAAACCAAACACCTCATTGAAGTAACACCCTGCTGGGGAATATAACTCGGCTGGAGAATAGCAGATGCGCCTGTTATGATTGGAATTCTGCTGAGGCGTGAACTGATATCACACGGTGTTCTGACAAAATAAATGCCAGGACTCGCAACCATCTCTGCCGGGGAGAGTCTTAATCTTCAGATTCCACTGAAAGGAATAAAAACACTTGCTGAAAAGAGAACTCCACTGGGGATGGGACGATTCTCTTGGGGGAAATCAACTAACTCCGCTGGGGGAAAGTAAATGACCCTGCGGGGGAAGGTAAACTGTCTGAATACAGCTCACAAATATTAATCTTCTGCGGCTAAACCACTCTGCTTGAGATAGGAGAATCCTTCTGGGGGACACCACACTGTCTGAATACAGCCTACAATCTTGGAACCGCCAAACTCTGCTGAGGATAAATGGCTTTATTGGAGAATGTCCTTTGGATAAGCTACAGCTAGCTGGGGAATTTGATCCTTCTTCAGTAAGGAACATTGCGATCTTGGAAGCACGACTTGCGTGGGGGTCGAGTCTTTCGTCACTGCAATCTTTTGATCGTCCTCTTTATACGGCTATGAACCCTGCAACACCACAAACAAGACAAGACAAGCCTATGCAACTAAATCTATTCAGGTTAGTGTTAGTGACATCGTTTTCAGTTAATTCAAAGTTTTAGCAATTGTTGGCAAGGGCCAGTGACGTTATGCACATGCTAGTTTCAGTAAACTTAGGCGTTTATCATGCACAAAACAGTAAAGAACCAGCATCAAGTATTGAATAACATATTTTATTGATTGGGCCCCTGAATGGGCGGAGTTTTGTACACGGGATGTAACTCCTGAAAAGAGGAAGCTACGCACAACAAATATACAAATATGCACAAGAAGCATAAATATATTGACAAATTAAATTTGTACATATGTTGGCAACGGGATGCAGACGAACATCACAAACTGATCCTCCTATGACTCGTCCGACTCTAATGCTTTCCCGGTATCCATACTTCTGAAGAGATTGTATCTGATAATCGACCCCTCGAGTATATTCTCCTGCACCAATGCTCAATGCAGTATCAAATTCGGACCACAGTCATTTGCTTTTCGAATCCCTAACTTTTGCGTGAACCGCCCCTTACGGGTTTTCAGTTCACCGGGATACCCTTTTTTGCCGAAGCCGCCCAGTGTAGGTTTTCAACTTCGCGGGTGTACCTTTTTTCCATTTTATCCCTAACTTTTTCCCGAACCTTTCATTCTGTTTTTGGTTCGCCAGGATGCCCCATTTTTGCCTGGACTCTCTTTTTTCTGTCCAGCGGGTCAATTTCAAGCAAAGTATTTTTTAACTGCGTCTGAATTCACAGGCGATGTAAAGTCTTCACCGTCCATGGTGGACAACAACAAAGCTCCTCCTGAAAAGACTTTTCTGACAATGTACGGCCCTTCGTAGTTGGGGGTCCACTTGCCCCTGTGATCTGCCTGCGGCGGGAGAATCCTTTTTAGCACAAGGTCGCCCGTCTGAAAGCTGCGAGGATGTATCTTCTTATCATATGCTTTCTTCATTCGGCTCTGGTACAAACGACCGTATGCTAGAGAAGCTAGCCTCTTCTCATCCATTAAACTCAGTTGGTTCAACCTGTCTTTTACCCATTCTGCCTCATCTAGCTGAACATCTCGCAATACCCTCAGAGAAGGGATCTCAACTTCCAATGGTAGTACTGCCTCCATTCCGTATACTAACGAGAACGGGGTTGCCCCGGTTGATGTGCGTACCTTCGTACGATAACCGTGCAAAGCGAAAGGTAGCATCTCGTGCCAATCCTTATAGGTCACCACCATCTTTTGAACGATCTTCTTGATATTCTTATTGGCCGCTTCGACAGCGCCATTCATCTTGGGTCGGTAAGGGGAGGAGTTGTGATGTTCGATCTTAAAATTCTGACAGAGCTCCTTCATCATTTTGTTATTCAGGTTTGAACCATTGTCAGTGATTATCCGCTCGGGGATCCCATATCGGCAAATGATATCTCTCTTGATGAATCTGGCCACCACCTGCTTAGTTACATTTGCATAAGACGCCGCTTCCACCCACTTGGTGAAGTAATCAATTGCCACTAGAATGAACTGGTGCCCATTAGAAGCTGTCGGCTCGATCTTTCCAATCATATCGATTCCCCACATCGAGAATGGCCATGGCGATGACATCACATTCAGAGGACTCGGAGGCACATGGATCTTATCAGCATAAATTTGGCACTTGTTGCATTTCCTCACAAACTTGAAACAATCAGTTTCCATAGTCAGCCAAAAATAACCTGCCTGTAGCAGCTTTCTCGTCATGGCATGCCCACCAGCATGCGTACCAAATGTACCTTCATGTATTTCCTCCTTGAGCAGTTTTGCCTCTTTTTCATCTACGCAACGCAACAACACCAAATCGTGGTTTCTTCTGTACAAGACACCACCCGGATTCAAATAGAAATTACCCGCTAATCTCTTGAGAGTCTTCTGATCTTGACTGGATGCCCCAGCCGGATACTCTTTATTCTTCAGGAAGTTGAGAATATCAAAGTACCATGGTTTATCGTCGGATGCTTCACCAATAGCGAACACGAAGGCTGGTCTGTCAAGCCGAGATATAATAATTCTGGGAGCCTCGTTCCAGAAGTTGACTTTGTACATGGAAGACAAAGTGGCAAGGGCGTCAGCCATTTGATTCTCTGCCCGCAGTACATGATGCAATTCAACCTTGTCAAAGAAAGGCAACAATTTCCTTGCATAGTTCATGTAATGTATCAAGTTGGGCTGACGTGTCTCCCATTCCCCTTTGATCTGATTCACCACCAGAGCTGAATCCCCGTATACGTCCAAATTCTTGATTCGCAAATCAATGGCTTCTTCAAGCCCCATTATACAAGCTTCGTATTCGGCTTCATTATTGGTAACTGCAAAGGTCAATCGAGCAGTAAACGGGATGTGCGACCCGTGTGGCGTAGTGATGATTGCCCCTATTCCGCTACCGTAAGCGTTTACAGCTCCGTCAAATATCATCTTCCATTGGGAACCCAACTCTGGTCCTTCGTCTGGCAACGGCTCTTCGCAATCTTTCATCTTTAGGTACATGATATCCTCGTCAGGAAAATCAAACCTCATCGATTGGTAATCTTCAATAGGCTACTCCGCCAAGTACTCAGACAACACACTCCCCTTTATAGCCTTTTGCGAGACGTATTGGATGTCATATTCAGTCAAGACCATCTGCCAACGGGCAATTCTCCCTGATAACGCCTGCTTTTCGAATACATATTTGATAGGATCCATCTTCGAGATGAGCATGGTTGTATGATTCAGCATGTATTGCCTCAAACGCTTGGCGGCCCAGGCTAGCGCGCAACAAGTTTTCTCCAGCATTGAATATCGAGATTCACAATCTGTAAATTTCTTACTCAAGTAGTAGATCGCATGCTCTTTTCTTCCTGTCTCGTCGTGTTGACCGAGAACACAACCCATGCTTCCCTCAAGAACTATCAAATACATAATTAAGGGTCTCCCTGCCACCGGGGGTATCAAAATAGGAGGCTCCTGCAAATATTGCTTTATTTTATCAAACGCCTTTTGACAATTTTCGTTCCACGTTACAGCTTGATCTTTCTTCAACAGCTTGAATAATGGTTCACACGTAGCCGTTAGGTGAGAGATGAACCGAGCGATGTAGTTCAACCTCCCTAAAAACCCGCGCACCTCTTTCTCTGTTTTAGGCGTCGGCATTTCTTGAATTGCTTTTATTTTAGCAGGATCAACCTCTATTCCTCTTTCGCTTACGATAAACCCCAGCAGTTTACCCGATCTCACCCCGAAGGTGCATTTGTTACGGTTCAGTCTCAGCCTGAACTTCCTAAGCCTTTTGAACAACTTCAGCATATTCACCAGATGCTCTTCCTCCGTCTGGGATTTGGCAATCATATTGTCAACATAAACTTCGATCTCTTTATGCATCATGTCATGAAAAAGAGTCGTCATCGCACGCTGATACGTTGCCCCAGCATTCTTCAAACCAAAGGGCATCACTTTGTAACAAAATGTTCCCCAAGGCGTTATGAAAGTAGTCTTCTCCATGTCTTCTGGCGCCATTTTAATCTGATTATAGCCTGAGAAACCATCCATGAAGGAGAATACGGAGTATTGAGCAGTGTTATCAACTAGCACATCGATATGCGGAAGTGGAAAATCATCTTTTGGGCTCGCTTTATTCAAATCCCTATAATCCACACACATTCGAACCTTGCCATCTTTCTTTGGCACCGGTACGATGTTAGCAACCCATGAGGGATATTTTGTCACAGCTAGGAAACCAGCGTCCCACTGTTTTTGAACTTCTTCTTTGATCTTCACTGCCATATCGGGTCTAGTTCTGCGAAGCTTTTGCTTGACCGGCGGGCATTCTTCTCTCAATGGCAGACGGTGCACAACCATATCTGTATCGAGCCCTGACATGTCTTCATACGACCAAGCGAACACATCACTATACTCTCGGAGCATTTCAACCAGTCTTCGCTTGATATCGCTCTGCAGCGCGGCTCCGATACGAATGTTCTTTTCAACCCCTTCCGACCCCAGGTTAATGATTTCGATGACCTCTTCGTGAGGCAGAATGACACGCTCTTCTTGCTTCACCAACCAAGACAGTTCTTCAGGAACGTCACTATCTTCGACAATCTCTTCCTCGGCTTGAAATACCGGGTGCTCAAAGTCGGGACGAGTCATAGGTGGTTCAAGGATGTCATCTGAAAATGTTATCCTGCAAAAAGAATGGTTAAATGCTTCAAAATGCGTATAAAGCGAATAACCTCGTTGCCATTTTATTGAAAAATACAAAACAAGAAAAAACAGGGATCGCAATATTTGCACATGAAAAACGCCTTTTATTTAATGATCAACACGCAATGTTCCTAACAGCACAGCCCTAAGCAAATCATGATGCCCCGGGCAAGACACCAGATTATTCAACAATTAATAAAACAAAGCATTACTGTTTAAGAGTCACAGGAACAAGCTCCTGAATAGACCAGTTGCACAATCTCTGTCCTGGCGTGCTTGGCTGAATCCAGGCATCCATATCACAATCGTTGTCTCCTTCGTCAGACTCTGAAGCAGCGTTGACGGTTTCATGGCATACTCCACTAGCAGAGATAGTTATTGGCCCTTTGAAACGAGGTGCCCCCACAGCAGGTGTTGATGACGACGGTTGGTACCCCAGTCCAAACCGGTCCATCTTCACAGGAATATCCAACACTTTACCCCAGCCCTTGGTCTCACCAGCCTCTACAAGAGCTTGAGCTTCTTTATACGACGAGACGACTATCTCCGATGCTTTGCTTGGCCCGGGACCTTTGTCCTTAATACGCAACCCTTCAAATGCCTGGCAGGGTGTTTCGTGAATCTCTCCATCGACCTCCACATACTTAAATGACGACAGATGGCTGACCAGGATGTCTTCTTCTCCGCATACGGTGACCACGCTGTCTCCGACCATATATTTCAACTTTTGATGTTGGGTAGACGTGACTGCTCCTGCCCCATGGATCCAGGGTCGTCCGAGCAGGCAACTATATGCAGGTTGGATGTCCATGATATAAAATTCAGTTGCGAACACCTCCGGCCCCACCTGTAGAGGCAATGTTATCGATCTAAAAACTGTTCTCCGTGTGCCATCGAATGCCCTGACTACCAAGTCACTGGGCGTGCACAGGATTCCTCTGACATCTAGCTTCATCATCGCTTTCTTGGGCAACACATTTAAGGATGATCCGGTGTCTACCAGTACATGCGACATTACTGATCCTCTACACTCGACAGATACGTGCAGCGCCATATTATGATCTCTCCCCTTCGGGGTCAAATCGAAGTCGGTAAAGCCCAGGCTGTGGCCTGCATTTACATGTGCTAACACTTCCTCCAGCTGATTTACGGAAACATCTTGGGGTACGAAGGAAGTATCCAGGACTTTCAACAAAGCATTCCTGTGAGCCTCAGAACACAGTAGCAACGACAGGATAGATATCTTTGACGGTGTCTGTTGCAGATGCTCCACAATCTTATAATCACTTTTTCGAATCAAGCGCATGAACTCTTCTACATCTTTCGATGCCGCTTCTTTGCCGCTTGCTTGCACTGGGACATTCTCGACCATCTTCCCCTTTCCTTTCGCCAGTCTTTCGGCCTCTACCTCAGGCGATATGAAGATCCTACCACTCCTTGTCATACCTCCTGAACCAACAACGTTGTCCACAGTCTCGGTTGGCTGCTTATCAACATCAATCTTTATTCCGTCACAATACACTTCCAACCTATATGACCATGGGGCTGCCTTTGTGCTCTCGTACGGGATCGGTCCGGCCTTAGTGATTGTGATTGGCGGTCGCTGGGCCGGTGCCGCTATAGTGATTGTCTTTCGAGGAATCGTTACAGTGGCCACATCACTCTGATTATCTGCTAATGCCCCTGCGGGCTCTTCAATTGCTGCTCGGTCAAACTGCAATGTACCGCCATCTATTAGAGCCTGAATGCCTTTCTTTAAATCATCACAACCCCCAACTAGGGTCCAACATTCCAAGCAGTACTCGTCACAACCTGGATAAACACCCCCTTGCAACAATCTGCTCTTTATCTCGCTCAACGGCGTCTTTAAATCGTCGACATTCATAACCAGATTCAAACCCTCTTTAATCAAAATGGCGTTTGCCCCATGATTAGGCATGGGTTTCTGCACTATATTCGGACCCGCCGTTCCGAAATTGATAGCCTTGCTATCCAATAAATCCTGCACAACATGCTTAAAAGCATGGCAACCCTCTACATCGTGGCCCGGAGCCCCAGAGTGGAACTCACAGTGCCGGCTTGCATCATAACCATACGGAGGAGTTCCCGTTATTGGTGCCAAAGTTCTCTTCTCTACCAGGTTCAAACTCAACAGTTTCTGTAACAGATCAGCATACGTTGAAGGCGGCTTTTCAAATACTCTCCTTGGCTTACCACCCTGGAATCTTCGCTGAGCAGGCTGTGCCCCCTGCTGTGGCTGCTGCTGCTGTTGCTGCATTTGTTGTTGTTGCATTTGTTGCTGCTGAAACGGTTGTTGTTGAAATGGTATAGTAACACTCGCCACCTGCTGCGGCTGATGATACTGGTTCCGACCTCTGCCTCGGCCTCTGCCTCGTCCTCCAAACACTGCGCTCGCATCGCCCTGACGGCGCCCACCAAAAGCCTTCCTGTTGCTGCCAGATGCATTCGATTCCTCAGCCTGGAACCTGCCTTGTTTAATGTTGTTTTCAATCTTTTCCCCCATCAGAATTAAGTCTGAGAAACTGGCCAAAGATGTGTGAAACAACTTGTCATAAAACATGCCTGTGAATGTTCTGATGAACATGTCATTCATTTCCTTGTCTTCTAAAGAAGGACGGACCCTGGCAGCCATGTCGCGCCATCTTTGCGCATACTCTTTAAAGCTCTCACCCTTCTTCTGAGACAGCCCTTGCAATTGGACCTGGTTGGGTGCCAAATCGTTGTTGTACTTGTAGTGAGCTACAAATGCCTCCGCCAGTTGCTTCCACGTCTTTATATTAGTTGGCTCCAACCCCATGTATCATTCTAGGGAAGGGCCCGACAGGCTATCCTGAAAGAAATGCATTAGCATCCTCTCATCAGTTGAATACGTAGACATCTTTCTGTAATAAGCCCGCACGTGCACTTTCGGACAGGTGTCCCCTTTATACTTATCAAATGTAGGAGCTTTGAATTTGATTGGCACCCTCAAGCCAGGTACCAGACCCATTGTTGACATGTCTAAGCCCACAACACTTTGGTTCAGGACCCCCCTCATCTGCTCTTCTAGCATTCTGATCTTCTGGGAGTCATCCATCGGCCCTTCGAAACCTCCGCCGGAGAAAGCGTCCTCCTGCTGATATTCCTGCCAGTTACCATTTCCAGCTCCATACCCATCGTATCCATTATTACGGCCAACTCTCATCTGATTCATCACCGGGCCTCGTCCTCTGTTACCGTATCCCGGAACAACTCCAGCAGGTCCGACAGTCATCAACCCAGCGCCATTGCCATCTCCGAATCCTCCGTAACCCTGATTGATCATACCATAACAATCTTGCCCAAAGCCTTGAGCATTGAAACCATATTTCCCAGCATTATCGAATCCCTGATCATTGAACCCCAATCCAGCATTACCGAAGTCGTTGCCTCCCATATTATCACCGAAGTTGATATCACCAAGCCCAACGTTATGGACATCAGTCTCGTTCCCAACTCCGACGTTACCGTTCCCAGCAGCGGCAGCGTTGTTGACATTAGCAGCAGGTATATTGACTACCGGTGGAGCCACTAGTGTGGGAGTGCCATCCCCATGAACAGTGTCGACTCACACAGAGTGATGATCCTCATTACCGTGACCAGCATTTCTGACCAACAGAGGCTGCACCATGGCTTGCAAATTCTCCTGACCTTTTGCAATAGTCTCCATGGTCTGCATGAAGAGCGTTAGCTTCTCGCGCATATCTTGCATCTCGTTCTGCATTTGATCCATGATTCTTCGACAGTTGGTGCGAGTGGAGTATTTGTGCGGGCGCTGATCTGCAATCCTGAAAATACCTAGTACAGAGCAGGAAATAAGATACCATCCAATGATTACCTATAATGCAATATGAACATGAATGCAATGCAATGTGTGTCTGTGTGTTAGGGAAAAGCATTCCCTGATTCTAGTGTGAAGGTGACAGTGCTAGCAATATAAAGATCGGAGTTGAATCATAGAAAGCCTCATATATTGCAGAGAAAACCAATAAGCCAAGAATACAATGCCACTGAGTACGATAAGAAGGCATGACCTCAACCAACAATCCTGGTGATGGTCAACACTATGCAAATAAAGCATACAAGTTAATACATGAAATGATCAAGTATTCCCATAAGCCCGGTACTCTTCTATTAAATGCTTGGTCTCTGGATGACCTGGTCGGGTAAGCAGCCCTTCAACAAGTTGGTTTCTTCTCTTGAGAACACGTCGCACGTCACCGGCAGTTTCCTCCCATGCCCCTTCTCCGAAGCGATCCTCTAGCTTACGCTTCTGAGACACAGCTTCATCCCTGCCTTTGATGGCCTTGTTCAACGCATTCTGGAAACTGTACCGGGTCATCACTTCTTCTTCATACTTCTTGGTGCTAGCCTTCAACTGCTCTTCGAGGTCAGAGATTTGCTGCTTCAACTTATCTTCCCTCTTTTTATTGTTGGTGAGCGTAGCATTCCAAGTCTTGTTGCAAGAAGAGATCTCTCGGTGTGCTGCTTCGAGCGCTTTCTTTTTGGACTCCAGCATGTCATGGGAGCTTCTGAACTCTTGCCCCAGACGTTCGTGCTTCTTTTTCTCCTCAGTCAACTCAGCCCCTAGTCTGTTTACTAGCTCGATCTGCTGTTGGAAAGCATGCACAGCCTTGTTTTTCTCACTGCGTATCCGGGCTAGCTCTTGCTCTAACCCTTCATTGATCTTCATTAAGGCTTCGTTTTCTTTCACAACTTGCTCGTAGGCCTCCCTAGAAACAGTAGTTGGCTCTGCTACCGGAATGTGAACAGGGACTGGTGCATCTGGAAATGGCATCCGCAACTGACTTGCTCTCTCCTGGATCCAAACTCTGTAGGGTGCATAAGCCTGGCAATCGTTCTTCCCTAACAGCGGCTTCCCTCTTCTGTTAATACGTGTCCAGGCATGCTGCAGCTTGGCGAATAACTCCCCCTTCAAATCACCGGTGAAGTACAGAGATTCCTGTACTTCTTCCTCCTTTGGTGGGTTCTTCAGCGCATATCCGAACTGGCGAATGAACAGAGAAGGGTTGTAATTGATACACCCTTTTCTTCCTATCAACGGAACATTAGGGTACCCAGAACAACTGACGATAAGCTCAGACCCCATCAAGTCTCGATCAAACCACTCAACGTCTTCGGAAGATAGCCTCATCAGACGCTCTGACCAGCTAGCCGTAGTTGCACTGTCCACAAATGGTCCCTTCATGGGAAGATGACTCTTGAACCACATGTTCAACAGCGGTGCACAGTAGTAAGCAACCTTTCCCCTTCTGTTTTCATTCTTGTAGTGCAGTGAGTGGTAGAAGTCTCCGATCAACGTGGGCACTGGGTTGCCAGCAGCAAACAGATGGAAAGCGTCCAAGTCCACGAAGTTGGGCAAGTTAGGAAACAACACAATTCCATAAATGCATAGAGCCAAAATAGCATTGAAAACCACCCAACATCCGTTCTTGGCATACTCCTGAGCTTTGCCAACCAGGAAATCAAGAGAGAAACCTGAAACCCCAAGCCAGGAAGTCACTAACAGTTCAGCAGCGTTCATGTGCAAGGCTTTAGCTAAGTCCTCCAACTTGGGCTCAGCAGCAGAGTGAATAAAGGGAACTTTGTCCTGCACGGGTAGCTCAATAAACTCCACATACTCTTCAATGGTAGGCCCCAGAATAAAGTCAGCAAACGTGAAACATCTCAATGCAGGGTCATAGAACTGCATCAAGGTGTACAACCCATTCATCTCATCAGCAGTGGGCTTGCAGACTAATCTCAGTAATCTCCCATGACTCATTCTGAAGCTTCTCCTAACCTCCTCATCAGCAAGAGATATCAGACCAAGCAAAGGGGTAATATCAGGTGTGGGTAGCTTATACGCAACTGTCTTCCTCAAACCAGCCATGACCAAATAAGCAGAAGTCGGGCACTAGAACCAGGGAATATGCAAATGAACCTGCAGCACAGACACACGTTAATGGGATGCAATGATAATGATTATGCAAATAATGCAATGCAAGTAACATGCAATAGGGACCAACTGCCGTAGCTGAATAGCCTGAACCATATCAAGAAGTCTCAGATAGACTCTCTAGAAGTCCTCAACCCTGGCCTCAGACAGACCTAAAACAAAGCTCCAACACTGGTCCCTGACATACCCACAGCATAACTCTGACTGGTCTCTGGCAGACCTCATATCATATCCCCAACTGGTCTCTGACAGACCTCAGAACTCTCCAACTGGTCTCTGACAGACCTCAGAACTCTCCATAAATACCCAGGATCTCATATCAAGAAAATAACCGGTAGTCTGAAAGTCTAGTTACCTGCATGACCCCAAACCCTCTCACAGGTGGATGTCCTAGTAACTGACACAAGGTACGGCATCCTATGCGGTCGTCGGCGTCACAGACTTTCAGGGTTGACGATACGATTCCCACAAGGAGTGGCATCATCAAATCCTGAAGAGGCCTCACTTAGCCAACTTTCAAATGATCGGTCCCCGGAGTCGACAATTCAGCTGACCAACAACCCCTTCGACCCAAAGGGTAGAAAAAGAAGCCAACCAGAAGAACCTCTTCCGAGTGTAGATTTCATGAGACACTAATGCAAGCAAAGCCGGCACGCGTCCACTACTTTCTACTCTAATTCTAGGTGCACTCAAGCCCAGGTCCGACTTATCTCTCAATCATAGAACCACCCATCACACCCCAATACAGCAATAATAATCAATATATATATAATGTTGAAAATAAAGGTCAGAAATATAAATCCATACAAAATCCTCGACGGGAAAACAAGCGCTAGGATTGACTCTCTTAAGGGACGTTGGATCCCAAATGCATAAGAACTATCGCAGTCCTTAGCAGCCGGGGGACGTTGGATCCCCAGCAGAGTCGCCAGCTGTCGCTACTGGGAAAATCGGCGCCGGCTGAACAGAAGAGTCGCCACCGTGCGTTATTTATCCCAACGGAGGGAAAGGAAACGCTCGAGGTAAATCTACCGCAAAACGGGGAAAGGGATGGTCATCGCAACCAAAACCTAGATTCGGGAGTCGGTTACCCACGGGGAAGGTATTAGCACCCCTCACGTTCGTCGTACTCGACGGGATCCACGCTTGTTTTCGGTCGAAAGGATTGTTATTCTATCTACTCTACAGGTCAGGGGTTAAAAAGAAAATAAAATGACTCGGCAAAGTATCGCACTTTATGCCTACGTATTCCCGTCTGAAACGAGAAATCAGAGTCAACATAGTTCGCCTACCTACGGGAAAGGAGGGGAAGGTTGCTCGCTAGGATATCGCATCCTATGCCTACGTACTTTCATACATCATGAAAGATCAGAGCAAACGTAGTTCGGGCCACGGAAAACACAGGCTTGTCTTGATTGATTTTATTCCTTCTGAAAAAGGTTTTTCTGATTAACAGCCCAAGCGGACAAAAATGACGTCTTGATGAGTTCACATTCTTTTACGGAAGAAGTGTCTTTTATTGTGTTTGAAATCTGATTGTGTTTTTCTGTTTGTTTTGAGAAAGAAGAGACAGAACTCTAACCTATGGTTGCGAAGGGAATTAGACTAACCTAATGTTAACATGCATGGGTTAAGACCTAGTGTCTATCATGCTCCTCTCTTGCACAGAGAGAAACAGAGATTCTAAGGGAATAGACGGAAATAGAAACAATAGCAGATATATACAGTAAAGCAGTAAAATGCATGGATGCAGCAATACAAGCGAGGCAAGGGAGTCCCACTCAACCTCGAACCTAGAAAACAATAGGCAAAAGTGAACAACATTCACCTTTAACCCAACAGGTTAAACAACAAACAATACAGTCAGGGAAAACCAATCAATACATCAGAAATGAACAGCAAACAGCAGTCTTCATCAACATCTGTCTTCAAGTCATCATTAAACAGCTACCAGCTTCAGGCAAGCATCAATTTCCATCTCCACAACCTTCAAACAAGGGCTTTGATTATCAGTCTTCCATCTGCAATGGCTTTTCTTCTAGTCTCAATCTCCAAGAGGAATATCAGTCAACAAGATGAATTAAATGTTAAACAGTCAAATGCCTACCAAGGGTGGCTCATTAACTATTAACATTATACAGACAGGTTTCTCTCAAAAGTTCTATCTTTCAAATACATTCACTGATCCTTCCAAAGGAAGGAGGTGGATATTTGAAAGAGACTTTGAATCATAGAGAAAGAATGGATGCAGACAAGGCATTCCATGTTTGGGAAACAAGCTTTCTACTCTAGGGCTCTGACTAGCTCCTAAACCCTACACCCCTCAACAGCTGCCAGCACAGAATCTCCTCATCAACTCTGGAAGTTGGTCTTCAATCTCTTGATCTCCAATGGCTTCAATCTCACAAGCTTCAGCTCTCCCAATCCCCAAGCAAACCCAATACCCACACAGACAAATCATAATCCCCAGAGAGGGCACACCACACCAGTCAAACAAATATAGACAGTATACTAATAGCAGTAGGGGAATCCTAATATGTTCTAAGGGATCTAATAACTACCCATAATCCCTATAGTCCCATACCCCAAAAATTCAATCTCTAACTCTTAAGGGAAATGAACTAATTCACCTATGTTATGTCATAAACCCTAGTTTTGATCATGTTATTCACACCTAAACAAATCTCCTGAAATTAAGTCCTAAAAATATGAACTAAATTTTATATGCAAGCTAACATTATCTACTAATCAACCTAAAAAGAATGGATTAAAAATAGTAAAGCATCAATTCAAACTAAAATTAACAAATTCATGTATCAAACTAAATGATATTTATACCTATTTAAAAGAAAAATATGCCAAAAATATTAAAATAAAATGAAATTGGAATTTTTTTTTGTATGATATTTTTCTTGACAAAATTATGAATAATGTGAAAAAACAACCAATTAAAAACTAGCATTTTTGTATTTTTTTATGAATTTTCAAAGAATTAAGAAAAAAATGGAAGAAATAAAATGAATTAAAATGGATGAGGGTGCATTTAGTAGTGAAAAGCAGTTAAAAAACAAACTGGGCCCAGACTGGGGGGCGCGCATAGCAAGCGCGTCTGGGCCCATATGCATTCAACAACTAACAAAAATTAAAAAAAGATGAAAACGGTGCAGTAAGTAATTATTTTAGGCATAATGGAATTGGGCCTTGGTTCGTGGGGTGTCATTAGCAACAATTGCCTGAGCCCAGTCTGATTGCTTTAATGAAACGGTGCGTTGCACCATTTGAAGTTCCCTCTGTTTTTCTTCTTCAATCGTGGTCGTTGGTTTCAGCCCCCAGTCAAAGTTCAACGCCTGATCGTGTGGCCCAGGGGTCATCTTCAACCTCCAGCAAACCCTAAGCCATGAAAACCCTAACCATGCATGCATCTTCAAGTGCTCTGTTCTCCCTCCGTGCACCATGAAATCACACGATTCCAAAAGCAAAATTACTATAATTTCTTCCCTCTACGTGACCATAACAATATCTCCCTCTAAAACTCACTCCACAATAGCACCCGATGAGCATAACAGTCTTAATCCATCAATATCACCTGTGATCAAACCTCCCAATTCTCTCTAATTCTTGCACTAAACTAATCCACATCTTATGCTGATCATCATGAGCTACTCATTCAAGATTCTCGTGCCATAACCTATGAGTTACAAGCTCCAACAGTTTGTGCACACCATGGTCAATCTTCATGAAACCTCTCCAAACTCACCAAAATCAGTCATCTAACTTATCCTAACATTCCTATGCTAACAATTCCCTATAATTCTAACTAAGAAAAGCAATTCGAATGAAGATACCAACCTGGTGTGATGATGAAAACAGGTGCTGAATCCTCTTGATCCAAGGCTTGAAATGAGTGGAAAATGATCAGGGAACTTGTTCTTTAGTTCTGTATGCAACAAATCTTGTTCAATTCTCTTGGATCTTGCAATTCCAAGTTTCTTGCTTCTTGGATGATGGAAGTGTATGGCACGAATCCTCCTCAATTCTACCAAATGCTTGTGTGAATTATGATCTATGAATGATGGTGATGAAGATCAGATCAAGGAAAATGGAGATTGATAGAGATTTGAGAGAGTTTGAATTGATTTTGCAATTTGGAAGAAAGGTATGAAACTTGGTGTTATGAGCAATATGATTCACCAACCATGGCATGAAGCCACTCCACACAATATATAGATGTCATTGGAAAGTCCTAGAACCTTGGAGAAAGTTCCCATGCATAATTTCCCTTGGATTTGGATTATGTAACTTTCATTGTAAGTAACCATGCATAACTTCTAATTCTTGAACCAAACTCAAAATTATACTTTTGCCAATGTTCTAAAAATGATTTTTCCAATCAAAATGACCTATAATTTCATCCCATTTGGCCAAAGTATGAAAAATCTCAAATTTAGGTCATTTTTCATTCATTAAATTCACCAATTTTGAAACCTTGAGCTATGAGCCTTTCCAATCTTTCATGGTCACTTTTCTGGACTGAAAATGTAATTTGGAGCAAGTTTTATGTTGTGAAGGTTTTCATTTGAAGCTTCCTTGTATGAGTTTTGGGCATAGGCTTGAAATGACCTGTAATTCTCAGATGACCAAAATACCCTTTTCTTTCCAAGACCATAAGTAGAGTTCCAAAAATCATATTAAGGCATACCATACCATTATAGAAAGCTAAGACAATAAGGAACAACTCTTATGTTTACCAGAAATTCATTTGAAACATCCTTGAGGGGTAAAAATTGCTTGGAAGTCAAGTCACTTTCATAGACAAAATTTCAGATACCTCAGATGACCTGTAACTTGTAAGGACCATAACTTGAGTTATATAAATCTCCTTGATGTCTTCCACCACTAAAATTAAAGTTCTTGAGATCCTCTACAAGTTTCATGTTGGCCAAGGATCCATTTGAAGCTTGCATTTTGACTTATCTTGCTTGGAAATTTGACCTAAATTAGGGGATTTTACACAGAAACCCTAATTTAGAAACTCCTCTTCTCCTTGATTTCTCTGGATTTCTTCTTGTCATATCACCATATCCTTCTCTATAGGTCAAATGATGAACCCCACATCTCTCCAATAGACCTTGATGCCCTTCAATCAGTCATTTGACCTAGGGTTGACCCAGAGTTGACCCAGATGAAACCCTAGTTGACTGTCTTCAACTGCAATACTTGTGATCATATCAATGACTTGTCTCCTTCTTCAAATGACTTTCTAAGTCTCCCATGATGTCCAGATACTCTCCATGCTCAGCCCACAGCTCACAATTTCTTTGATGATGTTCAGATACCCTTAGATAGGAGATGGACTCACTGCTTGACCCACAAACGTCTTTAGCTTCCCACTTCTTTCTGATGACTTGAATGAGATTGAATTAGAATAATAACCTCTTGATAGGCTCCTAGAGATGATAATAATGCTTGGTCCCTGTTGGATGATTTGCTATGCTATGTTATGCAGATGATTAGGTTATGTACATGACTCTATATGTAAATGCTAATGATATTGAAACATAAACCATGGGAATAAGGTTGAGCAAATTTTAGGGTGCAACAAAGTGAAATTTACATAACAAGGAAAACACAGATCATAACAATGAATGGTCCGAAATCTGAGTTCATTTAACAGACGAGAACCTTACAAATGGCAAAGTCTCGGGAATAATTAGAAATTGGAAAAAATGGCAAAACAAAACAAGTTATAGAATCCAACAATGATTCATCAGACGCTACTAACTATTAGTCCATATGATTTTCTGCTTCTGGCGAGAATGGCGAACGGTGATCTTCCGGATTATCTTTCTTGGACTTAACCACTTCCGATGCAGTGAAAGTCTTGCCCCTGATTTTGCCTGAATTGCCCCTCCAGGTTTTAGATTTGCCGAGAAACTCTTTTTGCTAGGCGACTAATTGTTTGGTTACGTTTGCGATAGGTAGTACCATGTCCATCCCGTAGACCAAGGAAAAGGGGGTTGCCCCTGTTGAAGTGCATACTGATGTCCTGTATCCATGTAAGGTAAATTGTAACATTGTATGCCAATCTTTATAGGTTACCACCATCTTTTGTACTATTTTCTTGATATTTTTGTTTGCAGCTTCAACAACACCATTCATTTTTGGTCTGTACGGAGAAGAGTTATGATGCTTGATTTTGAAATTATCACAAAGCTCTTTCATCGGTTTATTGTTCGAATTCGACCCATTTTCGGTGATAATTTAGTCGGGGATATCGTACCGGCAGATAATCTCCCTTTTGATGAAACAGGCGACTAATTGTTTGGTTACGTTTGCGTAGGATGCCGCTTCTACCCATTTGGTGAAGTAGTCGATCGTGACGAGGATAAAACGGTGGTCGTTGGATATTTTGGGCTCAATTTCCCCAATCATATCTATGCCCCACATTGCGAATGGCCAAGGCGATGTTAGCACATTAAGAGGATGTGGAGGAACATGCACCTTGTCGGTGTAGATTTGGCATTTGTAGCATTTTCAAGCGAAAAGGATGCAGTCTGTCTCCAAGGTCAACCAGTAATAACCATCCCTCAAGATTTTCTTTGTCATGGCATGACCGCTCGCATGAGTGCCAAAGGTACCTTCGTGCACATCTGTCATTAACAGGTCTACCTCTCTTGTCAATAAATCGAAGCAGAACCATATCGTGATTTCTCTTGTACAAAACGTCATTGCTGATGAAAAACTTATATGGCAATCTTTGTATGGCCCTCTTGTCGATTTTAGAGGCGTCAATCGGATATTCTTAATTTTGAAGAAATTTTTTGATGTCTTGAAACCTAGGCTTTTCATCAGGTTCTTCTTCTTTCATCATGATGTATGCTGATGTAGTCTTTCTTTCAATGCAAACCAAGGGCGACTCGTTGACAAACTGGACCTTCCATATTGATGCTAGCATGGCTAAAGCATATGCAATATGGCTTTCAACCCTTGGGACATGTTTGAAGGTGGTTTCGTCAAAGTACTCAATCATCTCCGAAATGCAATCCTTGTAGGGAATCAATTTCTCGTCTCGAGTCTCCCATTCTCCTTTAAGTTGATAGATTACCAAAGCAGAGTCGCCAATCACCTCCAAAATCTTAATGTGAAGATCGATAGTAGCTTCAAGTCCTAGTATACAGGCCTCATATTCAGCTCTGTTGTTGGTATAGGAAAAGCAAAGTCTGGCGATAATAGCGTTATATCCTCTAGTTGGATTTTCCAGAGCAATCCCAATACCATGTCCGTTTTTGTTGGACGATCCATCAAACATCATCTTCCAGCGGGATCTGGGTTGTGGACCTTCTTCGGGACCAGGTTCTGGTTTCAAGCTTTGAACATGCATCACATCTTCATCAGGGAGCTCAAATTTGAGCGGTTGGTAATCGTCTACAGGATGCTCAGCAAGGTGTTCTGACAAGACACTACCTTTGACAGATTTTTGGGCGATATAATGAATATCATACTCTGACAAGAGCATATGGCATCTGGCTAGTCTTCCAGTTTGAGCTGGATTTTCAAAGATGTACTTTATCGGGTCCATCTTGGAGATTAACAGAGTTGTATGGCAAATCATGTATTGTCTCAGACGTTTGGCTGCCCAGGCTAGAGCACAACAAGCCTTTTCTAAAGGTGAGTAACGACTCTTACAATCAGTGAAGTTCTTGCTTAGATAGTAGATTGTGTGTTCCTTCTTGCTTAGATACCTAGACACAACCCATTGAATCATCCAACAATGTCATGTACATGAAAAGCGGTTTTCCCAGTACTGGAGTGTCGCTTCCGCGAAAATAAGGTGCCGGCAAGACAGAAGAGTCGCCACCTTTCGTTATTTATCCCTCAGAACGGGAAAGGAAACGGTCGGAAAAACCTGACGAAAAGGTATAAGACAAGGTCATCGCAACCAATGTCTGGGTTCGGGAGTCGGTTACGCAAGGGGAAGGTATTAACACCCCTCACGTCCATCGTACTCGATGGGATCCACGCTTGTTGTATTTATCTGACGGGTTGGTTTTACTATCTACCTATCAAGGCCTGGTTTGAAAAGAAAAAAAAATGACTCGGCAAAGCGTCACACTTTATGCCTATGTATTTTCATCAGAGAATGAGAAATCAGAGTCAACGTAGTTCGACCAGCTACGGATGATGGGGCAGGTGGCTCGCCAATACGTCAATATTGTGCCTACGTACTCTCAACAAGTATGAGAGATCAGAGCTTACGTAGTTCGGGATAATACGGGTTACGGGAATTCAGATTCATTTATTTTTCGAGTAGGGTTAACAAACAGTTCCAGCAGTTGGATGTACGCACCTCGATCTTTGGAGACTCAAGCGTTACCGTTTGCGGTAAGACTGGGAGTTAACGACACTCTTTTCTTCAGAAAAGCTTCCCTTGAATTATGGGCCCATGGGGCAAAAAGGTTTCAAGTTTGTTTTCTGTCTTTTACGGAAGAACTGTTTTTTAGTTGTCTGTAGTTTGTACAACACTAGAGACTATGACCTAAGAACGAATGCGTCGCATATCGTCCAAAGGACGTATACTAAACATTCTAGACGATTGAGAGGAGACCGATCAATTATTATTACCCAAGTAGCTTAAGGCTCGTATCGCGCTTATACTAACCTGCCTTTATTACGTTTTTTACTGTTGTTTCAAGGTGAGAAGAGAGAGGGACAACTACGGGGAGACTATCAAGTCCTAATGTTCTCATGTCAAGGATTCATCCTATAGTTGAAGTTTGAGCCAGGGAACTCCTAGAAGTTATCATGCATAGGTTTCAACCTAAAGTTCTAATCATCACTTCCTTATCAAAGGAAGTGGGATTCCTAAGGGATCATGTCAATGATATACAGAAACAGATAAAGCATCAGCTTAACAGTAAATAGTAAACGATTGTAAAATGCATGCAATGCAAGTGAGGGAGGAAATGCGTGTGGGGCATCAGCCTCCACAAGCTCGTCTCGACCTCAAGCCAGATATGAATAACTGCAATCATACAGGAAAAATAAAATGCCATTAAGCAAATCACAAACCACATAGGCAAGGGAGCGGAGCTCTACCGAATACCCGCAAGCAAAGCCATACAGTAAAAATACAAGCAGAGGGAGCAACTCAACCTCTAATGCAATCATGCTCCTAGCTTAAAAAAATTTAAACATGAACTTATTCTAATGCATCAAGCAAATCACACAAGTCACATCAATACAGTTGCACAGAAAGCAAACAGACAAGAAAGAAAGCAAATCAACAGCTTCCACAGCTTCACAGCAAAGCAATCCCCTGACAGCAGTTCAGTCCACAGTCTGTAACTGTTCTTCAAGTCTATCCTCTTCAAGGGAATGAAGGGTACTCCATCTTTAATCTTCAATCTTCAAGGTGGACTCCACCTTCAGGCTTTCATCCTCAATAGCAAGTATCAACTTGCTTCTTCAACCTCTCAATGCATCAAACACAAATGTCAACTTGTTCTTCATCTTCTTCAAGCTTCAGCTCTTTCTTTAATCTCAATTTGATCTTCTTCACACAAGTATCAACTTGTTCTTCTTGATCTTCAAGCTTCAGCTTCAATGGCAGTCTTCAAACAAAGGGGAAGTGCAACCTCTAGCATCTTCAATCTTTTAACAAGGAACTCCATCCTCTAGCAAGGGAAAAAGATTCATCTAACAAGAGCAAGGTGGGATAGGGAGAAGCAAGGTGAAGACCAAAGGTCACCACTAAGCACTCCACCATCAAAGAAAGGAACTCTCAAAGGTTCCACCAACTTGTGAAGAGCCACACTGTCGCTACTGCGAAAATCGGCGCCGGCTGAACAGAAGAGTCGCCACCGTGCGTTATTTATCCCACGGGAGGGAAAGGGAACGCTCAGAGTAAACCTCGCAAAAAACGGGAAAAGGTATGGTCATCGCAACCAAAACCTGGATTCGGGAGTCGGTTACGCAAGGGGAAGGTATTAGCACCCCTCACGTCCGTCGTACTCGACGGGATCCACGCTTGTTTTCGGGTATGGATTGTTATTCTATCTAAACTAAGGGTTAAGGGTTAAAAGAAAAGAAAATGACTCGGCAAAGTATCGCACTTTATGCCTACGTATTCCCGTCTGGAACAAGAAATCAGAGTCAACGTAGTTCGCCTACCTACGAGAAAGGAGGGGAAGGTTGCTCGCTAGGATATCGCATCCTATGCCTACGTACTTTCATACAACATGAAAGATCAGAGCAAACGTAGTTTGGGCCACGTACGACACAAGTCTGTCTTGATTGTTTTTATTCCTTCTGAAAAAGGGTTTTTCTGATTACCGGTCCAAGCGGATAAAAATGACGTTTTGATGAGTTCACATTCTTTTACGGAAGAAGTGTCTTTTATTGTGTTTGAAATATTTATTGCGTTTTTCTGTTTGTTTTGAGAAAGAAGAGACAGAACTCTAACCTACGGTTGCGAAAGGAATCTAACCTAATGTTATCATGCATGGGTTAAGACCTAGTGTCTAATCATGCTCCTCTCTTGCACAGAGAGAAATAGAGATCCTAAGGGAATAGACGGAAACAGAAACAATAGCATATATACAATAAAGCAGTAAAATGCATGGATGGAACAATACAAGCGAGGCAAGGGAGTCCCACTCAACCTCGAACCTAGAAAACAATAGGCAAAAGTGAACAGACTTCACTCTCAACCTAACAGGTTAAACAGCAAACAATACAGTCAGGGAAAACCAATCAATACATCAGAAATAAACAGCAAAAATAAACAGCCACAACAGCTCTGCATCAACACCTATCTTCAAGTCATCTCCAAACAGCTACAAGCTTCAGGCAAGCATCAATCTCCATCTCCACAACCTTCAAGCAAGGTCTTCGTCATCAGTCTTCAATCTGCATTGGCTTTTCTTCAAGTCTTAATCTCCAAGCTGAGGAATCAATCACAAGAGTGAATTGGGTGATAAGCAATTAGTTGACCACCAAGGGTGGCAAACAGACTGCTAACAACACATAGAATATTTCTCTCAAGAGTTCTATCTCTTAGACACTATCACCAAGCCTTCAAAAGGAAGGGGGTGAGTGTCTTAGAGAGACTCTGCATCACAGAGAAGGATGGAGGCAATCAAGACCTTCCATGTTTGAGAATCAATCTTGCTACTCTAGAGCTCTGCCTAGCTCCTAAACCCCATACTCCTCAACAGCTGCCAGCAAAGGTTGATCCTCATCAACTTTGGAAGTTGGTCTTCAATCTCTTGATCTCCAATGGCTTCATCATCACAAGTCTTCAGCTCTCCCAATCCCCAAGCAAACCCAATACCCCACACAGACAAAAGAAATAACCCTAGAGAGGGCACACCACACAGTCAAACAAATATAGACAGTATACTAATAGCAGTAGGGGAATCCTAATATTTTCTGAGGGACCTAATAACTACCCATAGTCCCTATAGTCCCATACCCCAAAAATTCAATCTCTAACTCCTAAGGGAAATGAACTAATTCACCTATGTTATCACCTAAACCCTAATTTTGATCATGTTATTCACACCTAAGCAAATCACCTAAAAATAAGTCCTAAAAATATGAACTAAATTTTATATACAAGATAAATGTCAAAATTAACCAACCTAAAAAGAATGGATTAAAAATATGAAAGCATCTATTCAAACTAAAATTAACAATTTCATGTATCAAACTAAACAATGTTTACACCTATTTAAAAGAAAAATATGCCAAAAATATAAAAATGAAATGAAATATTAATTTTTTTATGGGATAATTTTCTTGACAAAATTATGAATAATATGCAAAAAGAACCAATTAAAATCATGCATTTTTTCTATTTTTTATGATTTTTTAAAGAAATGAATATTTGAAAGAAAAAATAAAATGAATTAATGAGAATGGGGTGCAGGAAGCATTGAAAACCAGTTAAAACAAGAGATGGGCCCAGACTGGGGGGCGCGCATAGCAAGCGCGTCTGGGCCCATATGCATTCAGAAAATAACAAAAATTAAAAAAAGAGAAAACGGTGCATTAAGTAAGTTTTTTAGTTATAATGGAAATGGGCCTGATTGAGGAGGGTGTGAAAAGCAATGAAATCTGAGCCCATTGGAGAGGTTTTAATGAAACGGTGCGTTGCACCATTTGAATTTCCCTCCGCTTTCATATTAAATCGCAGCCATTGGATTTAGTCCCCAGTCAAAGTCAATATCAAGATCGTGTGGCCCACAAGTCGTCTTCAACCTCCAGCAAACCCTAAGGTCTGAAAACCCTAACCATGCACGAAATCTTACACTCCTCTGTTCTCCATCAATTGTCCATGAAATCACATGCTATGAAAAGCAAACTTGGTCTATTTCCTTCCCTCTACACAACCATATCAATATCTCCTTCTAAAACTCAACAAATAATTGAACCCGATGAGTATAACAGCTTGGTTCCACCATTATCACCTGTGATCAAATCTCCCAATTCTCTCTAATTCTTGCCCTGACCTAATCTACACCTTATGCTGATTAATTTGAGCTAAGGATCCAAGATTATCATGCATTATCCTATGAGTTACAAGCTCCAACAGTTTGTGCACACCATGATCAACCTCCATGAAACTTCTTCAAACTCACCAAACTCAGTCATCTACCCTATCCTAACATTTCTATGCTAACAATTCCCTATAATTCTAACTAAATCATGCAATTCGAATAGAAATCCAACCTGATGTAAAATGAAGAAAACAGCTATGGAATGCTCTGATCTAATGCTTGTAATGATTGGAAATGGATCAGGGGACTTGATTATGAGTTCTGTATGCAATGGATCTTGCTCCAAGTTCTTGAATCTTGCAATCACCAAAAACTTGCTTCTTGGATGATGGAATTGGTTGGCACAAGTTCTCCTCAAATCAACCAAATGCTTGTGTGAATTGTGATCTATGAATGATGGTGATGAAGATCAGATCAAGAAAAATGGAGATTGATAGAGATTTGAGAGAGTTTGAATTGATTTTGCAAAATGGAAGATTGGTGTATAACTTGTGTTTTGATCAATATGATTCACCAACCATGGCATGGAGTTACTCAATTCAATATATACATGAGATTGGAAAGTCCTAGAAACTTGGAGAAAGTTCCCATGCATAATTTCCCTTGGATTTGGATTATGTAACTTTCATTGTAAGTAACCATGCATAACTCCTAAATCTTGAACCAAACTCAAAATTCTACTTTTGCCAATGTTCTCAAAATGTTTTTTCCAATCAAAATGACCTATAATTTCACCTCATTTGGCCAAAATATGAAAAATCTCCATTTTAGGTCATTTTTTATTCATTAAATTCACCAATTTTGAAACCTTGAGCTATGAGTCTTTCCAATCTTTCATGGTCACTTTTATAGACTCAAAATGTCATTTGGAACAAGTTTGATGTTGTGAAGTTTTCCATTTGAAGCTTCCTTGTATGAGTTTTGGGCATAGGCTTGAAATGACCTGTAATTCTCAGATGATCAAAATACCCTTTGCTTCCCAAGACCATAAGTAGAGTTACACAAATCATATGAAGGCATACCATACCTTTCTAGAAATATAAGACAATGAGGAACAACGCTTATGTTTACCAGAAATTCATTTGAAATATCCTTGAGGGGTAAACATTGCTTGGAAGTCAAGTCACTTTCACAGACAAAATTTCAGATACCTCAGATGACCTGTAACTTGCAAGGACCATAACTTGAGTTCTATAAATCTCCTTGATGTCTTCCACCACTCAAATTAAAGGTCTTGAGATCCTCTACAAGTTTCATGTTTACCAAGGATCCATTTGAAGCTTTCATTTTGACTTATCTTGCTTGGAAATTTGACCTAAACTAGGGGATTTTACACAGAAACCCTAATTTAGAAACTCCTCTTCTCCTTGATTTCTCTTGATTTCTTCTTAGCATATCACCATATCCTTCTCTACATGCCAAATGATGAACCCCACATCTCTACAATAGCCCTTAATTCCTTTCAATCAATTAGTTGACCTAGAGTTGACCTAGGGTTGACCCAGATGAAACCCTAGTTGACTGTCTTCAACTGAATTTCTTGTGATCATGTCAATGACTTGTCTCCTTCTTCAAATGACTTTCTAAGTCCTCTATGATGCCCACATACTCTCCATGCTCAGCCCACAGCTCACAATTTCTTTGATGATCCCCAGATACCCTCAGATAGGAGATAGATGCACTGCTTGATCTATTGACCTCTTTAGCTTTCAAATTCTTTCTGATGACTTGAAGGAGCTTGGATTAGAATAATAACCTCTTGATAGGCTCATAGAGATGAGAATAATGATTGGTCCCTGTTGGATGATTTGCTATGCTATGCTATGCAGATGGTTAGGCTATGTACATGACTCTAGATGCAAATGCTAATGCAATTGAAGCATAAACCAGGTGAATAAGGTTGAGCAAATTTTAGGGTGCAACAGCTGCCCCTATTCAAGCGACTTGGACCCGATTGGGTGAAGCGCGAACGGCCTTCAAACATTCGAGGTACGAGACGGTTGAATACTAAGAACCCGGAAATTTGCCAACCGCAGAAATAAACTGCGCCACTGCTCAGGGAACGACGTTCATCAACTGCATCTGACTGTTACAGCAACCCACTGATCTCGCGCTGGGGATTATTTTCATCCGCCTGAAAAAGATTCTATCATCGCAAACTTGTCCTTTGCTTGTCCACGTCAGGACTCTATCTGCTGTCAACATGAAGAAACTTCAACTAAAACTTGTCCACGTCAGGACTCCATCTGCTGTCACCCGGAAAAATCTCGGCAACTTCACCGGGGATGGCTCATCTACCATTCATCAGAAATAAATCGTCCACGTTAGGAATAAATTCTTCCACGTTAGGAATAACACCGTCCACGTTAGGACTAAGACTTCCTCTGGATCCGTCCACGTCAGGACTAAACTCTCTAGGTTATGAATACTTCGTCCACGTTAGGACTCACCCTTCCACGTTAGGAATACATCGTCCACGTCAGGACCCACCTTTCCACGTAAGGAATATATCGCTTTTCCACGTAAGGAATCAATCTTTCTTTCCACGTAAGGAAACCATCTATTGTCTTGATTTGTCCACGTAAGGAATCAACTTTTCCACGTAAGGAATGCATCTTTGTCCACGTAAGAAATGCCATCTTTCCACGTAAGGAAACCAACTTCTCTTCTGAATCTGTCCACGTCAGGACTAAACTTTTCCACGTAAGGAATACTTCTTTTCCACGTAAGGAATCAAATCTCTTTCCACGTAAGGAATCAATCTCGATCTTGATTTGTCCACGTAAGGACTCCCATCTTTCCACGTAAGGAAACGATCTTGATCTGTCCACGTAAGGACTCCAATCTTTCCACGTAAGGAAACAGTCTCATCTTGATTTGTCCACGTCAGGACTCACCTCCTGACTCGCTGAGGAAATAAACTTGTCCATGTCAGGACTCCTACTACGGCAACACGGAGGAATATAAATCTGTCCACGTCACGACTCACCTCTCGACCTGCTGAAGGAAAACTTGTCCACGTCAGGACTTGCGCGTCTTCGACTTGCTGGGGAAATGAAACTTGTCCACGTCAGGACTCACGCTTCACTAACACAAAGAGAGATAAATTTGTCCACGTCAGGACACACCTTTCGCCATTACAAATAAAGATATCTGTTGGAAATAAATGGTCCACGTCAGGACACCAACACGAAGAGTAATCAACTTTGTCCACGTCAGGACTTCACATTCCATCAATACCAAGAAATCAAATCTGTCCACGTTAGAACCAACACGCATCGTCAACTTGAGGAAATGAAACTGTCCACGTTAGGACCCCCGTTCCATCAATTCTGAGAAATTGACCCTGTCCACGTTAGGACTAGCACATCCTATCATCCCGGGGAAGTAAATTTGTCCACGTTAGGACCCCCACTTCTCTAGCACGAAGAAAACCCGTCAATAAAATTGTCCACATCAGGACTCATTCTTCCATTGGTCCCCAAACCACAAACTTCTTTGCACTGACGCGACAGCGACTTTGAGGCGGACTCCACTGGGGATATCTGGAAACCAAACTACCGGGCGCCTGTTCTGATAACCGGCGGTAGCCTCTGAAATTCTGGTTCATGAAACCTTTTGATGACAAATAACTCTGCTTGGGAATGAGGAGAGCTTTCGCCTACTAACTCTGGCGGGGAAAACAAGAGAAATGCACACAAGTAACTCTGCTCGGAGACAAAGAGAACTTCATCATGATAACTCTGTGGGGAATAATGCCAAAGCTGACACTTTCGTGGAATGTCTTACGTCGAGATCTTGAATGCTTGGTAATTCATTTGAGCAAGAGCTCCTTTCACCTGCAAGAGAGCAACACTTGAAACAAACAGTTAGCCGACCTGGTTCATGTTTCAAAATGCATGTGTTTGACAATGATGCAATGCTCCATTCGACATGGAAATGCTACGCGTTTTTATTTAGGGGGATGCAAATATGACACTATATGCCAATGCAAATGCAGACTCGAACTGCTGGGATACAGGAATCAGCTTCAGCAGAATACAATGCCGACTCCGCTGGGGATAGCCAGGCGCTACAGAATTATTCCAGCAAAATAAATGCTGGAAGAGTAAAGTCGACTCAGTTGGGAAATTGGGAACTTAAACCAAGCACCTCATTGAAGTAACGCCCTGCTGGGGAATATAACTCTGCTGGGGAGATAGCAGATGAGCTTGGTATGATTGGACTTTTGCTGGAGAGTGAACTCATATCACACGGTATTTTGACAAAATAAATGCCAGAGCGCACAACCAACTCTGTCGGGGAGAGTCTTAATCTTCGAGTTCCACTGGGAGGAATGAACACTTGCTGAAAGAGAACTCCGCTGAGGACGGAATGATCCTCTTGGGAAAAAATCAACTGACTCCGCTGGGGGAGAGTAAATGATCCTGCGGGGAAAGGTAAACTGTCTGAATACAGCTCACAAATATTAATCTCCGGAGGCTAGATTAACTCTGCTTGAGGTGCACTGTCTGAGCATAGTCTACAATCTAGGAATCGTCGCTTCTGCTGAGGATAGACGACTTTGCTGGAATGTCTTTTTGGATAAGCTACGACTAGCTGGAGAAATTGATCCTTCTTCAGGGAGGAACATTGCTATCTTAGGATCGCGACCTGCGTGGGGATCAAGTCTTTTGTTACTGCAATCTTTTGATCATCCTCTTCATGCGGCTATGAACCCTGCAACAACACAAACAAGACAAGACAAGCCTATGCAACCAAATCTATTCAGGTTAGCGTTAGTGACATCGTTTTCAGTTAATTCAAAGTTTTAGCAATTATTGGCAAGGGCCAGCGACGTTATGCACATGCTAGTTTCATCAAACCTAGGCGTTTTATCATGCACAAAACAGTAAAGAACCAGCATCAAATACTGAATAACATATTTTATTGATTGGGCCCCTGAATGGGCGGAGTTTTGTACACGGGATGTAACTCCTGAAAAGAGGAAGCTACGCACAACAAATATACAAGTATGCACAAGAAGCATAAATATGTTGACAAATTAAATTTGTACACATGTCGGCAACGGGATGCAGACGAACACCACGAACTGATCCTCCTATGACTCGTCCGACTCTAATGCTTTCCCGGTATCCACACTTCCGAAGAGATTGTATCTGATAATCGACCCCCTTGAGTATATTCTCCCGCACCAATGCTCAATGCAGTATCAAATTCGGACCGCAGTCATTTGCTTTTCAAATCCCTAACTTTTGTGTGAACCGCCCTTTACGGGTTTTCAGTTCACCGGGATACCGTTTTTTGCCGAAGCCGCCCAGTGTAGGTTTTCAACTTCGCGGGTGTACATTTTTTCCATTTTATCCCTAACTTTTGCCCGAACCTTTCATTCTGTTTTTGGTTCGCCAGGATGCCCCTTTTTTGCCTGGACTCTCTTTTTTCTGTCCAGCGGGTCAATTTTTAAGCAAAGTATTTTTTAACTGCGTCCGAATTCACAGGCGACGTAAAGTCTTCACCGTCCATGGTGGACAACAACAACGCTCCTCCTAAAAAGACTTTTCTGACAATGTATGGCCCTTCGTAGTTGGGGGTCCACTTGCCCCTGTGATCTGCCTGCGGCGGGAGAATCCTTTTCAGCACAAGGTCGCCCGTCTGAAAGCTCCGAGGGTGTATCTTCTTATTGTACGCTTTCTTCATTCGGCTCTGGTACAAACGACCGTATGCTAGAGAAGTTAGCCTCTTCTCATCCATTAAACTCAGTTGGTTCAACCTGTCTTTCACCCATTCTGCCTCATCTAATTGGACATCTCGCAATACCCTCAGAGAAGGGATCTCAACCTCCAGTGGTAGCACTGCTTCCATTCCGTATACCAACGAGAACGGGGTTGCCCCGGTTGATGTGCGTACCGTCGTACGATAACCGTGCAAAGCGAAAGGTAGCATCTCATGCCAATCCTTATAGGTCACCACCATCTTTTGAACGATCTTCTTTATATTCTTATTGGCCGCTTCAACAGCGCCATTCATCTTGGGTCGGTAAGGGGAGGAGTTGTGATGTTCGATCTTAAAATTCTGACAGAGCTCCTTCATCATTTTGTTGTTCAGATTTGAACCGTTGTCAGTGATTATCCGCTCGGGGATTCCATATCTGCAAATGATATCTCTCTTGATGAATCTGGCCACCACTTGCTTAGTCACATTTTCATAAGACGCCGCTTCCACCCACTTGGTGAAATAATCGATTACTACTAGAATGAACCGGTGCCCATTAGAAGCTGTCGGCTCGATATTCCCAATCATATCGATTCCCCACATCGAGAATGGCCATGGCGATGACATCACATTCAGAGGACTCGGAGGCACATGGATCTTATCAGCATAGATTTGGCACTTGTGGCACTTCCTCGCAAACTTGAAACAATCAGTTTCCATAGTTAGCCAAAAATAACTTGCCTGCAGCAGCTTCCTTGTCATAGCGTGCCCACCAGCATGCGTACCAAAGGTACCTTCATGTATTTCCTCCATGAGCAGCTTCGCCTCTTTTTTGTCTATGCAACGCAACAGCACCAAGTCGTGGTTTCTTCTGTATAAGACACCATCCGGATTCAAATAGAAATTACCCGCTAATCTCCTGAGAGTCTTCTGATCTTGACTGGATGCCCCAGCCGGATACTCTTTATTCTTCAGGAAATTAAGGATATCGAAATACCACGGTTTATCGTCAGATGCTTCGTCAATAGCAAACACGAAGGCAGGTCTGTCAAGCCGAGAGATAATAATTCTGGGAGCTTCGTTCCAGAAGTTGACTTTGTACATGGAAGACAAAGTGGCCAGAGCGTCAGCCATCTGATTTTCTGCTCGCGGTACATGATGCAATTCAACCTTGTCGAAGAAAGGCAACAATCTCCTTGCATAATTCATGTAATGTATTAAATTGGGCTGGCGTGTCTCCCATTCTCCTTTGATTTGATTCACCACCAGAGCTGAGTCTCCGTATACGTCTAGATTTTTGATCCGTAAATCAATGGCTTCTTCAAGCCCCATAATACAAGCTTCATATTCGGCCTCATTATTGGTAACTGCAAAGGTCAATCGAGCAGTAAACGGGATGTGCGACCCGTGTGGAGTAGTGATGATTGCCCCTATTCCGCTACCGTAAGCGTTTACAGCTCCGTCAAATATCATCTTCCATTTGGAACCCAACTCTGGTCCTTCGTCTGGCAACGGCTCTTCGCAATCTTTCATCTTTAGGTACATGATATCCTCGTCAGGAAAATCAAACCTCATCGATTGGTAATCTTCAATAGGCTGCTCCGCCAAGTACTCAGACAGTACACTCCCCTTTATAGCCTTTTGCGAGACGTACTGGATGTCATATTCAGTCAAGACCATCTGCCAACGGGCAATTCTCCCTGATAACGCCTGCTTTTCGAATACATATTTGATACGATCCATCTTCGAGATGAGCATGGTTGTATGATTCAGCATGTATTGCCTCAAACGCTTGGCGGCCCAGGCTAGCGCGCAACAAGTTTTCTCCAGCATTGAATATCGAGATTCACTATCTGTAAATTTCTTACTCAAATAGTAGATCGCATGCTCTTTTCTCCCTGTCTCGTCGTGTTGACCGAGAACACAACCCATACTTCCCTCAAGAACTGTCAAATACATAATCAAAGGCCTGCCTGCCACTGGGGGTATCAAAATAGGAGGCTCCTGCAAATACTGCTTTATTTTATCGAACGCCTTTTGACAATTTTCGTTCCACGTTACAACTTGATCTTGCTTCAACAGCTTGAATAATGGTTCACACGTAGCAATTAGGTGAGATATGAACCGAGCGATGTAGTTCAACCTCCCTAAAAACCCGCGCACCTCTTTCTCTGTTTTAGGCGTCGGCATCTCTTGTATTGCTTTTATTTTTGCAGGATCGACCTCTATTCCTTTTTCGCTCACGATAAACCCCAGCAGCTTACCCGATCTCACCCCGAAGGTGCACTTGTTAGGGTTCAGTCTCAGCCTGAACTTCCTAAGCCTTTTGAATAACTTCAGCAGATTCACCAAATGCTCTTCCTCCGTCAGGGATTTGGCAATCATATCACCGACATAAACTTCGATCTCTTTATGCATCATATCATGGAAAAGAGTCGTCATTGCACGCTGATACGTTGCCCCAGCATTCTTCAACCCAAAGGGCATCACTTTGTAGCAAAATGTTCCCCAAGGCGTTATGAAAGTAGTCTTCTCCATATCCTCTGGCGCCATTTTAATCTGATTATAGCCTGAGAAGCCATCCATGAAGGAGAATATGGAGTATTGAGCAGTATTGTCAACTAGCACATCGATATGAGGAAGCGGAAAATCGTCTTTCGGGCTCGCTTTATTTAAGTCACGCTAATCGACGCACATTCTCACTTTACCGTCTTTCTTTGGCACTGGTACGATGTTAGCGACCCATGAGGGATATTTTGTCACAGCCAGGAAACCAGCATCCCACTGCTTTTGAACTTCTTCTTTGATCTTCACTGCCATATCAGGTCTAGTTCTGCGAAGCTTTTGCTTGACCGGCGGGCATTCTTCTTTTAACGGCAGACGGTGCACGACCATATCTGTATCGAGTCCTGGCATATCTTCATACGACCAAGCGAACACATCACTATACTCTCTGAGCATTTCAACCAGTCTTCGCTTGATGTCGCTCTGCAGCGCAGCTCCTATACGAATATTCTTTTCAACCCCTTCCGACCCCAGGTTAATGATTTCGATGACCTCTTCGTGAGGCAGAATGACACGCTCTTCTTGTTTCACCAACCAAGACAATTCTTCGGGAACGTCACCATCTTCAGCAATCTCTTCTTCGGCCTGAAATACCGGGTGCTCAAAGTCGGGACGAGTCATAGGTGGTTCAAGGATGTCATCTGAAAATGTGATCCTGCAAAAGGAATGGTTAAATGCTTCAAAATGCGTATTAAGCGAATAACCACGTTGCCATTTTATTGAAAAATACAAAACAAGAAAAACAGGGATCACAATATTTGCACACGAAAAACGCCTTTTATTTAATGATAAACACGCAATGTTCATAACAGCACAACCCTAAGCAAATCATGATGCCCCGGGCAAGACACCAGATTGTTCAACAATTAATAAAACAAAGCATTACTGTTTAAAAGTCACAGGAACAAGCTCCTGAATGGACCAGTTGCACAATCCCTGTCCTGGCGCGCTCGGCTGAATCCAAGCGTCCATATCGCAATCGCTGTCTCCTTCGTCAGACTCTGAAGCAGCATTGACGGTCTCATGACATACTCCACTGGCAGAGATGGTTATTGGCCCTCTGAAACGGGGCGCCCCCACAGCAGGTGTTGATGACGACGGTTGGTATCCTAGCCTGAACCGGTCCATTTTCACAGGAATATCCAGCACTTTTCCCCAGCCCTTGGTTTCTCCTGCCTCTACTAGAGCTTGAGCTTCTTTATATGACGAGACGGCTATCTCCGACGCTTTGCTCGGCCCGGGACCTTTGTCCTTGATACGCAACCCTTCAAATGCCTGGCAGGGTGTTTCATGAATCTCTCCATCGACCTCCACATACTTAAATGACGACAGATGGCTGACCAAGATGTCTTCTTCTCCGCATACGGTGACCACGCTGTCTCCCACCATATATTTCAACTTCTGATGCAGGGTAGACGTGACTGCCCCAGCGCCATGAATCCAAGGTCTTCCGAGCAGGCAGCTATATGCAGACTGGATGTCCATGATATAAAATTCAGTTGCGAACACCTCCAGCCCCACCTGTAGAGGCAATGTTATCGATCCAAAAACTGTTCTTCGCGTCCCATCGAATGCCCTGACTACCAAGTCACTGGGCGTACACAGGATTCCTCTGACATCTAGCTTCATCATCGCTTTCTTGGGTAGCACATTTAAAGACGATCCGGTGTCGACCAATACATGCGACATGACTGATCCTCTACATTCGACAGATACGTGCAGCACCATATTATGTTCTCTCCCCTTCGGGGTCAAATCGAAGTCGGTAAAGCCCAAGCTGTGGCCTGCATTTACATGTGCCAACACTCTTTCCAGCTGATTTACGGAAACATCTTGGGGTACGAAGGAAGTATCTAGGACTTTCAGCAAAGCATTTCTATGCGCTTCAGAACACAATAGCAACGACAGGATGGATATCTTTGACGGTGTCTGCTGCAGATGCTCCACAATCTTATAATCACTTTTTCGAATCAAGCGCATGAACTCTTCTACATCTTTCGATGCCGCTTCTTTTCCGCTTGCTTGCAATGGGACATTCTCAACCATTTTTCCTTTCCCCTTCGCCAGTCTCTCGGCCTCTACCTCAGGCGAAATGAATATCCTCCCACTCCTTCTCATACCTCCGGTACCAACAACATTGTCTACCGCCTCAGCTGGCTACTTATTAACATCAATCTTTATTCTGTCACAATACACTTCCAGCCCATATGACCATGGGACTGCCTTCGTGCTCTCGTACGGGATTGGCCCGGCCTTAGTGATTGTAATTGGCGGTCGCTGAACCGGTGCCGTGATAGTGATTGTCTTTCGAGGAATCGTTATAGTGTCCACATCACTCTGATTATCTGCTACTGCCCCTGCAGGCTCTTCAATTGCTGCTCGGTCAAACTGCAATGTACCCCCATCTATTAAAGCCTGAATACCTTTCTTTAAATCATCACAACCCCCTGCTAGGGTCCAGCATTCTAAACAGTACTCGTCACATCCAGGATAGACACCACCTTGCAACAGTCAGCTCTTTATCTCGCCCAACGGCGTCTTTAAATCCTCGACATTCATAATCAGATTCAACCCTTCCTCAGTTAAAATGGCGTTCGCCCCATGATTAGGCATGGGTTTCTGCACTATATTCGGACCTGCCATTCCGAAATTGATAGCCTTGCTATCCAATAAATCCTGCACAACATGCTTAAAAGCATGGCAACCCTCTACATCGTGGTCCGGAGCCCCAGAGTGGAACTCACAGTGCCTGCTTGCATCATAACCATACGGAGGAGTTCCCGTAATAGGCGCCAAAGTTCTTTTCTCTACCAAGTTCAGACCCAGTAGTGTTTGTAGCAGATCGGCATACGTTGAAGGAGGTTTCTCAAACACTCTCCTTGGTTTACCACCCTGGAATCTTCGCTGAGCAGGCTGTGGCTGCTGTTGCTGTTGTTGCATTTGTTGTTGTTGCATTTGTTGCTGCTGAAATGGTTGTTGTTGAAACGGAATAGTAACACTCGCCACCTGCTGCGGCTGATTATACTGGTTTCGACCTCTGCCTCGGCCTCTGCCACGGCCTCCAAACACTGCGCTTGCATCGCCCTGACGGCGCCCACCAAAAGCCTTCCTGTTACTGCCAGATGCAGTTGATTCCACAGCCTGGAATCTGCCCTGCTTAATGTTGCTTTCAATCTTTTCTCCCATCAAAATCAAGTCTGAGAAACTGGCCAAAGATGTGTGAAACAACTTGTCATAAAACATGCCTGTGAATGTGCCGATGAACATGTCGTTCATTTCCTTGTCTTCTAAAGGAGGACGGACCCTGGCAGCCATGTCGCGCCATCTTTGCGCATACTCTTTAAAGCTTTCACCCTTCTTCTGAGACATCCCTTGCAATTGGACCCGGTTGGGTGCCAAGTCGCTGTTATACTTGTAGTGAGCTACAAATGCCTCTGATAGCTGTTTCCATGTCCTTATATTGGTTGGCTCCAATCCCATATACCACTCTAGGGAAGGACCCGATAGACTATCCTGAAAGAAATGCATTAGCATCCTCTCATCAGTTGAATATGCAGACATCCGTCGGTAATAAGACCGCACGTGCACTTTCGGGCAGGTGTCCCCTTTATACTTATCAAACGTAGGAGCTTTGAATTTGATTGGCACCCTCAAGCCAGGTACCAGACCCATTGTTGACATGTCTAAGCCCACAACACTTTGGTTTACGACCCCCCTCATCTTCTCTTCCAGCATTCTGATCCTCTGGGAGTTATCCATCGGCCCTTCGAAACCTCCACCGGAGAAGGCGTCCTCCTGCTGATCCTCTTGCCAGTTACCATTCCCAGCTCCATACCCATCGTATCCAATGTTACGGCCAGCTCTGATATGATTCATCACCGGGCCTCACCCTCTGTTGCCATATCCCTGAGCAACTCCAGCAGGTCCAAAAGCCATCAACCCAGCGCCGTTTCCATTTCCGAAACCTCCATAACCTTGATTGGTCAAACCATATCCGTCTTGCCCAAAGCCTTGAGCATTGAAACCATATTTCCCAGCATTATCGAAACCCTGATCATTGAATCCGAATCCAGCATTACCGAAGCCGTTGCCTCCCATATTATCACCCAAGTTGATATCACCAAGCCCAACGTTATGGACATCAGTCTCGTTCCCAACTGCAACGTTACCGTTCCCAGCAGCAGTAGCGTTGTTGACATTGGCAGCAGGTATATTGACTACAGGTGGAGCCACTAGCGTGGGAGTGCCATCCCCATGAACAGTGTCGACTCGCACAGACTGATGATCTTCATTCCCATGCCCAGAATTCCTTGCCAACAGAGGCTGCACCATAGCTTGCAAATTCTCCTGACCTTTTGCAATAGTCTCCATGGTCTGCATGAAGAGTGCCAACTTCTCACGCATATCTTGCATCTCGTTCTACATTTGATCCATGATTCTTCGACAGTTGGTGCGAGTGGAGTAGCGGTGTGGGCGCTGATCTGCAATCCTGAAAAAGACCTGGTACAGAGCAGGAAATAAGATACCATCCAATGATTACCTGTAATGCAATATGAATATGAATGCAATGCAATGTGTGTGTCTGTGCATTAGGGAAATTCATTCCCCGATTCTAGTGTGAAGGTGCCAGTGCAGTGACAGTGCTAGCAATACGAAGATCGGAGTTGAATCATAGAAAGCCTCATATATTGCAGAGAAATCCAATAAGCCAAGAATACAATATTACTGAGTACAATAAGAAGGCATGACCTCAACCAACAATCCTGGTGATGGTCAGCACTATGCAAATAAGGCATACAAGTTAATACATGAAATGATCAAGTACTCCCATAAGCCCGATACTCTTCTATTAACTTCTTGGTCTCTGGATGACCTGGTCGGGTAAGCAGACCCTCGACAAGCTGGTTTCTTCTTTTGAGCACACGTCGCACGTCACCAGCAGTTTCCTCCCATGCCCCTTCTCCGAAGCGATCCTCTAGCTTACGCTTCTGAGACACAGCTTCATCCCTGCCTTTGAGGGCCTTGTTCAGCGCATTCTGGAGACTATACCGGGTCATCACTTCTTCTTCATACTTCTTGATGCTAGCTTTCAACTGCTCTTCGAGGTCAGAAATTTGCTGCTTCAACTTATCTTCCCTCTTTTTATTGTTGGTGAGCGTAGCATTCCAAGTCTTGTTGCAAGAAGAGATTTCTCGGTGTGCTGCGTCGAGCGCTTTCTTTTTGGACTCCAGCATGTCATGCGAGCTTCTGAACTCTTGCCCCAGACGTTCGCGCTTCTTCTTCTCCTCAGTCAACTCAGCCCCTAGTCTGTTCACTAGCTCGATCTGCTGTTGGAAAGCATGCACAGCCTTGTTTTTCTCACTGCGTATCGGAGCTAGCTCTTGCTCTAACCCTTCATTGATCTTCATCAAGGCTTCTTTTTCTTTCACCACTTGCTCGTAGGCCTCCCTAGTAACAGTGGTTGGCTCTTCTACAGGAGTATGAACAGGGACTGGTGCATCTGGAAATGGCATCCGCAACTGACTTGCTCTCTCTTGGATCCAAACTCTGTATGGGGCATAAGCCTGACAGTCATTCTTCCCTAACACCGGCTTCCCTCTTCTGTTAATACGCGTCCAGGCATGATGTAGCTTGGCTAGTAGCTCTCCCTTCAAATCACCGGTGAAGTACAGAGATTCCTGTACTTCTTCCTCCTTTGGTGGGTTCTTCAGCGCGTACCCGAACTGGAGAACGAACAGAGAAGGGTTGTAATTGATACACTCTTTTCTTCCTATCAATGGCACATTAGGATACCCAGAACAACTGAAGATGAGCTCAGACCCCAGCAAGTCTCGATCAAACCATTCAACGTCTTCAGAAGATAGCCTCATCATACGCTCTGGCCAGTCAGATGTAGCTGCACTATCCACAAAAGGCCCCTTCACGGGAAGATGGCTCTTAAACCACATGTGCAGCAAAGGCACGCAACAAGAGACGTTCTTGCCTCTCCTGTTCTCATTTCTATAGTGCATCGAATGGTAGAAGTCTCCGATCAGTGTAGGCACCGGGTTGCCAGCAGCAAACAGATGAAATGCATCCATGTCCACGAAGTTTGGGAAATTGGGAAACAGTACTATTCCATAAATGCATAGAGCCAAAATAGCGTTAAAGACCACCCAACACCCATTCTTGGCGTACTCTTGAGCCTTACCAACCAGAAACTGGAGAGAGAAACCCGGAACCCATCGCCAAGAGGTCATCAACAGCTCAGAAGCATTCATATGCAAGGCCTTAGCTAAACTCCAACTTGGGCTCAGCGGCAGAGTGAATAAAAGGAACTGCATTCTGAACTGGCAGCTCAGTAAACTCTACATACTCCTCCATGGTAGGCCCCAAGATAAAATCAGCAAACGTGAAACATCTCAAAGTCGGGTCATAGAATTGCATTAAGGTGTACAGCCCATTCAATTCATCATCAGTGGATTTGCGAACCAAACTCAACAACCGTCCGTAACTCTGCCTGAAGCTTCTACGGACATCCTCATCTGCAAGAGAAATCAGACCCAAGAGTGGAGTGATATCAGGAATAGGTAGCTTATAGGCAACTGTCATCCTCAAACCGGCCATGATCGATACTCAGAAGTCCAGACACTAGAACCGGGGGATATGCAAATGCACCTGCAACACAGACACACGTTAATGGGATGCAATGATAATGGGTATGCAAACGATGCAATGCAAGTAACATGCAACAGGGACCAAGTGCTGTAGCGGAGAAGCCTGAACCATATCAAGAAGTCTCAGATAGATCCTCCATAAGTCCTCAAACCCTGGTCTCAGATAGACCTAAAACAAAGCTCCAACACTGGTCTCTGATATACCCCATAATATAACTCTGATTGGTCTCTGATAGACCTCAAATCACCTCTCCGACTGGTCTCTGACAGACCTCAGAATTCTCCAACTGGTCTCTGACAGACCTCAGAACTCTCCATAAATACCCAGGATCTCAGATTAAGAAACAAACCGGTAGTCTGAAAGTCTAGTTACCTGCATAACCCCAAACCCTCTCACAGGTGGATGTCCTAGTAACTGACAAAGGTATGGCATCCTATGCGGTCGTCGGCGTCACAGACTTTCAGGGTTGATGATACGATTCCCAGAAGGAGTGGCATCATCAAATCCTGAAGAGGCCTCACTTAGCCAACTTCCAAATGATCGGTCCCAGAGTCGACAATCCAACTAACCAGCAACCCGAGCCACCCAAAGGGCAGGACAGGAGGCCAACCAGAAGAACCTCGTCTGAGTGTAGATTTCGCGGGACACTAGGACATGCAAAGCACGTGCGCGCCCACTAATCTCTACTCTAAGTCTAGGTGCACTCAAGCCCAGGTCCGGCTTATCTCTCAATCATAGAACCACCCATCATAACCCAATACAGCAATAATAATCAATAATATATAATGCTGAAAATAAAGGTCAGAAATATAAATCCATACAAAATCCTCGACGGGAAAACAAGCGCTAGGATTGACTCTCTTGAGGGACGTTGGATCCCAAATGCATAAGGACTATCGCAGTCCTTAGCAGCCAGGGGACGTTTGATCCCCAGCAGAGTCGCCAGCTGTCGCTACTGCGAAAATCGGCGCCGGCTGAACAGAAGAGTCGCCACCGTGCGTTATTTATCCCACGGGAGGGAAAGGGAACGCTCAGAGTAAACCTCGCAAAAAACGGGAAAAGGTATGGTCATCACAACCAAAACCTGGATTCGGGAGTCGGTTACGCAAGGGGAAGGTATTAGCACCCCTCACGTCCGTCGTACTCGAAGGGATCCACGCTTGTTTTCGGGTATGGATTGTTATTCTATCTAAACTAAGGGTTAAGGGTTAAAAGAAAAGAAAATGACTCGGCAAAGTATCGCACTTTATGCCTACGTATTCCCGTCTGGAACGAGAAATCAGAGTCAACGTAGTTCGCCTACCTACGGGAAAGGAGGGGAAGGTTGCTCGCTAGGATATCGCATCCTATGCCTACGTACTTTCATACAGCATGAAAGATCAGAGCAAACGTAGTTCGGGCCACGTACGACACAAGTCTGTCTTGATTGTTTTTATTCCTTCTGAAAAAGGGTTTTTCTGATTACCGGTCCAAGCGGACAAAAATGACGTTTTGATGAGTTCACATTCTTTTACGGAAGAAGTGTCTTTTATTGTGTTTGAAATATTTATTGCGTTTTTCTGTTTGTTTTGAGAAAGAAGAGACAGAACTCTAACCTACGGTTGCGAAAGGAATCTAACCTAATGTTATCATGCATGGGTTAAGACCTAGTGTCTAATCATGCTCCTCTCTTGCACAGAGAGAAACAGAGATCCTAAGGGAATAGACGGAAACAGAAACAATAACATATATACAATAAAGCAGTAAAATGCATGGATGCAGCAATACAAGCGAGGCAAGGGAGTACCACTCAACCTCGAACCTAGAAAACAATAGGCAAAAGTGAACAGACTTCACTCTCAACCTAACAGGTTAAACAGCAAACAATACAGTCAGGGAAAACCAATCAATACATCAGAAATAAACAGCAAAAATAAACAGCCACAGCAGCTCTGCATCAACACCTATCTTCAAGTCATCTCCAAACAGCTACAAGCTTCAGGCAAGCATCAATCTCCATCTCCACAACCTTCAAGCAAGGTCTTGGTCATCAGTCTTCAATCTGCATTGGCTTTTCTTCAAGTCTTAATCTCCAAGCTGAGGAATCAATCACAAGAGTGAATTGGGTGTTAAGCAATTAGTTGACCACCAAGGGTGGCAAACAGACTGCTAACAACACATAGAATATTTCTCTCAAGAGTTCTATCTCTTAGACACTATCATCAAGCCTTCCAAAGGAAGGGGGTGAGTGTCTTAGAGAGACTCTGCATCACAGAGAAGGATGGAGGCAATCAAGACCTTCCATGTTTAAGAATCAATCTTGCTACTCTAGAGCTCTGCCTAGCTCCTAAACCCTATACTCCTCAAGAGCTGCCAGCAAAGGTTGCTCCTCATCAACTTTGGAAGTTAGTCTTCAATCTCTTGATCTCCAATGGCTTCATCATCACAAGTCTTCAGCTCTCCCAATCCCCAAGCAAACCCAATACCCCACACAGACAAAAGAAATAACCCTAGAGAGGGCACACCACACAGTCAAACAAATATAGACAGTATACTAATAGCAGTAGGGGAATCCTAATATTTTCTGAGGGACCTAATAACTACCCATAGTCCCTATAGTCCCATACCCCAAAAATTCAATCTCTAACTCCTAAGGGAAATGAACTAATTCACCTATGTTATCACCTAAACCCTAATTTTGATCATGTTATTCACACCTAAGCAAATCACCTAAAAATAAGTCCTAAAAATATGAACTAAATTTTATATACAAGATAAATGTCTAAACTAACCAACCTAAAAATAATGGATTAAAAATATCAAAGCATCTATTCAAACTAAAATTAACAATTTCATGTATCAAACTAAACAATATTTACACCTATTTAAAGGAAAAATATGCCAAAAATATAAAAATGAAATGAAATATTAATTTTTTTATGGGATAATTTTCTTGACAAAATTATGAATAATATGCAAAAAGAACCAATTAAAATCATGCATTTTTCAATTTTTTATGATTTTTTAAAGAAATGAAAATTTGAAAGAAAAAATAAAATGAATTAATGAGAATGGGGTGCAGGAAGCATTGAAAACCAGTTAAAACAAGAGATGGGCCCAGACTGGGGGGCGCGCATAGCAAGCGTGTCTGGGCCCATATGCATTCAGAAAATAACAAAAATTAAAAAAAGAGAAAACGGTGCATTAAGTAAGTTTTTTAGTTATAATGGAAATGGGCCTGATTGAGGAGGGTGTGAAAAGCAATGAAATCTGAGCCCATTGGAGAGGTTTTAATGAAACGGTGCGTTGCACCATTTGAATTTCCCTCCGCTTTCATATTAAATCGCAGCCATTGGATTTAGTCCCCAGTCAAAGTCAATATCAAGATCGTGTGGCCCACAAATCGTCTTCAACCTCCAGCAAACCCTAAGGTCTGAAAACCCTAACCATGCACGAAATCTTACACTCCTCTGTTCTCCATCAATTTCCATGAAATCACATGCTATGAAAAGCAAACTTGGTCTATTTCCTTCCCTCTACACAACCATATCAATATCTCCTTCTAAAACTCAACAAATAATTGAGCCCGATGAGTATAAAAGCTTGGTTCCACCATTATCACTTGTGATCAAATCTCCCAATTCTCTCTAATTCTTGCCCTGACCTAATCTACACCTTATGCTGATTAATTTGAGCTAAGGATCCAAGATTATCATGCATTATCCTATGAGTTACAAGCTCCAACAGTTTGTGCACACCATGATCAACCTCCATGAAACTTCTTCAAACTCACCAAACTCAGTCATCTACCCTATCCTAACATTTCTATGCTAACAATTCCCTATAATTCTAACTAAATCATGCAATTCGAATAGAAATCCAACCTGATGTAAAATGAAGAAAACAGCTATGGAATGCTCTGATCTGATGCTTGTAATGATTGGAAATGGATCAGGGGACTTGAATATGAGTTCTGTATGCAATGGATCTTGCTCCAAGTTCTTGAATCTTGAAATCACCAAAAACTTGCTTCTTGGATGATGGAATTGGTTGGCACGAGTTCTCCTCAAATCAACCAAATGCTTGTGTGAATTGTGATCTATGAATGATGGTGATGAAGATCAGATCAAGAAAAATGGAGATTGATAGAGATTTGAGAGAGTTTGAATTGATTTTGCAAAATGGAAGATTGGTGTATAACTTGTGTTTTGATCAATATGATTCACCAACCATGGCATGGAGTTACTCAATTCAATATATACATGAGATTGGAAAGTCCTAGAAACTTGGAGAAACTTCCCATGCATAATTTCCCTTGGATTTGGATTATGTAACTTCACTTGTAAGTAACCATGCATAACTCCTAAATCTTGAACCAAACTCAAAATTCTACTTTTGCCAATGTTCTCAAAATGTTTTTTCCAATCAAAATGACCTATAATTTCACCTCATTTGGCCAAAATATGAAAAATCTCCATTTTAGGTCATTTTTTATTCATTAAATTCACCAATTTTGAAATCTTGAGCTATGAGTCTTTCCAATCTTTCATGGTCACTTTTATAGACTCAAAATGTCATTTTGAGCAAGTTTTATGTTGTGAAGTTTTCCATTTGAAGCTTCCTTGTATGAGTTTTGGGCATAGGCTTGAAATGACCTGTAATTCTCAGATGACCAAAATACCCGTTGCTTGCGAAGACCATAAGTAGAGTTACACAAATCATATGAAGGCATACCATACCTTTATAGAAAGCTAAGACAATTAGGAACAACTCTTATGTTGACAAGAAATTCATTTGAAATCTCCTTGAGGGGTAAAAATTGCTTGGAAGTCAAGTCACTTTCACAGACAAAATTTCAGATACCTCAGATGACCTGTAACTTGCAAGGACCATAACTTGAGTTCTATAAATCTCCTTGATGTCTTCCACCACTCAAATTAAAGGTCTTGAGATCCTCTACAATTTTCATGTTGACCAAGGATCCATTTGAAGCTTGCATTTTGACTTATATTGCTTGGAAATTTGACCTAAACTAGGGGATTTTACACAGAAACCCTAATTTAGAAACTCCTCTTCTCCTTGATTTCTCTTGATTTATTCTTAGCATATCACCATATCCTTCTCTACATGCCAAATGATGAACCCCACATCTCTCCAATAGCCCTTAATTCCTTTCAATCAATCAGTTGACCTAGAGTTGACCTAGGGTTGACCCAGATGAAACCCTAGTTGACTGTCTTCAACTGCAATTCTTGTGATCATGTCAATGACTTGTCTCCTTCTTCAAATGACTTTATAAGTCCTCTATGATGCCCACATACTCTCCATGCTCATCCCACAGCTCACAATTTCTTTGATGATCCCCAGATACCCTCAGATAGGAGATAGATGCACTGCTTGATCTATTGACCTCTTTAGCTTTCAAATTCTTTCTGATGACTTGAAGGAGCTTGGATTATAATAATAACCTGTTGATATGCTCATAGAGATTAGAATAATGATTGGTCCCTATTGGATGATTTGCTATGCTATGCTATGCAGATGGTTAGGCTATGTATATGACTCTAGATGCAAATGCAAATGCAATTGAAGCATAAACCAGGTGAATAAGGTTGAGCAAATTTTAGGGTGCAACACACACATCCTACCAAAGGAGGGATGAGGCCTTCACAAGGGGACCTTACATCATAGGGAGGAATGGAAGTGATCAACACCTTCCATTTTTCATGAAAGAAGAAAATCTATTCTAAGAGATCTCCCTAAAAACCCTAATCCTTAACCCTAAACAAACTACACCAAAGGGAGAGCAATCTTCAAGTCCAAGCTCCACCATGCATTCCACAGCAGCCCACACAAGCCTTCATCATCATCCAAAAGCAAGAGAAGCAAAACCCTAGTCTAAGGGAACTAATGAAGTCATTCTAGTTGAGTTAGCAAGTTAGGATCACCTAAAACCTAGTATTAAAGTTAATTCTAACTAAAATACTAAAATTAATTATAAAATCCTACAAAAATAACTATGGGAACCTATGTCAATCATGACTCTACCATGTTAATTCCAGAGATCAAATCCTCAAATAAGACCTAGAAATAAACTCTAAACCACAAGGTACTAAACTTAAACCCTAAAAGGGAGCACCTAAGGTTTCAACCTAAAAACAACACTTAATTTCATCACAAAAATGTGAGAAAAATACTATGGGAGCATACATGTCTAAACTAATCACAAACAAAATCTCAAGGAAAAACTCATCACCAAATGATCAAACTAAATTCATCAAATAGAGGTATCAACCATGGTAATTTTATTATCAAATAAAATGTAAAAAATGCGCATAAAATAAAAATGCATGGTTTTCCTAATATTTTTATTCCATAAAATTCTAGACTCAATCATGAATCAGGGGGAAAAACCTAGAATTAATTGACCTATTTTTCTATTTTTTATGAATTATTATCAAACTAATATGAAATGATGAAAATAAAAGAAATCAAAAGAAAATAAAAAAACTTGCGTGCCAAATAGCAATCCTGATCAGTTCATTGCGCTGGGTTGGGCCAAAGTGGGGGTGTGAATATCAGTTCAGTCACTAAGCCCATTGCTTCCCACTAATTGAAACGTTGCGTATCACTAAAGGGGTCAAAGTCTGACTTTCTTAATCAATCGTGGCTGTGTGTTGGTCCTACTGAGTCAAGGTCCCATACCAATCCAACGCTCCAGGTGCATCTTCCCCATTTAAATGTTCAGAATGGAGGGAAACCAGACGGTGGCCTGAGCAGTGGCGCCATCGTCTTCTCCGGTGAAGTTCTTTACACAGGTCATCAAACAACACATACTTATACATCATCTTGTCCAGTTTTTCATCCTGATCGCGAATCTCCACTCAAAATCATCTAACTCTCTCTCTAATTCAAAACACGATAACAATTTCAGAAAGTGTCAAAATCTTGATCATGCCTATTCTCCAAATTAAAGGCATCAATCCAATCCTCATCTCATGGTGGTCAATTTTCCCTATCTAATCTTGATTATCTACCCAAGAACTGCAAGAATTCAGCCTCAACAGAAATTGGTCATCATCCTAACTTGTCTCTATTCTACGAATTTCTGATCCTAAATCCAACTATACATTGCAAGGATCCTAACCACCTATTGATTTCTATATATCTCCTCCTGAATTAAGCATAAGAGTGAAAGATACCAACCTAAGTTCAGGCGTGTAACAGATGCATTTCTTGCTCGATTCAACCTTCAAGATGATGCAGATACGCTTCAAAACTCCTTCTGAAGCCAATGCCACCTTCAATTTGCCTTGATTCCTCCTTGAACTCAGAAATCTATTTCCTCTTGCAACTCTGAAATTTCACATCCACTTTCTGCTTCCAGCTTCAAACCCTTCCAAAAAACGATCTGAACACACTCAACACCTTATATAGAACTCATTGGAATCATCCAGAAACTTCTCAAAGCTTCAGAATGAGAAATTGGGTTTTCAAATTCTCCTCAAAATCTCTTCCACACCAGTCACGATATGCACTCTGTTTTGACTTCAAAATTCTTGCTTTTCACTCCTCATGAGATATTGAATCTGAATGGTGGTGATTCACTCCTTGTTTCCATCCAATGGCTCATGTTTGATATGTTACTTCATCATGAAGAAACAAAGAAAAAGGGCATGATATAGGACTCAAATCAAAATTCTTATATTGCCAATGTTTCTAAAATACCTTTTCCATTCAAAAAATGCTATTATTTTGCTTCATTTGCACACATATCATTAATTTTGAATTTTTGGTCTTTAATTCTCTTTAATTCTTCCTTTTTCACAATTTCTTGAACCAAGTCTCTCCTTGAGCCATTTCAATACCTTCTTGATACATGGTCAAGGTTAAAACCCCATTTTGAGCAACTTTCTAGTTGCACAAAATTTCATTTGAGATGTCTAAGTTGGTGAAAGTGACCCATAACCAAAAATGACCCATAATCATAACTTCCCAAAATGCCCTTGACTTGTCAAAGCCATAAGTTGAGTTCTAGAAATCCTATCAAGTACTTTTAGTACTCTATAGAAAGCTAAGAGAACAAGGAACAATATTCATGTTGACCAAAAGTTCATAGGAATCATCCTTCTTGGGCAAAGGTGTCATCCAAGTTGGGTAACTTTCAAGCTCCAAATACACATGCCTCAGATGACTTGTAACTTGTATGGCTCATAACTTGAGTTCTATAAACCCTATCAAGGACTTCTAGTACTAAAATTAAAGCTAAGACCATGCCCTAAAAAAATCATGTTGGGGTCAAGATGAGATGACAATCATATCTTGAGTTAAATTGCCTTGAAGACAGGGGTCAAACTAGGGGATTTTACACTGTCAAGTCTTTGAAACCCTAGCTTAAAACTTCTAAAACTCTTCAATCATGATGAGTTAGCCTTGGAATCATCCTTATAACATCTCAATGTATCAATCCATGATCACATGGCTCTTTAATTAAGTCTCAACCTTCTTTAAATCATCAGTTGACTTAGGGTTGACGCAGTCAAACCCTAGTTGCACCACTCATGGCTGAGTCTTCTTAATCTTGCACAATGACCTGTCTAGGCCTAAAAGTGATCTTCAAAGCTTCTCATGAGCTCTCTCAAGACCTCCAGTCAATCTCCATGACCTCAAAATCATCTGATGATCTTCCCATAACTCTCAAGTTAAGAGACCTACAGATTTGGCTTCAACCACTCTTTCTGAGGCTCTTTCAACTTCTTTGACAAAGATATCAACCCTTGAACATCTGAATAACCTTCTTAGCTAGCCTCATAGTCTTGTATAGCTCTTGATTGGTAATCATACCTCTTGATCTCCTACATACATGTCAATGAAATGCAAATGATAATGCTAATGTGAATGAAATGAAACACAAGCTAGGTAAAGAAAAGTTGGGAAAATTTTGGGGTGCAACAGCTGCCCCTATTTAAACGGCTTGGACCTGACTAGGTGAGAAGCGAACGACTCTCAGAAAATCAAGGGAAAAGACGGTTGAATACCAACAAACCCGGAAATTTGCCAACTACACAAGTACACGGTATTCTGATGGGACAAATCTTCGGAAACTGAAATAATAGTTGCACGGAAACTAGCTGGAGAAACACTGATCTGAACCTCCGTCAGGATGATTCTCTGATTTATCTGATATCATTGCATCCTCAAATCATCAAGGGATCACCGTTTACACGGCAACAGGAGATCTGCCACCGCACAGGTAAACCATACTTTGATTGGTAGGCACATCTTCAAAAACTGAGCATGACAGTTGCACAGCAACTCTGCCGGGGAATTGGTCACACGGTAATTGGTGAAGGGTCTAATCTCAAATCTCCGTCAGGATGATCATCTGATTTTGCCTTAGATCTTCGTCCTCAAGTCATCAAGGGATCACCGGTTACACGGTAACTGGCAATGGATGGTTGATCATGCCGTCAGGCATCCTGCGTCATAGCAGAAGAATTCCTTATCGTCACCTATGGACTCATCGTGTCGCTAGGCACGTCGACAACATCTTTGTCGGACTTCATCAGTAAGTCAATAAGGGATCACCAGTTACTCGGTAACTGGTGAATGAAATGATTATGCCGTCGGGCATTCTGCGCCACTGTAGAAGAATTCCTTATCGTCGCCTATGGACTTATCATGTCGCTAGGAACATCAAAAACATCTTTGTCGGACTTCATCAGTAAGTCAATAAGGGATCACCGGTTATTCGGTAACTGGTGAATGATGGCTGATTATGTCGTCGGGCATTCTGCGCCACTGCAAAAGAATTCCTTATCGTCACCTATGGACTCATCGAGTCGCTAGGCACGTCGACAACATCTTTGTCGGACTTCATCAGTAAGTCAATAAGGGATCAATGGTTGCACGGTAACTGGTGAAGGGCTACTCTCAAATCTCCGTCGGGATGATTATCAGATTTCGCTGCAACTGCTTCCTCAAATCATCAAGGGATCACTGGGCACTCGGTAACCGATGATACATAGCTGATATTGCCGTCAGGCATTCTGTGACACTGCAGCAGAAGGATTCCTCGGGACTCATCAGGTCATTAGGAACTTTTTAACAATCAAGTTAATTATGCCGTCGGGCATTCAAAGAAATTTCCAGGCGTCAGCCGGACTTCGTCAGTAAGTCGGAAACAGAATCCCCAATCAATCATAAACCCAATAGGGATATCTATTCTTCTGCTGTCAGGCACCCCGCGTCAGCTAGGAGAACTACTTCGACCTCGTAGTTGGACTTCATCGGTATGTCAGGAAATGGGATCCTTAGTCATTCACGGATCAACTAAAGATATACAATCTTTTACCGTCAGGCACCCTGCGTCAGCTAGGCAAACTGCTTCGACATCACAGCTGGACTCCATCAGTAAGTCTGGGGTTTTGGCACCGCTGCCGGACTTCAATCATCAAGTCTTCCAGGAAATTTCAACTTCTATGTTTAAGACCTGCTGGGGATGACACGTCTCCGTTGGGGATTTTGGATAACTATCAAGTAACTCTATTTCGAGTGATTCAGAAATAATTCTGGAAAAATAAACTCTGCTGAGGGAATCAAGAATCATCTTGAACAATCAACTCCGCTGGGGACTTCAAGAATCACCCTGAACCGATAGCTCTGCGGGAGGTTTCAGGAATCATCCTAAGCAAACACTATGCTGGAGATTGCAGGAATCATCCTGAGCAGACACTTTGCCAGGGACTCTAAGCATCAACTTCAGCAACCCTCTCTGGCGACTTCACCGGGGATTTTAAGAATCATCTTAAGCAAACACCTTTGCTGGAGAATTCAAGAATCACCTTGAGCAAACCATTCTGCGAAGGAACACCTGCAAAACAAGAACGGTAACGACCTAGCTCATGTTTCATATGCACATGTTTGACAATGGCGCAATGCTCTACACGAGGGAAATGCTACGCGTTTAGGGTAAATGCTATGCAATCATGCAAAATGCTACGGGCCCGTCAGCAAAATAAATGCTGAAGGGAAGATCCTCCTGTCAAGGAGAAAGAACCACTCTGGTGGAGGAAGGAATCATCCTGCCGAGGAGAAGAAGTCACACCAATCTCAATTGGATTCCGCCTGGGGAAACGAACTTCAGTCGAATGCTGCAGGGGGACAAAGTTCTACGAGAACCTGAACCCGCTCAACTAGGCGTACGAACCACAAGCTGAGGAAAACAATATCAATCGCAGAAATAAACTGCACGGCCTTCGCGGCTAAAACTTTCCTGTAGATAAAGACTCCGATGGGGAAATACAGCATCAGCTATTCAACACGCTACTGGGGGAAACCAATCATGGCCCGCACGACTTCCAAGGACTCGACTCTTTTGGGGATTTGCCAGCTCGGTTGGGGAAGGGGGGATCATCCTGCTTGCTGGGGAGAGTACAACTCTGTGGGGAATTTTAATTCTGCTGGAAGACTTCAGTCTTGAACCATCAAAGCTGCACACTTGCGAACAGTCTTCTACGAGAAAACTGAACACTGACTCGATGCTGGGAATGAATACACGCTTCAGCGCCTAACTCAGCTGGGGACATGATGATCCTTCAGGATACATCTGGTTGGGGAGAGGATCTTCTCTGCTTGGAGAGACATATCAATGTTCTTGATCCCATGTTCAGACTCTGTGGGGAGACGCTGCTGAACTCGCTGAGGGAGAAGGAATCATCCTACTTAGGAATACATATGGCGTATTGCCTGGAATATGCTATACCTGCAACAACACAAACAAGCAGACAAGATACCCTTATCAAAGGGACCTATCAAGGTTATCACCCTGCGACAATGTTCAAGTAATTCATTGTTTCAACAATCGGTGGCCTAGGCCAGTAAGTTTATGTATGCGCATTTAATCAAAAACATCGGCGTTCTTTTTTGCAATCTTGGCAGGACCAAGCGAATACATTTGTATACTCCTTGAGAAACATTATCAGCCTGTTTTAACATCTACCCCTAGCGATGCCCCAATTTTGATCTCTTTTCTTTCTTTTTCAGAGCCCAAGTTGATGATGTCAATCTGCTCTTTGTAGGGCTGAAGATAGGCATCCTCGTACTCAGTCATCTTTATCAATTCTTCAGGGACTTTAGAATCTTCATCGCTCTCTTCTCCGACTTGAAAAACAAACGGATCACTATCATCAAGGACCGAATGATCATTGGATTTTGTGGGTGATGTAGGTTTTCTGCATGGTTTTACAGGGTTTAGAATGATCAGACACACACAACAAACATGCAGATGATGGGTTAATTTTAAATTTTCAAAAAGTTGCCATTTTTCCTTTTTACAAAAAGTGAAAATGATGAGGAGAAATAAAAACAAGAGTTTTAACAAAAACACTTCTTCAATCATTAACCTTTTAAATCGCAAAGTGTCCCATACAAAATGATTCGCTGGCCTTGGGCAAGACTAGGAATTTTTAAACAAAACAAAAGCTAACAATCAAATGCATTACTCTAAAGGTAGTATGATAGGAATTTCTATTATCTCCCAATTGCACAAAGCTGCTCCATCTCGGACCACTAGGCTGTCGAGGTTGCTTTCTTCATCTTCGTCAATAATGGCATTTACTTGTACCCCGTCACTTACAAATATTTCCTTTAGAGTCTTCCTCTTTTGGGTGCTTTCTTCAGATGTTTCTTCCAGAGTTGGTTTGTAACCTAACCCTTGCCTATTGTTCTTGGCACGAGCATTCACCTCTATAACCTCTCCCCATCCCAGTGGGAGCCCTTCTTCCATTGCATCTTTCATACTTCGCACCTAGGCAAAAGATGGACCACAAACTACAGCTGAATCGTCAACCAACACAGCATGAGCAATCTCCAAGGCTTGGAATGTTGTTTCAAGCGCATCCTCATCGGCTTTGATATGTTGGAAGGAGGATAGATTGCTCACCATAAGATTTTATTCTTCATGTACTATGACCAGCTGATCATTAGTGACAAACTTCATATTTTGGTGTAATGTAGATGTGACAGCGCCCACTGTATGTATCCATGGTCTTCCCAACAGGCAGCTATACGCATGATTTATGTCCATTACTTGGAAGGTGATTTCAAAGACTTAGGGTCCTACCATGATTGGTAAATCAACCTCTCCAATTACGGTTCTCCTTGATCCATTGAAAGCTTTCACAATTAAGGAGGTGGGCCTCATCTCAGCTCATTTGTATGCCAACTTTACTAATGTTCTTTTGGGCATTACATTGAGTGCAGACCCAGTGTCGACAAGTACTTTAGGGAGCGTGTCTTCTTCACACTTAACAGATACGTGTAAAGCACGGATGTGCTTGCATCCTTCAGCGGTCAAGTCACTGTCGTCAAAGCTCAGCATATTGCAGGCTATGATATTTGCGACGACCGAGTCACACTGCTCTACAGTGATGTCTTTTGTTACATGGGCTTGTGTGAGTATTTTCATCAAAGTTTGTCAATGGGCCGGAGAACTCAGTAGTAACGACATGATTTAGATCTTGGATGGTGTTTGGTTGAGTTGGTCCACTACCTGGTGTCGCAATTGCGAAAAACACCCGGCGGAAAATAGAAGAGTCGCCACCTTTCGTTATTCATCCCTAAAAGAGGGAAAGGAAACGATCGGAAAAACCTGACGGAAAAGGGAAAGACAAGGTCATCGCAACCAAGTCCTGGATTCGGGAGTCGGTTACGCAAGGGGAAGGTATTAGCACCCGTCACGTCCGTCGTACTCGACGGGATCCACGCTTTGTTGTCTATCTAAGAGGGTGATAATCTATCTATTCTAAATGTCAAGGGACAAAATAAAAAGAAATAGACTCAGCAGATCATCTCTGCTCCGTGCCTATGTATTCCCTCGTGCAATGGGAAAGTCAGAGTCAACGTAGTTCGGCTAACTACGGGTGAAAGGGGGAAAGGTTGCTCGCCAAGACACCGCGTGTTGTGCCTAAGTAGTTTCATCTTGTATGAAATATCAGAGCAAACATAGTTCGGGCTAAGAAGACCACTAGTTGGTTCAAAAGTTTTTAGGCCCGAGTAGGGTTAACAAGTAGTTCTAGCAGTTGGTGTATGCGGCTCGACCATTGGAGACTTAGGTGTTACTGTTTGCGGTAGAGCTAAAAGTTAACAACACTCTTTTATCTGAAATGATTTTCCTCGATTAAGATCCCGAAGGATGAAAAAGATTTAGAAGTGTTTTGAATTTGATTTGTAACTCATGTTGCACTAGAGACTATGACCTAGGAGGGAATGCGTCGCATATCACTCAAAGGGTGTATACTAAAAACTCTAGGCAATTGAGAGGAAGCCACTCAATCACCATTCCCCAAGTAGCTTAAGGCTCATAGCGTACAACATTTGTTATTCTTTCTTATGTGTTTTATGAGTGTTTGAAGATGAGGAGAGAAAGGACACACTAAGGGGAGACTAACTTAAGCCTAAAAGTTGTCATGCAAAGTGGACTTAGAGTTGGGATACAAAAGGGGACTACCTAATGTTATCATGCTTGGATTGAACACCTAATGTCTCTCCTACTCCCATCCTAAACGGAGGGTCTAGGAATCCTATGGGGATCATGGCAAAAAGCACAAGAAAGCACCAAGTAAATTCAACCACAAGTAAAAGATGCATACATGAAAATGTAACACTTAGAATGGTGGGAGGGAGGAAAAATGTGTGGGGCAGCATGTCGCAACTACGAAAAACAACCGGCGGAAAAACAGAAAAGTCGCCACTTTCGTTATTTATCCAAAAGAGAGGGAAAGGAAACGATCGGAAAAACTTGACGGAAAAGGGAAAGACAAGGTCATCACAACCATGTCTGGATTCGGGAGTCGGTTACGCAAGGGGAAGGTATTAGCACCCCTCACGTCTGTCGTATTCGACAGGATCCACTCATTGTTGTCTATCTAAAAGGGTGTGTTGATACTACCTAGATAAAGGTCTCAGGGACAAAAGGAAAAGAAAAGAGAAGTGACTCGGCAGAGCATCGCCGCTCTGTGCCTACGTACTCCCTCGTGCAATGGGAAAGTTAGAGTCAACGTAGTTCGACTAACTACGGGTGAAAGGGGAAAGGTTGCTCGCCAAGACATCGCGTCTTGCGCCTACGTACTTTCATCTGGTATGAAAGATCAGAGCAAACGTAGTTCGGGCTAACAGGACCTCGGGCTGGTTCAAAAGTTTTTTAGGCCCGAGTAGGATTAACAAGTAGTTCTAGCAGTTGGTGTATGCAACTCGAGCATGGGAGACTTAGGCGTTACCGTTTGCCATAGAACTAAGAGTTAACAACACTCTTTTTGTGAAAAGATTTTCCTAATTAGAATCCCGAAGGATGAAAAAGGTTTGAAGTGTTTTTGTGTTTTTTAGAGAAGAATTGTTTTGAATTTAGATGTTCATAATGTATGTTAAACTAAAGTCTAAAACCTAGGATCGAATGCGTCGCATATCGTCGTAAGGATGTATACTAAACACTCTAGACAATTGAGAGGTGGCCCCTCAATTACCATTTCCCAAGTATAAGGCTCATGGCACAACATTCATTATCCTTATTAAGTATGTTAAGATTGTATGAAGATGAGAAGAGAAGAAAGGACACTAATCACTACTACAAAAAAGCTATTTAATAGCGTTTTTTTTGCTTTTTGATAGCGCTTTAAAAGCGCTATTATAGTACTGGTAATTAATAGCGTTTTTCCAAAAGCGCTATTATAGTACCGGTATTCAATAGCATTTTTCCAAAAACGCTATTATAAGACACATATTAGATAGCACTTTCAAACAAAGCGCTATTATAGTGCCGGTATTTAATAGCATTTTTCCAAAAACGCTATTATAAGACACATATTAGATAGCACTTTCAAACAAAGCGCTATAATAGTACCGGTAATTTGCTTTAATTTTGATAGCATTTTCAAACAAAGTGCTATTATAAGACACATATTAGATAACACTTTCAAACAAAGCGCTATTATAAGACACATATTAGATAGCACTTTCAAACAAAGCGCTATTATAGTACCAGTAATTTTCTTTAAGTTTGATAGCACATTCAAACAAAGCACAGATAACACTTTTTCATAAAAGTGCTATTATAGTATGTATCGTTAATAGCACTCTCTCTTCAAAACGCTATTGTAGTACATTTTTTTATACCCAAAATCATTCTTTTGGTGTGTGTGTATATATATATATATATATATATATATATATATATATATATATATATATATATATATATATATATATATATATATATATATATATATATATATATATGTGTGTGTGTGTGTGTGTGTGTGTGTGAGTGTGTGTGTGTGTGTGTGTGTGTGACATTTGCATTTTACGACATTAGAATTCATAAAATAATAATGGCTAAGTAGCTAAAATATTTGAAAATAAAATACATAACATATTCATTCGATATAAAATTTCTTAATTTCAATACTTGATACTTCCCAATAGATACAAATTAAGTTGCAGGGACATTTATCAATGACATGGTTGATTGTTGCACACTGTATAGAACACTAGCTAACTACAGAAGGAATCTAATCCAGCACAACTAGTTTCTGATACTCAGGGCCAGCGATGGCATCTTCCATGGCTTCTATGGGGCTTATATCACCTTCATTATTCAAGAACAATGTCAATAGATTCTTAGAAAATCCACTCACCAGGACCACTCCTTTCTGAGTGGATGGCACCGGGGTCACCCTCGAGTCTCTCAGATTCCAAAAAACTATCTGAGGCACAACAGAACCATACCCTTTCTCTTTATACTTCCTAGTGATTGCTTGGTAATTTGTCTCCCAAGAGTTTGCAGAAGCTTGATCAAACTCCATGTCACTGAATACAAATATCAGATGAGTTTAATGCACAGAACCTGACATTAACTTGATGTTTTGACAGGTTTTGCAACAAGTCTATAACATCTTTGTAGTCCCAATAAGTGTCAAATGAGCACCTGCTATTATATAGTTTAACAAAATCAATATCAATTTCTAAATCATGAAATATAATTTCTTAGTGAAGTAATGCTCATGAAGTTTAAATAAAGTTTTAAAGAGAAAAAGGAGTAACGCTCACACAAAATTATCATGTAGTGTGCCAATGTCAGGATTATCAGAGAACATGTCAATCAGCTTCAGAGGAGAACATGCGGATCTACCAAACCATATTAAGTAGGATTACACACTTGGCCCTAGAAATATGTATAACAGGAAATATTATCAGCTTTTATGATCACTTATAACAGGAAGTAACAGAAAGTCTCATTCTCTACACATTTATCAACATATAAATAAAGAAAAATATAATGGGATAAAAACTAGCATAAAAGAAATCAGATCAATAATCACCATGTACCTGGGCAATAATTTTGATGCCCATCGCAGCTTTGATTTCTTTGTGATGGATATATGATCCCTGAAATTAAACAACAAGTGCATTAGCGGGAAGACATACTATATAATAGAATATGGCTCCTTTGTCAAAGAACCCTAACACTATTAGGATGTCTCACATCCAATCAATTGAGTATTGACATAGTTCCAAATTCCAGTATGGAAAAAATGAAAACTTCTCCAGCATAACAATATGAAGCCTGACCAACTGTACTTTTTGCAGCTTGGTTTCTACAAGTTAAGCATAATGTTAAGAATCGCATAATCATTTCCTTCCTAAAGCTTCCAACACTCTACTTATCATTCACATCCCTTCATGTTTCCACATGCCACCAAACCATTTTTAAGTACCAAATCAATAAAAATAATATCAACCAAGGCCAAGAGTCTTTAGATAATTATGAATCCAGTACCAACGTTATAATTTTCCCATCAAGCAACAAATGTGATGGTAAACTAAATTAATTAAATGCAGTACCTTAACGTTACAATTTTCCTATCAAGGATAGCAGTATCTTAACACGAAGTTCCTTCATTGGATGAGGTGTCAATAAAGCTCGAATTGAGGTGACAATTGGACCCTATATTAAAAAACTTCAAAATTCAGAAGCAGAAAGCAAGTGTATTGATAGATGTAGTTAGAATCTGAGATGCTTACCTGCATTCCAGCTACAACTATTTGATCTCCTTCATGAAGGACACCATTAACTAAAACAACATCAATAGTAGTTCCATGGCCTTCAATAACCTTGACTTCCAAAACAGTACACTGGTATCCACGATCAAGTAACGGTTAGAACTCTTTGTTAACGATTAAGAAGCATTCAAACGTCAACCACTTCAATATTATGCAAAAATATGACTAACCTGCACTTCATCACTGTATGTAAGTTTCTCAATCATGGTCTTTTGGGTCCACTAAACCAAAAGTAATAACATATATGGGATTCCTTCACCGCTGAAATATTAAATGCCAAAACATCAATACAAAAGCACCAAAACCCTATAGTTAGGTTTTTTTCCTGAAAACAAAGATTTGTCATTCACCCTATGCTTCTACCAAAACCCTATTTTGGATGATTTCAGGTAGAGCTCAGAAAGGTTGGATACAACCTAATTATTGCTCAACCTAATCCCCAATAACCAACCAATTGCTAGTTCCTTTCATGCCTTTTTGGTTACCCCTCCTTATAATTTCCCCCCTTTAACTCCTTATTAGTCTCCACCTCTTATCCCTTGATTCTAGAATCTTCTCCACCACTCCTTTTCATTTCCCATCCAAACAATTCACAAACACATAATAGTTATGCCACATGTACATGACAGTAGGGCATACTTTTATCCTTCTAACCAACTGACTTCATTAACAGAACTAACAACTAAACTATAACAATCTCCTAACCAAAATTAAGCATGTCATGAATAATTCAAAGTCCAACTGACATCATCACAACTCCCCTATAACTAACTTTACCTATCATAATTACTAATCCAACTAAGCTCAACCTCATCATCAACTCAATAACTAACTTCTCATGATCCAAGGGTATAAGTTGCATCCTCCACAACCGTTTCCATTCTTAGTCATTCCTATATAAGCTCAAGCTACTATTATCTTCATCTTTTAAATAAGGAACTGTAATTAGTTTCAATGATTGAATTTCTAGTATGAGCTAGCTACTTAAAGATGGCCATAATGCAACCAAATAATGAAGTATCACATACATATAATTGGTTATTCAATCACTCTGTTTCACATAGATATCATAATCTAGATAAGATATATCTTCAATTTTAAAAAATTAGGACTTTTGTTGTATGTTATAATAATACATCAAGTGTGTGAGGAGAATATGACATGTTTGGTTATATATAATTGGTGATATGTAGACAGACCTGAAACACATATATATGATAGCAAAAGGAATATCATAGGCAACCAACATCACAACCTAGTAGTTTTCTCAGATTCATTTCAACTTCATCTTCACCTTCACTCATCTTTTCTAGTTATTACCTATATTAAACTAATATAACATCAGTAGCAGAAGCAGAAAAAATAGTGCATGAAAACAGATATGGAAAGAACAACAATAGCAATGAAAACAAATATTTTCCTGTTTTTCAGTTATAACTCAAATAACTGAACTACAGACAATGTTGGTTCACGGTTCAACGAGTTGAATGTCTGGTTTGATTTTTGAAATATCGATAAGCTTGTTATCTCACCGTGCATCTAACTAGAGCCTAGTTGACACCCTTGAAGAAGGAATGATTTTTAATATCATTTTCTCCTCCCTTTGAGCCCAACCTGCTAGTTAGATCTCTTTGCAACAGGTAGTAAATGAGCTGTTTTGCACTGAGACTTACCTGCAATATCAAGAATCGCAACACTGTCGAGATTGCATTCACTGGTTTAGAACTTATAACTTTGAACACTTATGCAAAGGGAGAATGTCTCACCTGTTTACTTTTGGGATATTTAAGATCCTTGTGGAGAATATTCGCAAATGTCCTTTGTCGGTTCTTTCCCCCTAATGGTGTATACCCATAAAACATATCATATAAAAGAATTCCTGAAAAGAGAAAAACATGTTTTCAAAACATAAATGTTCAGAGGAGAACATGTAGATCTACCAAACCATATTAAGTAGGATTACACACTTGGCCCTAGAAATATGTATAACAATTCAGATCAGGAACATGGAAGAGTAATACCTGTACAGGTTCAACTTTCCTGTCCGCAGTTTCTCCTTAAATTTTAATACCTATACATAACTTCAAAGGTCGATATTCATAACGAGCAAGCATGGTTCAATCTTACACCATTAGAGTACATTATAAGTTGAATTTACAACTTAACTAGAACCTTCAGTAGTACCTGTGCTCACCAGAGACGTATGAAGCTCAGTGATGTCGAGACATATTGACGACTAAGGACGGTTTATTACCGTTGACGACGAATTCAATAAATATCAAGCCACGAGATCAAGTCGTTTATCCTAACTATATAAACTAAGTGCAAATGACATAACTAGTTAATTGAAATTGAGTCAGTTACTACTTCTATGAGTATGATTAAGAATAATGCAAAAGAGATTATGGTGGTACTCAGTGATTGCTTACCAATAAACACATTTGGGGCAATGTATTGGCTAGTGAGTCTTTCCAACAACTTCTGCAATTGTGGACCTTGTGGACCTAAAATGAAATAGTACAAAATCAATTAGTATGACACAAATGAATTTGCAATAAACAGTTAGGTTTTAGTCGAAATACCCATTTCGTCCAATTCGAGGACCAGCGGTTGAACACCGAGCTTCTTGAACAACGATTTCACCCCAGAACAATAGGAGCACCAGGATTTGGAGTAAACGACGACAGGGTTTTGGGAAAAGGTGTTTTTGATGGTTTCTTCAAGGCGAGAGCCGAAGGAGGAAGGGGAAGAAGAAGGAGAAGAAGAGGTGGCACGAATGAGAGTGGATGCGCATTTTGTGGTTGAGGATGATGCGTTGGTGATGGGTGAAGGGGTGGAAATGGGGTTGGAGAGAGTGAAGAATTTGGGGAGAGAAGAAGATGAAGAAGAAGAAAGGGTGTGAGAAGGGTTGAAGTTAAAGCGAGGAAGAGTGAAAGTGTTGGCCATGGATGCCATACCCATTTCTATGAATTGAAGGAAAAAGCCAAAGAGGTGCTCAGCTAAAGCTCAATCATTTCGATTATCTACCAAGTCTGGTTATCAAGACAAAAATCCTCCAACTTAACTTATTTATTTTATTATTTATTATATATTTTATAATATAGTCTAATAATAGCGTTTTTTTGAAAAGTGCTATTTTAGTGAACACTTTTAGTAGCGTTTTTTGAAAAGCGCTATGTTAGTGAAGTTTATTAATAGCATTTTAAAAAAAGTGCTATCTTAGTAAAGTTTAATAATATCACTTTTTACAAAGTGCTATCAAAATCACATTTTGTTTCCTTTTTAATAGCACTTTCTTTAAAAGCCCTATCTTAGTGAAGAATACTAATAGCGCTTTTAAGAAAGCGCTATCTTAGTGAAGTTGAATAATACCATTTTTTTTATAAAGTGTTATTATAGATGTGTTTGTTTCCTTTTTAATAGCACTTTCTTTAAAAGCACTATCTTAGTGAAGAATATTAATAGCGCTTTTAAGAAAGCGCTATCTTAGTGAAGTTTAATAATAGCATTTTTTTACAAAGTGCTATTATAGATGTGTTTGTTTCCTTTTTAATAGCACTTTCTTTTAAAGTGCTATCAAATTAGGCGATACAAAATATCAATTTTGGCGTAGTGAATGAGAGACTAATTCAATCCTAAAAGTTGTCATGCAAAGTGGACTTAAAGTTGAGTTTGAAAGGGAGCTACCTAATGTTATCATGCATGTTTAGAACCCTAATGTATATCATAACCTCTCTTGAACAAGAGAGGTTAGAAATCCTAAGGGAAGAAAGACAAAAGAAGAAGAAACAATAAAAGAAACATGTAAATGAAAGAATGCACACATTGAATGCACAAGTAGAATGAAAGTGGGTGGAAAATAGTGTAGGGCAGTAGCCTCCACAAGCTCATCTCAACCAAGCATGCATATGATAAATGCAAAGAAGAAATAAAAATAAGAAATGCACAAGAGGTAATCACATAAGGGGAGAAATCACACAAACAAAGCAAACATGTCTCATGTGGAAACCCTAAATAGGAGCAACAAAAGAAACACACAAATGAACAAGCAATGAACATAATTTTGACCTATAAATGAACATACAACAAGCTCAACATGTCTTATATGTGAAACAAGAAGAGTTGAGAGCTCAACGGATCCACAAAGGTCATTTCCAATTCAAACAAGGTCATGCACTTGTATGAACCTTCCTTGGAGGTAACTTGACTTGCAAGTTACCTCAAAATTAGGAAAATGGTTCAAAAATTGACAAATAAAATGCACAAGGAAGCTAAACAAGTTGGCAAACAGAATCCAAAAGCTCAAAGCAAATTTCCCCTCAAAGCACCATCAAAAGAAAATAATATTCAAGATGTACCACTTTAAAATGGGAGAATTGAGGGTCAAAAGAAAAGCACCAAAAGTCAACCAAACAGGGGCAAAATGGTCCTCAAAAATTGTTCAACTCATCATGAGTATGAGGATCAATTTTCATTCATTGGATCAAAGGGACATGAGAGAAACAATTCAAAGAACAAACAATGTCACAATTTGATTCATTTAAAACAATTCCAATGTTCAATCCTTTTTTAATTGAAAATAAAAATCAAAAAATAAAATAAAAATATCCTAAAAATAAAGGACATCTCAAAGTCTCTAAAAAATGTTTTTGTGTAATTTTAAGAATATTGGAACTATTTTAAAAGAATTAAATTCAAACAGAAAACAAACAAAATAAAAAAAAAGAAATTAAAGCAAACAGGGGTGCATTAAGCAAATATAACACGTTCAGAAAACACATGGGCTCAAAAGGGAGGTGCTGAAATCAAAACAAGCCCAGGTCGACGGGTGCATAAGACAAAAACAAAGCAAAACCTGATGATCACATGCAGCAAAGTCAAACAAGGCACATGGTGGAAAGCACTGTAGATCACATGATCAAAAAGTATAACAATCAAGAGGTCCAAACATGCCACCTCAATTAATGAATTTTAAATGAAATCACCTGTGTGCAGTCAATGTGTGTGCACCATGTTTCTTAATCTGGACCGTGTATGTGAAAAGTATGTAAATCGTGAGGCCAACAGCATGACACCTCATCATGTTACCCACTCAAACTTGGAGGGAACTCAGGTGGCGGCCGGAGTCACCTCCAATCATCTTCCTCAATAGCTTAGGCCACCGTGCACAGTGCCAAAACAACACAGTCATCAAAACAACACTAAATTGCACAAACTTTATATGCAAACTCATCTACGCAACATGAGGAATTAAAATCCAACATCCATTTCCATTAATTATGCACACATACTTCAAATCGAAGCAAAACAGTTCCAAGCATCAAAATCACAAGTTCACAAACATCATTCAATTTTGTCCAGAAATCATCTACATGCTATGTGGATCACAAATCAAGCAAAATTGGAGCATGAAAGCTCAAGAGCAGATCAAACCAAGTCCAAACAGTTTGGAGCTCACAACATCAACCGTCACAAATGCCAGTTTGTTTTAGTGATTAATGATCTACATGTTGTCTAGGTCTCAAATATGCAAAAATAGCAAAGAATCATGGAGTAAACAGAGAGATAAGTTGAATTGTAAATACCTAGTGGAGAACTTCCACTGAGCCTTCAACTCTTGATGAAGCTCAAAGAAAAATGTCCAGAAACGTTCCACAATCCTCAATAAAGCTTTTACAATCCTCAATTTGCCTTGAAACTGCCTAGATCTCAGAATTCAAATTTCAAAATTGCTTCACTTTTTCAAGTTGCTCTTTGCTCCAATTACTCACCAAAACGAGTTCTCGTGCTTTGTACATGTTCAAAAGTTTATATATGATGGATCTTGATTGCTTTGAAGCCCAATTTCAGTCCCAAAGAGCCCAATTGAAATCCATGATTTTTGAGTGTTTCACTTTGGCCATGTGCACGAATTCTGCACAAATTTGCCTCCAAAATGCATCAAATCACTTGCTGGTAATGTGAGGAATGTGAATGGTTGTGATTCAGTCATTGTTTGATCTTAATGGTTGATATTGATTGCGTAACTTAAGCTTGAAGCAAGCTTGGAAATGGCACATCAAAACTCACCAAATTCAAATTCTAACATTGCCATTGTGTTTGAAATATGGTTTGCACTCAAAATATATACTCATTTGCACAAAAATGATTCAAAATGAATTAATTCCATTTTTCTCATTTTAAGGCCTTTTCCATGAAAATCACTTTAGGAATTCACCATTCCAAGCCAAATTCAGGACTTCTCAATGCTTGGTTGAAAAATTGACACCATTTTGAGCAAGTTTGATGTTGGAAAAATCCCCATTTGAAGTGTGCAAGTTGGTGAAATGGACCTATAATTTTATGACCTATAATCTCACTTTTCCAAAATACCCCTGACTTGCAAAGCTCATAACTTGAGTTCTACAAATCAGATGAAGGACTTTTAGTACTCTTTGGAAATCTAAGACCATGAGGAACAACTTTCATGTTCATTAAAAGTTGAGAAGAAACATCCTTCTAGGTAAAAAATGGCTTGGAAGTTGGTTGACTTTTGTTGACCAAAATCACATTCATCTGATGACATGTAACTTGTCTGCATCATAACTTGAGTTCTATAAATCCAATCAAGTACTTCTAGTACTCAAATGAAACCTAAAAACATGATCTACAAGTTTCATGTTGGTCAAAATTTGAGATGAGACTTGTATCTTGAGACAGGTGGTCTTGAAGTTGGGGACTAAACAGGGGATTTTACACTGAGAACCCTAATTTAGTAACTTCTTCCACTCTTGATTCTTGATGAATTTAACTTGAAATGATATATTAGACATCTCAATACAACATCCCATGACCATAGAGACTTGGAATTGAGTTTTAACCTCCTTCAATTTCACAGTTAAATGAGGATTAACCAGATGAAAACCCTAGATGCAACATTCTTGACTGTGGCTTTTCCACCTCACACAACAACTTGAATAAGCTCCAACATGGCTCTCAAAGCACTCAATGAGCTCTCTCAATCATCTTATTTCCATAGTCATGCATTCACAACCTTCTGATGATCTTTAACTAGCCTCCAAGTTAAGAGCTGACCCACATACATCCATCAATCCTTTCAAAGAACATTGACCATTTCTAGATGACCTGATGACCATTCAAACTTGTGTAACAACCCTTGCTTAGGGTCCACGCTCTAAGTAGACTCCTCTGATATGCACAAACTCTTGATCCCCTGTTCAATGAAACATGCTATGCAATGCAAATGCTAGAAAGAAAAGAAATGAAACATAAACCAAGTTAAGAAAAAGGTTGGGAAAATTTTGGGGTGCAACAGCTGCCCCTATTCAAACGACTTGGACCTGAATAAGTGAAAATCGAATGGCTTTCATGAAATCGAGGTAAAAGATGGTTGAATACCAAATAAACCGGAAATTTTCCAACCGCAAAAATAAAACTGCAGACCCCAACTGGGGGTGAAATCTCCTGAAAAACTGAATCCGAAAAACAATAATGACACACAGTCTGAAGAGCACATGACCTTGCCGTCAATTATTAACACTAATTTCAATGAACCTTTGGCATCACCGCCAATTCGAAGCAACATCTAACCTAGCCGTCAATCACTCGTATTAAATTCCTCTGACATCGCCGTCAGACATCTGACCTCGCTGCCAGTCATAGACATTAAGTCTATAATAACAGTTGACATCGCCGTCAATCTTCTACTTCAAGTCGGTAGAATAGCTAACATTGCTGTTAGACCTTGTTGCACCCTAAAATTTGACCAACCGGATCCCGCTCCTGATTTACGTTTCGGCTCATTTTTGCATTCGCATTTGCATACCACATGCATTACATTTTTTAACAGGCAGATGATATCAGAATTACAACTTGGTTTTCACCCCTTGTACGTTTCAGATAAGTCCAAATAATCAGGGTTTCATTTTCAGGAAATTGTGCGCTTCTTGGCATTTTCAGTATACACTGTGTTTTTCAGGATGTTTCTGATGTCCGGGGTTTATCATTTGCTCCAGTCGGATCTCGCGTTCCTTTTATCAGAGTTGTTCGCTTTAATAGCAATTTTAGAATTTTACAGAATTTTCTAGGCATTTATTGGACTTTATTAGCATTTTTAGACAATAGTTTTCATATTAAATAGAATAAATAAGTAGATTTTATTTTCACTAGAATTTGATGGATTTTATTTTAATATAGGGTTTAGATAGATTTTATTTTAGATAAATAGTATAGATTTTTTAATAGATATTAAATAGATTAATAAATTTTATTCCTTTTTTTTTTTAGAATATTTTGTTTTAGAATTAATTCTCAATTTTCAATTAGATTAATTAGGTTTTATTAGAGTAGTTAGTCTAGTTTAGTTTTGATTAGGAGTTCTAATTAGATTGATTAGATTTTAATCAGGTTTTTTAATTCAGATTTTTTAGTCTTAATCGAGTCAGTTTGTATTAATCATCATCATTAGTCTTTGCATTAGCCTTTAGTTCATATTAATTAGGTTAATCTGTCCAATTAGTCTTAATCCATTCAGCCAGTTCATTCAGTCCTGGTGCAATTTTTGTTGGGCCCAGAGTGTTGTGGAGGCCCAGTTTTCATCCAAGTCCAGTCTTAGTGCCATGTGTCTTATAAAGGCCCTCCCACGCGTTCAACTTCTCTCTCTTCCACCTCACACTCCACTAGCTGCATGTACGCCAACCCACCTTCCCATTCACTCTCTCTCTGTTGCCACGCGTCCCCACACCTTGCCACGTTTCACACGCCCCTCCCTCTCTGCGCCAGCACACCACACGCGTCCTTCTCTCAACTCTCTCCGTGACACCTAGATCCCACTCACTCCCCTCCATCGCCGGCCATGCAACCACCACCGGACCACCGTTCCTCCACCGCAACTGCCACCGGAGGTTGTTGAGGTCGCCGGAGACTGCAAATCCTCCGTTTTCTCCAGAAACTCATCCAGACACCCTCCGCTCTTCTCCGTCCACCTTCATCTACTACTCACCGAAAAGCTCATATCATCACCGGAATCTTCAAGGAGCTTCAACGCTTTTCCAGAAAACCTTGCCAATTTTCACCGATCATCAGCATTTGCAGGAAATCACCATCTTCAAAGATCTTCGTGGTTTTATCCTACTCATCGTTTTTTCTAGATCGTCATTAGATCTTCAACGATCTTCAAACGAGCAAGAACGTTCATCACGTCCTTCGTCCGTTCAAGATCTTTCTCTAGATTCTTCACGCAAACCTTCAAGAAGGACTCTCCGGAACTTCGTCTTCGCAAGATCATCTACGAACGAGTGCTTTCAGTGATCTTCGCCCATATTCTTTGAAGATCGTCTTCAGAAGACTTCAAGATCTCTGCGAGCTCTTTCAACATCCTCCAAGCGGTCTCTCCAGAAACTTCATCACCTTCGTGGCTTCGTTCCAGGTTTTGTTCCCTTTCGCTATATCTCCGTTGTTATTCATTCAGTGGATTAGGTTTTTTCTATTTTGAATGATAGATTTGTGGATGAAGTTAACCTAGGTTAGGGTGAGTTGGACGGATTGAGGATTAGAGAGAGGTTGTTGATGGATTTCACGAACGTTTGATTAGGGTTTGAGAGTGTGTGAGGGAGGTTTGTGAGGGAAGTTCAGAGAAGAGAACGGCACTAGGGTTTGGGTTAATGAACAGTAGACGTTTTGCTGAGAGAGGGTGGTTTTGTTTGTTGGTTTTGGGTTAGGGTTGGACTTAGTTTAGGCCCAACACGATAGGATTACTATGACCACCCCCTTGTTTACTCGTTGCCCCCCCCCTGGGCTGTGAAAAACTGATTGATTTTGGGAATGGGCTTAGTGACATTGGCTATCAGCACCCCCTCTTAGGCCCAAAGCTGAAACTGAACTGCCTGCAATTGCTATTTGTCACGCTGGTTTATCCAATTTCTTTTATTTCCTTTTATTTTCTCATTTTTGTACATGGTAAAAAATAATTCATGAAAAATAGTAGGATTATCCAATTAATTCCCTTATTTTTTCTATAGATTCACAATTCAATTTAGAATTTTATCAAATAAAAATATTAATTTGATCATGCATTTTCATTTTTATTGCATTTTTTTGCATTTTTATTGGTTTTGAATATTGATTTGTGATGTATCTGCCTTGCTGATTTTATTTCTCTCACTTGGTATTGAATCTTGATTTTCTTTTTTAGTATGTTACACTAGACTAATGCATGCTCCGCATAGATTTTTCATAGAATTTTTGGATGATGTTTGCTTCTGTTTTAGGGTAGATGATTAGGGACTTCCACTATTGATGGTTAACCTTGACCATTCACATGTTAGGGATTGTTTAGTAGCCTTAGAAGTTGACTTAGGCTTTGAGATTTGATCTTGGGATCATAGAGACATGTAGGTTTCCCCTAGATTTCTGGTGGATTTTTAGAAGTTGTTTTGCTATTTTTGCTTGAGCTTGTGAATAGGAGAAGTTTGAGAACTTTTAGCCTTGGAGTTCAACTTTGGTTGAACTTCAAGAGTAGTTTCTTGTGGTTTGGGGGCCTGTGGTTTCTTCTTGAAGATGGATGCATGGATTGAAGACCTAGTCTAGGAGCTTGCTCTCTTTCTGTGAGGTCCTGAAGTTTGAGGGAAATTCATGGTACTTTCCTGAGGAAGGCACTATGGAAGTCTTTCATTCTTTCTTCTCACCTCTTTCTTAAGTATCCAATGATGTTGGAGCCTTCATGTGAGTTTAGTTTCTCCTGAGGAGGAATGTAAACCGTTCACAGTTGTTGAGCCACATGGGATAGGATTCCTAAGTGGAAGCCCCCTAGTATTTTCCAGAGGAAGGCACTATGGGTCTGTTCACTTAATTCCCTTAGTTCATATAGGATTTCTTAAGTATCCAATGATGTTGGATCCTTCATGTGAGTTTAGTTTCTCCTGAGGAGGAATGTAAACCGTTCACAGTTGTTGAGCCACATGGGATATGATTCCTAAGTGGAAGCCCCCTAGTATTTTCCAGAGGAAGGCACTATGGGTCTGTTCACTTAGTTTCCTTAGTTCATGTAGGATTTCTTAAGTATCCAATGATGGTGGAGCCTTCATGTGAGTTTAGTTTCTCCTGAGGAGGAATGTAAACCGTTCACAGTTGTTGAGCCACATGGGATATGATTCCTAAGTAGAAGCCTCCTAGTACTTTCCTGAGGAAGGCACTACGGGTCTGTCTACTTAGCTCCCTTTCTTTGGTAAGTTTGTCTTGAAGCTTGAAGAATGGGATTGATTTCTCCCTTTAGGGTTTAGCTTAGGGTAGATTAGGGTTTTGTTTTAGGGTTGTTTAGGGTCCTGCTCAGGGTTAGTTTCTTGCTTTTGGATAGGAGTTTGCCAGGCTGGTTAGCCTTCTCTTTGTGTTGATTGATTTGTGTGGTGCTGTGCTGCATTAGACTTAGGGGTTCATATAGATATTTCTGAGATAGGTGCATCTTAGAAATAAGCCTGCTTGTATGCATGAGAAGTTGAGGTGGTCCTCCTTCTGCTTGATTGTTATTGAGTGGCTTTGCTTGTTGGTATTTGGTAGAGCTGGGCTCCCTTGCCTCTGTGGTTTGTGGCCTTTGTGCCTTGCTTGTTTGGTTGTTGCATTCATGCATATTTCCAGTATGTCTACTTTGCAGTGTTTCCTGTTTGCTGTTTAGTGCTTTTGCCATGATCCCTTAGGAACTCTAACTTCTCTGCTGTGGAGGAGTTATGATAGACATTAGGTTGGTTAACCAGGCATGATAACATTAGGTAGATTCCCATTTTCAACCATAGTTTTAGGGTGTCTCTTTCCTTTCTCAAAACAACAGAAAAACACTTAATAAGGGATAAAACAAAAGTGAATTCATTTCTTCCGTCAAAAAATTTGAACAAACATCAAAACCTTTTGTCCTCCTGGACTGTGAAAACCCTTGGTTAAGGTGCATTTTCCCATAAAAAAACACTTGAACAGCTTGTGTCGTGCGTAGCCCGAACTACGTTTGCTCTGATCTTCCATGCCGTGTGGAAGTACGTAGGCACAGGACGCGATGTCCTGGCGAGCAACCTTCCCCCCGTCTAGACGTAGGTAGTCGAACTACGTTGACTCTGACTTTCCCATTGCACGAGGGAGTACGTAGGCCCAGAACAGCGTATGTTCTGTCGAGTCCTGTCCTTTCTTTTCAGACTGACCACTAGCGTAGATAGATAAATCCACCCGTTTCCTTATAAACACCAAGCGTGGATCCCGTCGAGTACGACAAACGTGAGGGGTGCTAATACCTTCCCCTTGCGTAACCGACTCCCGAACCCAGGTTTTGGTTGCGATGACCATTCCTTTACCCGTTTTGCGGTAGGTTTACCTCGAGCGTTTCCTTTCCCCTCTTTGGGATAAATAACGCGCGGTGGCGACTCTTCTGTTCAGCCGGCGCCGATTTTCGCAGTAGCGACAGCTGGCGACTCTACTGGGGACTATGTAGCATCTAGGGACTTTTCCCATCCCTTATGCTGGGACCGTTTCCCATCCCCTACGCGAGTCAGTCCTAGCGCTTGGGTGTTTATCTGTTGGGTGTTGTACATATGTGCTTTACTTTTCCGCAGCTTTACCTTTCCGCATTTACTTTCAGCACTATATTATGGTGATTATTGCTGTGGGAGAGGGAGGTTACTATGAGTGAGAAGCCGGACCTGGGCTTGAGTATGCACCTAGACATAGTTGTGGAGAGTAGTAGACGAACCTGTTTGCTGAGCAGACACAGTTCCCTACGAAATCTGCACTCAGACGAGGTTCTCTCCGAGGTGCTCCTTTCCGATCCTGAGGATCTGAGGGGAGTCCAGACGCGAGGATTGTCGACTCTGGGGACCGATCAATTGGAAGTCAGCTAAGTGAGGCCTCTTTATGACTTGATGATGCCACTCCTTCTGGGAATCGTATCGTCACTCATGAAAGTCTGTGACGCTGATGACCGCATAGGATGCCGTACCTTTGTCCGTGGATTAGGTCCATACCTGTGAAGGGGATTCGGTTATTGCAGGAAAACTGGCTTTCAGAAACCGTGATTCAGTATTTATCAGATGGTTTTCTTGGCTCGTTCCAGGTGTGTTGTTTGGATCAGATGGATTTCTTGTCTGATGTTGATACTATTATCAGATGGTTTTCTCGTCAAAGACAGAGGTTCAGATGGATTTCTTACCAGGGTATTGGTATTTTGGGTGTCGGATGATAGTCGGTGTCATGAGGTTCTGGTGACTGTGGTGGTTTTCTGTTCTTGACATCATAGAGATGTTCCTCTTCAGGCTACAACATGGCCTCTGTGTTCACTGATTGCATCATTTATCATACTGCATTATTGCATTACCATTTGCATCCAACTAACGTGTGTGTATTGCAGGTACATATTTTCCCTCCCAGTTCTGGTGGTTGTTTCCTAGCAGACATGGAAGCCATGAAGAGAGTGTTATCCTACAGATTCCCGTCTCTAGATATCAGTCTGTTGTCAGAGTTAATTACTATTGCTGGGAAGAAGGTGATGGGAGATTTCAGGAAGACATATGGGAGGATCCTGACTTATGGTTACCAGCCCTCGGCTTATGAGATCAGCGGCATTTACACCCTGTTGCAGTTTTATGATGCTGAGCTCAGGTGTTTCGTATTTCCTGACTTTGTCTTGGCTCCTACCCTGGAGGAGTATTCTGCACTCTTGGATATACCGATTCGCGAGCAGATGCCTTTCTATCACACGGACGCTAAGCCTAATCTGGCTGAGCTGTCTGCTATTCTGTACTTAAGAGAGTCCGGGCTGACAAGGAAGATGATTAAGAGAGGAGATGTGTGGGGATTTCCGTTGGTTGTTTTGGTAGAGAAAGCTCGGGAGTATGCCAAGAAAGGTTGCTGGGTTGTTTTTGATGCCATCCTTGCTGTGTGTGTTTATGGCATTGTATTGTTTCCAAACCAACCTGATTTTGTTGATGCGGATGCTTTCTATATTCTGGCTGCAAAGAACCCAGTTCCTACCTTGCTGGGAGATATTCACCATTCCACTCACTACAAAAATGAAAAACGGCGAGGAAAGAATGTCTCTTGCTGTGTACCTCTACTGTGCAGGTGGTTTACTAGTCATATGCCGAAGTCAGGGCCTTTCATCACTTCTATTGATTCTTTAGGATGGCCTGAGCGCTTGATGGGGTTGACTTCTGAGAATGTGGTGTGGGTTAATGAGGAGGTGTTAGGAGATGAGGTCATATACAGATGCGAAGGATTCCCTAATGTTCCTTTGATAGGAAGAAGAGGGTGTGTCAATTACAACCCTTCCTTATTAATCAGGCAGTTTGGATATGCACCTCAGGAAGCGCCGAAGCCCGAAGAGATACAGGAATCTCTGTATCTTACTAGGGCAATAGAGGAAGAAATGTTGATCAAGCTTGAGAAAGCATGGAAGAACCTGCATAAAAGAGGAAAGTCTTCATTTAGCAAAGGGGGTACTCGAGTTCTTGGTCCGTATGTGGAATGGATTCGTGAACGAGCTACGAAATTCCTTATGCCTTATCCTGCAGTTCAGCCATTGTATCCTTCTCCGGTGGAGGAGCCCACCACTATAGACATGCAGGTACACAAGCAGCTGATGGCGGAGAAAGAAGAGTTAGAAAAGGCTAAAGAAGCTTTAGAGAAAGAGAACGCCCAACTTCGTCATTAAAGATTGAAACAGGATATTCTTCCAAGCAACAGGCTGAAACTTTGAAACATCTGAAGACTGCTTTATTGGAGTTGACTGAAACCAAGAAGCGTCTGGAGTTAGATGTAGACTCAGTTAGCAGTGTATTGCCTACTAAGAAACAAGAGCTGGAAAGGGCCTAGACGAAGTTAGCTAAGTTCAGAGAGCATTGGGACCTTACTATGGCCAAACGCAAAGAGCGGGAAGAAGAGCTAAAGATACAGGTTGCTCAGTTGGGAGAACAGGTTAAAGTGAAGACTGAAGAGCTTGAAGAAGAAGCATTCCGTCGATACGAGGCCGAACGCAAACTGATTGATGCCATGAAGAATCTGGAATATTGTCAACGCAGAGCAGACACCAAGAGGCCCAAACCTGAGGTTGGTGCCCAGAATAAGGCTTGGGAAGATTTTGTCAGAGATATCCAAGGAACGGTCAAGAAAAGGGATCAGTTGATAGAAGGCTTGTTTTATCGACCAGATCACCCAGAGACGAAGAAGCTGTTCGAGGATTTCCGCGATCATACCCGCACTTGATTTCTTTCTTGTACTCTATGTGTTGAGATCACCGCCAGACATGTTGGTTGGGATCCTCCTTTATCATATCAGTTGTATGGAACATAGTTGCGTAACGCCTTGACGAGACTGTTATTCCAATATATATATGAGGGTTTTTCTAAATATTGTCTTTATGGTTTCTCTTGTCTTGCTACCTTGACACTGGTATTGGAGGGGAAATATCCCCAATGCACACATGCACGTTAGCATTTTTGCATTTTGTTTGCATAAATCATATTGCATTACAGGGTTGTGATCCATGTTCCTTATCTTTTGTCATCCATTCACCAGGTATTTTAAGGATTGCAGAAAAGCGGGTCCACCGTTACTCTACCAGAACTAATCACAAGAAGATCATGGACAACGTGCAGAGTGAAATGCAAGAAATGCGTGACAGGATGGCCATGCTCATGCAAACCATGGAGACCATCGCCAAAGGACAAGAGCAGTTGCAGACTCTGGTTCAACCGTTGGTCGCACGGGCTGAAAACAACGGGACACCGCATGGTGAAAATATTGCTGCTTCTCCTCGAATTGAGAATCGTCAAAGTGCTGATGCTATTCCCGTAACCGGTTTGAATGCTGGAGAAACTGGTCCTGCAGGCGGAGGTGGGAACGCCGGTAATATGAATGCCAATGCAGATGCTGCTGGAGTATTTGTGGGTAATGTCAACCAGGGTTTCAATGGGGGCGCTGAGAATGTCGGAATGAATGGTAATAATGGTAACCAGGGCTTCAATGGTGTGAACATGGGGTATGGCAACATTGCTGGCACCAAGGCTGGGTTTGGTGACTATGGTTATGGTAATCTTGGATATGGAATCTGAGGTACGACCTCAGGTACTTCCAAATGGGTCCGGGCCGTGAGGCGGAATATGTTGGATACGATGCAGTACCTCGTTGGGAGGATCGTCAGGAGGATGTGTTCTCTGGTCAGAATGAGGGTTATGAAAGAGCTAGGGATGACAACCATCGGATGAGATTGCTAGAAGAGAAAGTGAACGGATTAGCCAGCCAGAATGCTCTGGGGCTGGATATGTCAAATATGGGGCTGGTCCCAGGGCTGAGGGTCCCGCTGAAATTCAAAGCGCCGTCATTTGATAAGTACAAAGGGGATACATGCCCTAGGGTGCATGTGCGCGCGTTTTACAGGCGTATGTCCGCGTATTCTGAGGATGAAAAGATGCTGATGCACTTCTTCCAGGATAGCCTGTCGGGGCCATCGCTGGAGTGGTACATGAGCTTGGAACCTACTCAGATCAGGAGTTGGAAAGAGCTGGCAGAGGCTTTTGTTCGACATTATCAATATAATAGTGATCTCGCCCCTAACCGAGTCCAGCTGCAGAGCATGTCTCAAAAGTCTAGCGAGAGCTTTAAGGAATACGCCCAAAGATGGCGAGATCTGGCTGCTAGGGTACACCCTCCGATGGTGGAGCGCGAAATGATGGACATGTTCATAGGAACTTTTTCTGGAATGTACTATGACCGGTTGCTCAATTTTTCGATGAGTACCTTCTCTGAGTTGATCTTGATGGGGGAGCGCATTGAAAACGGGGTGAAGATTGGTAAAATTCAAGCGGGTGAGTCCAGTTCCGCAGGAGGTAATAAGAAGACGTTTGGTGGTAAAAGGCAGGGTGATACCAACGCTGTATACAATGCTCGACGGAGAAATAGAGGTCAGAACTGGCATCAGCAGTCGCAGGTTGCAAGTGTAACCATTCCAGGGCCTTCTCAGCAGCAGAGACAACAACCACAACAGCAGGCTCAACAGCAGCCAAATAATAATCAGCGCAGATTTCAGAACCCGCGACCGAGGAGAGTATTCGAGGTACCGCCGGTATCATATACAGAAATTCTTCAAGCTTTGTTGAAATTGCAGCTAGTCGAGAAGAGGACCTTAGCACCACCAACCGGCCAGCCACCAGTCGGGTATGATATTAATGAGCATTGTGACTTCCATTCGGGTGCACCAGGGCACAATATTGAGAATTGCCTAGCTTTCAAGCATAAAGTACAAGATTTGCTTGATAGTACGGCTATTAACTTCGGGAAGGACGGTCCCAATATCACGCAACAGCCAATGCCAAAGCATGGTGGGGCTGGGGCTAATGCAATCCTGACAGATGATGAGTTGGACTTGATTTCGAAAGTGAACAAGCTGAAAACCCCTTTGAGGTACGTAAAGCAGCGCTTATTGAAAGGAGGTGCCTATCCCGGATGCAGTGAAGAGTGTGCTGACTGTTTGGTTCAACTTGGGGGCTGTGAGAAGTTGAAAAGGGGAGTTCAAGGTTTGATTGATGAAGGAATCCTGCAGTTTGACAGGTCTGTAGGGCGAGAGAAGTCTGTTGAGACAGAATCTGAAAAAGAGCGCAGTGAGGTTGCTACGGTCACCATTCCGTTCAAATCAGTGACGATTTCTGCATCATCAAAAAGGCCGACCATTACTATTACCAAGGCTAAACCAATCCCTTATGAGAGCACAAAGGCAGTCCCGTGGAGCTACGGTGCTGAAGTGTATTGCAATGGGGAAAAGATTGACTTGAATGATCCGCCAGCGGGATCCGTAGACAACATAGTGGGAGCGGGTGGTATAACCCGGAGCGGGAGAATTTTCACTTCACCTGAGGTCGAAGCAGAGAGGCTCGCCAGGGGTAAGAACAAAGTTGTTGAGGGGGAACCTTCGGGGAGTAAGGAGAAAGAACCGACAAACAAAGATGTGGATGAATTCATGAGATTGATTCGCAAAAGTGACTACAAGATCGTAGATCACCTGCAGCAGACCCCGTCAAAGATCTCCATATTATCGCTGTTGTTATGTTCTGAGGCGCATAGAAATGCCCTGTTGAAGGTACTTGAGACATCCTTCGTGCCGCAAGAGATTTCAGTCAATCAGTTGGAGGGAGTTATGGCACATGTTAATGTTGGGCATGGTTTGGGATTCACGGATTTTGACCTAACGCCTAGAGGGCGTGATCACAATAATGCCTTGCACATCTCTATCGAATGTCGGGGCACTATTTTATCCCATGTGCTGGTGGACACTGGGTCCTCGTTGAATGTGTTACCAAAGAAAGCCCTGTTGAAATTGGATACCCGTGGGTTGTTGTGCACACCTAGTGATTTGGTGGTGAAGGCCTTTGACGGAACAAGGAGGTCGGTATTCGGGTCAGTAACGTTACCCATCCAGGTAGGTCCGGAGGTGTTTGATACAGTGTTTTACATCATGGACATCCAGCCTGCATATAGCTGTTTGATCGGGAGACCTTGGATTCATGCCGCTGGGGCAGTAACTTCTACACTCCATCAGAAGCTGAAGTATATGGTTGAGGGGAGTATTGTGACGGTGTGTGGCGAAGAGGATATCCTAGTCATTCATTTGTCTTCCTTCAAATACGTGGAGGTAGATGGAGAGATTCATGAAACACTGTGTCAGGCGTTCGAAGGGGTGAAGGTTAAAGAAGAAGCTCCAGTGAAGAGTGAAGGGCAAGAGGTGGCCGTCTCCTTATATAAAGAAGCCAAGGCGTTGGTGCAAGCGGGAGAGACTCAGAAGTGGGGGCAGGTTCTGGACATACCAGTGAAGCAAGATAGGTATGGCTTGGGGTACCGCCCATCTCCCTCACAGAGTGCGCCTAAGTACAAGGGACCTGTGGTGTTCACGCCCGGAGGGGTTAGCTTTGAAAGTATTAATGCCGTGTCTGATACGGAGGAAGTGGATAGCGACTGCGACATGGACGCATGGATTCGACCCAGCACGCCGGGGCTAAGCCTATGCAACTGGTCCATCCAGGACGTCATCCAAGTCACCAAACAGTAATGCGTTGTTTTTTCAATCATTGTATGATCACATGCCTTGCCCGGGGCATCGTTGACCTCGTCTTAGGGCCTAACTGTTTACCTGTATGTTTGCATGATCAATAAATGACGACGTTTTTTACATTCAAATGTTGTGATCCTTTTCTTTCTGTTTTTTATTTTTCAATAAAATGGCAGCGTGGTTATGTATTTTGCTTGTATATCATTTTGAAGCACTTAACCGTTTCCCTCGCAGGATTCATGAATTTTCAGATGACATCGACCAAAGACTTCCTATGACTCGTTTAGACTTCGAGCATCCGATCTTCCAAGCTGAGGAGGAGATTGTTGAGGATAGTGACTTATCAGAAGAGCTGAGTCGGTTGTTGAAGCAAGAGGAGAGAGTCATTCTGCCTCACCAGGAAGAGATTGATATTGTCAATTTAGGGTCTGAAGAATGCGTCAGGAATATCCGTATAGGGGCCGCGTTGCAGGTTGACATCAAGCAAGAGCTTATTGAGATGCTGCGCGAATACAGCGATATATTTGCTTGGTCCTACAAGGACATGTCGGGTTTGGATACCGATATGGTTGTTCATCGTCTGCCATTGAGGGAAGATTGCCCGCCTGTGAAGTAGAAACTCAGAAGGAATCGTCCTGACATGGCTGTAAAGATAAAGGAAGAAGTGCAGAAGCAATGGAATGCTGGGTTCCTGGCTGTCACCACTTATCCCACTTGGGTCGCTAATATCGTGCATGTGCCAAAGAAAGATGGCAAGGTTCGAATGTGTGTTGATTATAGGGATCTAAACAAAGCGAGCCCGAAAGATGATTTCCCGCTGCCGCATATTAATGTGTTAGTTGACAATACAACTCAGTTTTCGTTATTCTCTTTCATGGATGGATTTTCAGGGTACATCCAGATCAAAATGGCTCCGGAGGATATGGAAAAAACGACCTTTATCACCCCATGGGGAACCTTCTGTTATAAGGTGATGCCCTTTGGTTTGAAAAATGCTGGGGCAACGTACCAGCGGGCTATGAAAACGCTCTTTCACGACATGATGCACAAAGAGATTGAGGTGTATGTCGATGACATGATTGCCAAGTCTCAAACAGAGGGAGGCCATCTGGTTAATCTGCTGTAGTTGTTCAAGAGGCTGAGGAAGTTCAGGCTGAGGCTGAACCCTAACAAATGTACCTTCGGAGTAAGATCCGGGAAGCTACTGGGGTTCATCGTGAGCGAGAAAGGAATCGAGGTCGATCCGGCAAAAATAAAAGCAATACAAGAGATGCCAGCACCGAGCACAGAAAGAGAAGTCCGTGGATTCTTAGGAAGATTGAACTACATTGCCAGGTTCATCTCTCACCTAACGACCACGTGTGAACCTTTGTTCAAACTGTTAAAGAAAGATCAAGCGGTGGTCTGGAACGACAATTGCCAAAGGGCATTTGAAAAGATAAAAGAATACATGCAGGAACCTCTGGTGTTGATACCCCCAGTAGCGGGACGACCACTGATTATGTATCTGACGGTTCTTGAGAACAGCATGGGTTGTGTTCTCGGTCAACATGACGAGACAGGAAGGAAAGAGCATGCAATTTACTACTTGAGTAAAAAGTTCACGGAGTGTGAATCTCGATACTCTATGCTCGAAAGGACGTGTTGTGCATTGGCGTGGGCTGCCAAACGTCTAAGACAGTACATGCTGAACCATACAACCATGCTGATATTGAAGATGGATCCGATCAAGTATGTGTTTGAAAAGCAAGCGCTCTCTGGAAGGATTGCTAGATGGCAAATGGTATTGACAGAATACGATATCCAGTATGTTTCCCAGAAGGCCATTAAGGGAAGTGTTCTGTCCGAATATCTTGCCGAACAGCCGGTTGAGGATTATCAGCCTATGAAGTTTGAGTTTCCTGATGAGGACATAATGTACTTGAAGGCTAAAGATTGTGATGAGCCGTTGCCTGGTGAGGGTCCTGAGCGGAGTTCCCAGTGGCAACTGATTTTCGATGGGGCTGTCAATTTGTACGGTAGTGGGATTGGGGCAATCATTACAACTCCCCACGGGTCGCACATCCTGTTTACGGCCAGATTGACTTTTCCAGTGACGAATAACAAAGCCGAGTACGAAGCTTGTATTATGGGGTTAGAGGAGGCTATCGATCTGAGGATCAAGAATCTGGACGTATATGGGGATTCAGCATTGGTTGTGAATCAGATTAAGGGAGAGTGGGAGACACGCCAACCTAATCTGGTACTGTACATGAATAATGCGAGAAGGTTGTTACCTTTCTTTGATAAGGTGGAGTTTCATCATGTACCTCGGGCGGAGAATCAATTGGCAGACACCCTTGCAACATTATCCTCGATGTATAAGGTTAACTACCGGAATGAGGCTCCCAGGATTGTCATATCTCGCCTTGATAGGCCGGACTTTGTGTTCGCAATTGATGAAGCATCTGACGGTAAACCTTGGTATTTCGACATACAGAATTTCCTAGAGAACAAGGAATATCCGGCTTGGGCATCCGGTCGTGATCAGAAGACTCTAAGGAGATTAGCAGGCAACTTCTATCTGAATCCCGACGGCGTTCTGTATAGAAGGAACCACGATTTGGTACTCCTCCGGTGTGTAGACGAGAAGGAAGCCAATTTACTCATGGAAGAGGTCCATGAAGGAACTTTTGGTACACATGCTGGTGGGCATGCTATGACCCGAAAGTTGTTGCGGGCGGGGTATTATTGGTTAACAATGGAAATGGACTGTTTCAAGTTCGCCAAGCGGTGTCGCAAGTGCCAGATCTATGCTGATAAGATCCATGTGCCACCCAGTCCACTGAATGTTATGGCTTCTCCGTGGCCTTTCTCCATGTGGGGGATTGATATGATTAACAAGATTGAGCCTACTGCTTCTAATGGGCATCGCTTCATCCTGGTCGCAATTAATTATTTTACCAAGTGGGTGGAAGCAGCATCTTACGCCAATGTGACGAAACAGGTGGTGGCCAGATTTATCAAGAGGGATATAATTTGCAGATACGGTATTTCTGAACGGATCATTACCGATAATGGTTCGAACCTGAACAATAGGATGATGAAGGATCTTTGTCGGGTGTTTAAAATCGAGCATCATAATTCATCTCCGTACAGACCCAAGATGAATGGCGCTGTTGAAGCGGCCAACAAGAACATAAAGAAGATTGTTCAGAAGATGGTGGTAACGTATAAGGATTGGCATGAGATGTTGCCGTTTTCTTTGCACGGTTATCGCACGACGGTACGTACATCAACCGGGGCAACTCCATTCTCACTGGTGTATGGCATGGAGGCGGTCCTGCCATTGGAGGTTGAGATACCATCTTTGAGGGTTTTGCTTGATGTTCAGCTCGATGAGGCAGAATGGGTGAGAAATAGATTGAATCAGCTGAGCTTGACAGATGAGAAGAGACTGGCATCAATTGCACATGGTAGGCTGTATCAGAGCCATATGAAGAAAGCGTTTGACAAGAAGATTCGACCTCGAAGCTTTCAGGCAGGTGATCTTGTGCTGAAGAAGATTCTCCCACCACAATCGGATCACAGGGGCAAATGGACTCCCAATTATGAAGGTCCATACGTCGTGAGAAAAGTCTTCTCCGGAGGAGCCTTATTGTTATCCACCATGGATGGTGAAGACTTTTCGTCCCCTGTGAACTCGGACGCAGTCAAAAAATACTTTGCTTGAAAATTGACCCGCTGGACAGTAAAAAGAGAGTCCAGGCAAAAATGAGGCATCCTGGCGAACCAAAAACAGAATAAACGGTTCGGGCAAAAGTTAGGGATAAAATGGAAAAAATGTACACCCGCGAAGTTGAAAACCTACACTGGGCGGCTTCGGCAAAAAGGGGTATCCCGGTGAATTGAAAACCCGCAAAGGGCGATTCACGCAAAAGTTAGGGATTTGAGAAGCAAATGACTGTGGTCCAAGTTAGATTATCTAGTGGTTTGGGAGAACCTGGGGGGGTCGACTATCCAAAGCAATCTCTTCCGAAGACAGAGATCAGGAAAGCGTCGGAGCCCGGCGAGTCATAGGAGGGTCAGCTCATGGTGTTCGTATGTAACACGTTGCCGACATGTGTACAAATTTTATTCTGTATCTTTGTACATTTCTGCATTTTGTTTATGTGTGACTACCTCTTTTCAGGAGTTGCATCTGATGTACAAATCTTGCCTATTTTCAGGCCGTTATCAATAAAGTGTGTTATTCAGTGTAGTGTGTGACTTTGGTTTTAGCTTTTACAGTTGTGTTTGTAGAAAACACTGATGTTTTTGATAAACTTACATATGTGTAAACAGGCGGGCCTCAGCCGATGATTGTTAAAACCGGAAATTACCTGAATGGTTGTCATGGGTAATTACCAAGATGTTTCTTTTTGCATAGATTGTCTTGTGTGTGCTTGTTGACTTTTGCAGGTATTCAAAAGCTCGCAAAGTTCCCCGCCAGAGCCCATGGCAGGCTAGTACCCTCTCCAGGGGATGAATGTTGTGTCTTTCCCCAGTAAAGTCGCCCCAGGCAAAATTGAATGTTGTCTCCCCAGGAGAGTTGAGATTGCGTCAAAGGCGAGGTCAGAGTATTTTCAGCAGTTCTGAATTGACTTATCATGTAGGATAAAGTCCTCCCCAGCAAGGGTCGAGGCGGATATGATTAACTCGCCCAAAGAGTCTTGTGTAGTGCAAATCAGAGCACACTGGTCAATCCCCAGCTCAGTGATAGCAGGATGAATTATCCCCACAGGGTGTAATCAGAGTGTTGATACCTTTTGAAAGCAGTTTCCAGGATTGCTTTTCTCTTTCCCCAACAGGTTGATCCTTCCTCGTCAGGACGATCATTTTCAGCAGAGTTTGAAGTTATGAGTTTGTGAGCTACTTTCCCAGCAGGATGGTTATCCCCAACGGAGTTAGTTCATCTTTCCAGCATTTATTGGAAACGTATCGGTAGCATTCCGGTTATCCCCAGCGGATCCAGTTTGTCTTCAGCATTTATTTTGCTGAAGTAACTCTTTGCATTAGCATGCATCATAAGCACTTGCATTTTACACGAATACGTAGCATTTCCATGCAGTGTGGAAGCATTACGGCATTATCAAACATGTGCATTTGGAACGTAAGCAGGATTGATTACCCGTCCAGCTTCAGGTGTATTTTCTCTGTCGATAAGTGAGATCGTGGTTCATGGAGATGTGCATATGTTTGGTTTGCGACACAAGACGCGCAGTGATCGTGCTTCCTCCTGTCAAGAGGGTTGTCGCGCAGTGATCGTGTTTCCTCCTGTCAAGAGGGTTGTGGTGTAAAACACGCGGTGATCGTGTTCATCTTGTTATGGGGATTATATGGGGGGGCCAGACACGCAGTGATCGTGTTCGTCATGTCATATTCCCCTAGCAGAGTTTGCTTGGTCAAGCACCTTTTTCCCCCCAGTTGAGGCTTTCTCAGGATGCTGTGGTGTCAGCATTGGAAGATGGTAATGCAGATTTTTGGGTGGTTACCCGTAGTTTCCCCAGCAGGGTGCTACTTCAACGAGGTACTTGGTTAAGTTCCTCGTAGTCCTCAGCAGGGTATTCGTCAACAAGTTGCTTGGTTAAGTTCCTCGTATTTTCCAACAAAGTTATTCTCGTCAAGATGCTTGGTTAAGTTCCCAATTTCCCCAGCGGAGTGTTTTCAGGATACCTATTGCCAGAATAGGTATTTGACGGCCGTCGTCAGAATTGTCCTCTCAGAGTTGCTTGGTTAAGTTTCTCGTGTCCCCGCAGGGCTGCTCGTTCGAGTACGAACGGAAGGTTGATAAGTGAAATCAACGTTTTCTCACTGTTTAGCGTTTGCTCGTTCAGGTGCGAATGGAAGGTTGATAGGTGAAATCAACGTTTTCTCGCTGTTTAGCGTTTGCTCGTTCAGGTATGGACGAAAGGTTGATAAGTGAAATCAACATTGCCTCGCTGGTTAGCAAATGCTCGTTCAGGTATGGACGAAAGGTTGATAAGTGAAATCAACATTGCCTCGCTGGTTAGCGAATGCTCGTTCAGGTATGGACGAAAGGGTGATAAGTGAAATCGACACTGTCCCGCTTGGTTAAGCGTTTGCTCGTTTCGTCGGATGCGAAAGGTTGATAAGAGAGATCAACAATTTCTCACTGGTTAGTGTATGCTCTCTTCTTCGGAATGGGATGGTCTGTGGACAATATCATATTATTTCATAAACAGGTTGATGGATAGGTGTTCAGTTGTCGTTGTGGCAACGGAAATCAGTTCCCTGGTTAATTCTCCCCAAGCAGTGGTGTGCGCAATTTATTCTTGCGGTTGGCAAATTTCCGGGTTTATCGGTATTCAACCGTCTCGTACCTCGATTATCTGAAGGCCGTTCGCTCTTCATCCAGTCGGGTCCAAGCCGTTTGAATAGGGGCAGCTGTTGCACCCTAAAATTTGACCAATCGGGTCCCGCTCCTGATTTACGTTTCGGCTCATTTTTGCATTCGCATTTGCATACCACATGCATTAAATTTTTTAACAGGCAGATGATATCAGAATTACAACTTGGTTTTCACCCCTTGTACGTTTCAGATCAGTCCAAATAATCAAGGTTTCATTTTCAGGAAATTGTGCGCTTCTCGGCATTTTCAGTATACACTGTGTTTTTCAGGATGTTTCTGATGTCCGGGGTTTATCATTTACTCCAGTCGGATCTCGCGTTCCTTTTATCAGAGTTGTTCGCTTTAATAGCAATTTTAGAATTTTACAGAATTTTCTAGGCATTTATTGGACTTTATTAGCATTTTTAGACAATAGTTTTCATATTAAATAGAATAAATAAGTAGATTTTATTTTCACTAGAATTTGATGGATTTTATTTTAATATAGGGTTTAGATAGATTTTATTTTAGATAAATAGTATAGATTTTTTAATAGATATTAAATAGATTAATAGATTTTGTTACTTTTTTTATTTTTTAGAATATTTTGTTTTAGAATTAATTCTCAATTTTCAATTAGATTAATTAGGTTTTATTAGAGTAGTTAGTCTAGTTTAGTTTTGATTAGGAGTTCTAATTAGATTGATTAGATTTTAATCAGGTTTTTTAATTCAGATTTTTTAGTCTTAATCGAGTCAGTTTGTATTAATCATCATCATTAGTCTTTGCATTAGCCTTTAGTTCATATTAATTAGGTTAATCTGTCCAATTAGTCTTAATCCATTCAGCCAGTTCATTCAGTCCTGGTGCAATTTTCGTTGGGCCCAGAGTGTTGTGGAGGCCCATTTTTCATCCAAGTCCAGTCTTAGTGCCATGTGTCTTATAAAGGCCCTCCCACGCGTTCAGCTTCTCTCTCTTCCACCTCACACTCCACTAGCTGCATGTACGCCAACCCACCTTCCCATTCACTCTCTCTCTGTTGCCACGCGTCCCCACACCTTGCCACGTTTCACATGCCCCTCCCTCTCTGCGCCAGCACACCACACGCGTCGTTCTCTCAACCCTCTCCGTGACACCTGGATCCCACTCACTCCCCTCCATCGCCGGCCATGCAACCACCACCGGACCACCGTTCCTCCACCGCAACTGCCACCGGAGGTTGTTGAGGTCGCCGGAGACTGCAAATCCTCCGTTTTCTCCAGAAACTCATCCAGACACCCTCCGCTCTTCTCCGTCCACCTTCATCTACTACTCACCGGAAAGCTCATATCATCACCGGAATCTTCAAGGAGCTTCAACGCTTTTCCAGAAAACCTTGCCAATTTTCACCGATCATCAGCATTTGCAGGAAATCGCCATCTTCAAAGATCTTCGTGGTTTTATCCTACTCATCGTTTTTTCTAGATCGTCATTAGATCTTCAACGATCTTCAAACGAGCAAGAACGTTCATCACGTCCTTCGTCCGTTCAAGATCTTTCTCTAGATTCTTCAAGCAAACCTTCAAGAAGGACTCTCCGGAACTTCGTCTTCGCAAGATCATCTACGAACGAGTGCTTTCAGTGATCTTCGCCCATATTCTTTGAAGATCGTCTTCAGAAGACTTCAAGATCTCCGCGAGCTCTTTCAACATCCTTCAAGCGGTCTCTCCAGAAACTTCATCACCTCCGTGGCTTCGTTCCAGGTTTTGTTCCCTTTCGCTATATCTCCGTTGTTGTTCATTCAGTGGATTAGGTTTTTTCTGTTTTGAATGATAGATTGGTGGATGAAGTTAACCTAGGTTAGGGTGAGTTGGACGGATTGAGGATTAGAGAGAGGTTGTTGATGGATTTCACGAACGTTTGATTAGGGTTTGAGAGTGTGTGAGGGAGGTTTGTGAAGGAAGTTCAGAGAAGAGAACGGCGCTAGGGTTTGGGTTAATGAACAGTAGACGTTTTGCTGAGAGAGGGTGATTTTGTTTGTTGGTTTTGGGTTAGGGTTGGACTTAGTTTAGTCCCAACACGATAGGATTACTATGACCACCCCCCTTGTTTACTCGTTGCCCCTCCCCTGGGTTGTGAAAAACTGATTGATTTTGGGAATGGGCTTAGTGACATTGGCTATCAGCACCCCCTCTTAGGCCCAAAGCTGAAACTGAACTGCCTGCAATTGCTATTTGTCACGCTGGTTTATCCAATTTCTTTTATTTCCTTTTATTTTCTCATTTTTGTACATGGTAAAAAATAATTCATGAAAAATAGTAGGATTATCCAATTAATTCCCTTCTTTTTTCTATAGATTCACAATGCAATTTAGAATTTTATCAAATAAAAATATTAATTTGATCATGCATTTTCATTTTTATTGCATTTTTTTTCTTTTTTATTGGTTTTGAATATTGATTTGTGATGTGTCTGCCTTGCTGATTTTATTTCTCTCACTTGGTATTGAATCTTGCTTTTCTTTTTTAGTATGTTATACTAGACTAATGCATGCTCCCCATAGATTTTTCATAGAATTTTTGGATGTTGTTTGCTTCTGTTTTAGGGTAGATGATTAGGGACTTCCACTATTGATGGTTAACCTTGACCATTCACATGTTAGGGATTGTTTAGTAGCCTTAGAAGTTGACTTAGGCTTTGAGATTTGATCTTGGGATCATAGAGACATGTAGGTTTCCCCTAGATTTCTGGTGGATTTTTAGAAGTTGTTTTGCTATTTTTGCTTGAGCTTGTGAATAGGAGAAGTTTGAGAACTTTTAGCCTTGGAGTTCAACTTTGGTTGAACTTCAAGAGTAGTTTCTTGTGGTTTGGGGGCCTGTGGTTTCTTCTTGAAGATGGATGCATGGATTGAAGACCTAGTCTAGGAGCTTGCTCTCTTTCTGTGAGGTCCTGAAGTTTGAGGGAAATTCATGGTACTTTCCTGAGGAAGGCACTATGGAAGTCTTTCATTCTTTCTTCTCACCTCTTTCTTAAGTATCCAATGATGTTGGAGCATTCATGTGAGTTTAGTTTCTCCTGAGGAGGAATGTAAACCGTTCACAGTTGTTGAGCCACATGGGATATGATTCCTAAGTGGAAGCCCCCTAGTATTTTCCAGAGGAAGGCACTATGGGTCTGTTCACTTAGTTCCCTTAGTTCATATAGGATTTCTTAAGTATCCAATGATGTTGGATCCTTCATGTGAGTTTAGTTTCTCATGAGGAGGAATGTAAACCGTTCACAGTTGTTGAGCCACATGGGATATGATTCCTAAGTGGAAGCCCCCTAGTATTTTCCAGAGGAAGGCACTATGGGTCTGTTCACTTAGTTCCCTTAGTTCATGTAGGATTTCTTAAGTATCCAATGATGGTGGAGCCTTCATGTGAGTTTATTTTCTCCTGAGGAGGAATGTAAACCGTTCACAGTTGTTGAGCCACATGGGATATGATTCCTAAGTAGAAGTCTCCTAGTACTTTCCTGAGGAAGGCACTATGGGTCTGTTTACTTAGCTCCCTTTCTTTGGTAAGCTTGTCTTGAAGCTTGAAGAATGGGATTGATTTCTCCCTTTAGGGTTTAGCTTAGGGTAGATTAGGGTTTTGTTTTAGGGTTGTTTAGGGTCCTGCTCAGGGTTAGTTTCTTGCTTTTGGATAGGAGTTTGCCAGGCTGGTTAGCCTTCTCTTTGTGTTGATTGATTTGTGTGGTGTTGTGCTGCATTAGACTTAGGGGTTCATATAGATATTTCTGAGATAGGTGCATCTTAGAAATAAGCCTGCTTGTATGCATGAGAAGTTGAGGTGGTCCTCCTTCTGCTTGATTGTTATTGAGTGGCTTTGCTTGTTGGTATTTGGTAGAGCTGGGCTCCCTTGCCTCTGTGGTTTGTGGCCTTTGTGCCTTGCTTGTTTGGTTGTTGCATTCATGCATATTTCCAGTATGTCTACTTTGCAGTGTTTCCTGTTTGTTGTTTAGTGCTTTTGCCATGATCCCTTAGGAACTCTAACTTCTCTGCTGTGGAGGAGTTATGATAGACATTAGGTTGGTTAACCAGGCATGATAACATTAGGTAGATTCCCCTTTTCAACCATAGTTTTAGGGTGTCTCTTTCCTTTCTCAAAACAACAGAAAAACACTTAATAAGGGATAAAACAAAAGTGAATTCATTTCTTCCGTCAAAAAATTTGAACAAACATCAAAACCTTTTGTCCTCCTGGACTGTGAAAACCCTTGGTTAAGGTGCATTTTCCCATAAAAAAACACTTGAACAGCTTGTGTCGTGCGTAGCCCGAACTACGTTTGCTCTGATCTTCCATGTCGTGTGGAAGTACGTAGGCACAGGACGCGATGTCCTGGCGAGCAACCTTCCCCCCGTCTAGACATAGGTAGTCGAACTACGTTGACTCTGACTTTCCCATTGCACGAGGGAGTACGTAGGCCCAGAACAGCGTATGTTCTGTCGAGTCCTGTCCTTTCTTTTCAGACTGACCACTAGCGTAGATAGATAAACCCACCCGTTTCCTTATAAACACCAAGCGTGGATCCCGTCGAGTACGACGGACGTGAGGGGTGCTAATACCTTCCCCTTGCGTAACCGACTCCCGAACCCAGGTTTTGGTTGCGATGACCATTCCTTTCCCCGTTTTGCGGTAGGTTTACCTCGAGCGTTTCCTTTCCCCTCTTTGGGATAAATAACGCGCGGTGGCGACTCTTCTGTTCAGCTGGCGCCGATTTTCGCAGTAGCGACAGACCTCTATTAGATAAAACATGCATCGAATCCAAAGACACGATTCTCTGACATCGCCGCCAGTCATTCAAAAAATCCAACCAGTAAATCACACCTGACATCGCGGTCAGTCAAAATAAAGCGTCTGACATTGTCGCCGAACAATCGCAAAGTTGATTAAACCACTGACATCGCCGTCAATAACCAAAACATATGACATCGCCGCCAGAAACAAACATCCAACATCGCTGCTGAAAAACCAAAATCACCTGACATCGCTGCCAAAAACAAACATCCAACATCCCCGTCAGATAACCAAAACCACCTGAAATCGCCGCCAAAAACAAGCATCCAACATCGCCGCTGGAAAACCAAAACCACCTGACATCGCCGCCAGAAACAAGCATCCAACATCGCCGCTGGAAAACCAAAATTACCTGACATCGCCGCCAGACCTTTGCATAAATAAGAGCAAGTATCAAAATCCACATGAAGTTAAGATCACCCACTGATAATAATCAAAGAGAAACTCCATTGGGGAAATAACATGGGTCGGGGTTTAGCCACCACAAGGGAAAAGACCCATCATCTGCGAGATTCACCTGAAACAAAGAGATAACAACCTGGCTTATGTTTCACATGCATATGTTTGAAAATGGCGTAATGCTCCATACGAAATGGAAATGCTACGCGTTTGGATAGATGCTATGCTCGCATGCAGATGCAACAAAACTGAATCAGCAAAACGAATGCTAGAGATACAGAGACCACCCTGCTGGGATAACAACCTACTCATGCCAATAAAAATTGGATTTATGCTGATAAATAGGCCCTCGCTGGCCTTCTACAAAGAAAATACCGATGTGACAATATTCTTTCATTCTGCTAAGGAAGAAAGAACAAATCTGCTGGGGAAACCACTCCTTTCAATTTGCTGGGGATTGCTCCGCCAGGGAACGAACCTAACCAGCCTGCTCACTCAGACTGCATACAACTCTACAGAGGATAGAGGTACGATCTTCACTGATTGGGGAAGTAGATTCAGGCTGGGAATAGGACGAACTTCATCCATACCTTTTTTTTCCAAGGGTGACGACCCTGCACAAACTGAACAAACAGACAAGATATCCTACGCAAACAGAACTATCTCAGTCATCATTCATGACGTTGTTCAATTAATTAAAAGTTTTAGCAATTATTGGCCAAGGCCTGCAAGTTTATGTAAGTGTAAGTTCATCAAAACATTGGGCATTTTCACAAACAAAACAGTAAGAGTTAAAACAAAGCACACAGATCAAGTACTGAATAGTATATGTTTATTGATAAATGGCCTGTTGTCGCTACTGCGAAAATCGGCGCCGGCTGACAGAAGAGTCGCCACCGTGCGTTATTTATCCCTCAGAGCGGGAAAGGAAACGCTCGAAGTAAACCTCGCAAAAAACGGGGAAAAGGTATGGTCGTCGCAACCAAAACCTGGGTTCGGGAGTCGGTTACGCAAGGGGAAGGTATTAGCACCCCTCACGTCCGTCGTACTCGACGGGATCCACGCTTGCTTGGGTTGTCTACTGGATGCAAAACAATCTATCTACGACTGCTAAATCTAAACAGAAGGGAATTGACTCGATAGAGCGTCGCACTCTATGCCTACGTATTCTCAAGAGAGAAAGTCAGAGTCAACGTAGTTCGGGACTACGGGGAAAATTGGCTCGCCAAGACCTCGCGTCTTGTGCCTACGTACTTCCACACTGCATGGAAGATCAGAGCTTTACGTAGTTCAGACTAACTACGGCTAAACAAAACATTCTCACACAGCATTGAGAAAAAACAACTGGTTTCACAGGGTCGGGAACCTATGGGCAAAACTACGGCTTGGTCTCAAATGCACTCGGGCAAGAGAGAAAAAGGGTAACAATTAATCGTCAGCGGGAAAGTCTCAATCGCACAGCAGCGAGAGAACAACAAGTTAGTCGTTAGTGTGCTCGCTAGGATATCGCATCCTATGCCTACATATCCTCGTCTGGTACGTGGAATCAGAGCAGCTGTAGTTCGGCTACTTCGGGACCACAGCTCAAATCTCGTTTTATTAATCTTCTGAAAAATGGTTACAATGAATGGATACTGAAATAAATCTCCTAGGAAACGCTATCCTATCCTATCCTGAAAAATCGAATGAAAAATAGCCCCCTAACAAATGGGCCTCTAAACTATCTCTAAAAAGAAAATAATTTCTATGAAGATATATCCTAAAAGAAAATGCACTTAAAAAATATTAAATCTACTTTAATATTTTTTCCTTTTTTCCTTCCTTTCTTTCACAATTTTTTTTCATATTCTTTTCTCTATTTTCACATATTTTTCTATGTATTTTTCACAATATTCTCTCTCTTTTCCAATGTATTTCCATTATTTTTTATACTTCTTTTCTCTCAAAATATTTTCTTTTTCTTATAATATTTTCCTCTCCATTTCTTTTTTTTTTATAATCTTTTCTTTTGCAATTTGTTTTTTCTATTTATTTTTTCACAATATGAAACAATATATGCAAAAAAATATAAAAGAAAAGAAAAATAAGGGGAGGGGGTATGCTGATTACAGGGGGGTTGATACAAATAAAAAACAAAATAAAATCAAACTGCAGACTGGGCCCAGCCCAGCTGCTATTGTTTCAACACGGAAGGGGGGGTGAAGATTGAAACTGGGAGGTGTGTTGGCAATTGGACCTCATTGGGCCTGAGCCCATTCTCAGCAAAAACGGGGGGGGGGGGGGGGGGGGGGGGTGTCTCCCAAAAACGACTGGGCCTGGATCCAGCCCAATCTTCTCCTCCCTCTCTCCACTCTCAGAACGACCAAACCCTAATCTTCTTTCCCTCTTCACTGCGCCGCCGCCGTCTTCGTTCTTCTCCTCTCAACCTCCCTCTCTTTCAAACTCCTCTGCCAATCTCATTCTCTCACACCATAAACCAGAAAAACGTAATCGAGCAATTAATCATGGCCAGAATCATCCACACGATGAAGGTTAGGTGGAAGACAGTTGAAGCGTGATGAAGCTCTTGAAGCTTCTGGAGGTTTTTTGAGAATCTGGGAACGATCTTGACAAAACCTGATCTGGAATTGGATAGGCGTTCTTCTGGAGGTGAAGATCTGAAGGCGAAGTTTGTTGAAGTTGTCGTTTTGGAGATTGGAAGAAGATGAAGACCTTTCATGTTCTGGTGGTTGAAGATCGTTGCATGGATGGCGATGAAGGATTTCTAGAAGGACTTTGAGTGTTCTTGCTGATGATTCTCAGGTGAAGAAGCTCTAACGATCTGGAGATGATATGAAGACTGTTGCAGCTCTTGAACGTTGAATGAAAATCTGGATCGAAGCGTGGATGGTGAAACTTGATCTGGAAATTTACGAAGTTTTGTTGGTTAATGATTAGATGATGATTCTTGAAGGTTTTCTGGAAACGGATGAGGAGCGGAGGAGGATCGGAGGTTTCTTGATGAACGGTTGAAGGTTCATCCTATACATGATGAACACGTGATGATGATTCTGGGGAAGATCATGAAGATTGATGAACAAATCGTTGATGATGATGATGATTGGTCGAATCTGGTAGTTTCTGGGTTTTAGGTTGTTTTCTGGCTGTCCGGCGAAGTGTACGGCGGTGATGAGGGGAGGTTGACGGTTGTGATCGAAACGGAAACGATGAAGGGGTCGGAATCTGGGTTTCTGGATTTTTCCGGTGGGGATTGAAGGTGATCGCCGGCCATGCAGGCCGGCCGGTGACGTTCGCCGGTGAAGGATGGTGGAGGGATGCATGGTGGACGCGTGTAGGGGTGAGTGGGGTGAGACGGTGCATGCGCGCCACGTGGGTGAGAGAGGAGAGTGCTGAATGGTGAGGTGGCGTCTGGTGGAGTGGAAAAGTGGGGCCAGCCTTTTGCAACACGTGGCGTGCTCTGCTTATACTGACTTGATTTCTGGATCGTTCCAGAACCTTCTGGATGTGGCTGGAATTAACTGGAAAATGCTGGAGAATTTCTGGCAATTACTGGACTTTTCTGGACAAATTGGGCTGCGACTTTGGGCATAGGCCCACCAAAAAACTGATACAAAAAACTCACAAAAGCTGCAAACGAAATTAAGAAAATGGATTAAATGGAAATGATTAATGGATTAAACCTAATTAACATCTACACTAATAAGGTTCTAATAATTCCACTAAGAAAAATCTAATAACCTCTATTAAATCTAAAATTGATTAAATTTCTTAAATCCCTAATAAAACTATATTAAACTCTAAAAAAAAGGACTATATTATCTATTTAAATTCTATAAAAGAAAATAAAGGAAAATCTATTTATTTATTAAAAAATGAAAAATCTATCCTATATTATTTCTATAAAAGAAAAACAAAACTATATTCTTCTTATTAAAATGATTAAAAAACTATTAATACTATTTAAAAAAACTATTAATATCCTATTAATGTTCTAAAATGAAAAATGCTATTAAATTCTATTTAAAAATTCTAAAAACTATTAAAAATATTAAAACCTATTAATATCCTATAAAATGCTAAAAAATGATTTAGACCTATTTAAACCCTAAAAAATTCTATAAATGACCAATAAAATCCAGAAAAATCACAGTAATTCCCTGGGGAACAAAAAAAGCACCGAACGACACATAACACCGCGAGAGCGCACCAAAATAATCGGTAAAAAATAAACGGGCACCGAAATATCCCAAAAATGCGATTCTACCTATCCAAACTGATAAAAAAACACCTGAAACACGAGACGAGAGATGTGATCCCTGTAAAATCAAAACAAATGAAAATATGCATTGTATGCGATATGCAGATGCGAATGCGGTCATGCGTCGAAACATCGATCCAGATACGAGACCCGGTTGGTCAAATTTTGGGGTGCAACAGCTGCCCCTATTCAAGCGACTTCGACCTGAATGGGTGAAGAGCGCTCAGCCTTCAAACATTCAAGGTAGATGACGGTTGAATACAAATGGAACCCTGAAATTTGCCAACCGCGGGAATATACTGCAAAACTGCTTGAGGAATAGCTTCCAATAAACTGAAGTTTGGTTATCACGGCAACAACTGGTCAATTTTCTGATAAATTTTCTTCTCCTTTTCAACACCTGTGTAACGCCACAAGTATTGAAATAATGCTTCGCAAAGCAAACACCTTGATTCCCATCTCTCTCATGGGATCAAATCCGGTCAACTCACAGTTCACTGCGAACTTGAGGACAATTCTCCTGGGGAATTCTGAGTGGAACTGCCTGGCACCTATTCTGACGAAGGCAGCAGCTTCAGAAGTTTGATATATGTCAATCTTCGTTGTTGTTGTTGTTTGTTTTTTTTTCGATGCTGACATAACAACCAAATAAAGAATCACTCCGCTGGGGAAGTCGAGAAGATGAACCAAACAACTCTGCAGGTGAACAAATTCGAAATCCAATAGGCAACCACTCCTGGTCTATGTTTCGACATGCGTATGCTTGATAATGATGCAATGTCCTATATGACATGTAAATGCTATGCGTTTTGTTTGAAAATGCGATGCCCAGACGGCATGGAAATATTATATGTTTGATAGATGCAATGACTATATATGCAAATGCTAATGCAGGCTCGAGCTGCCAGAGAACACCAGGTCTGAAAACCACTTGGCAAAATAAATGCCGAAGGTAACACCAACTCTACTGGGGATGAACTGCAGTCACAGGATCATCTCAGCAAAATAAATGATGGAAACGGGAAATCAAATCCGCTGGGGATAACTGTTCTGCTGGAGAAATGAAAGGCAACCCTGCTTGGTGACCTTACTGGGGAAAGAAAGACTCTGCTCGGGGACGCTTTCTTCAAACCATTGGCAACTGATTGCGCTCTGCAGGGATTGACCCAAACTGAGGTTGATTGCGCGCGGCACATTGCTGGAAATGCCCCTACTATCAAGGATGTCGATCTTAATCTGCTGAGGATCCTTCTGATCTTACTCTGATACGGGGTAAAATACGATCTCGACTCTTTCGGGGATAATAAGCAACTTTCATCTGTTGAAGAGTGGCAATTCTGATTTAACAACATCCACAAGGAGTTCAAACATTACTCGGGGCGCTGGCATCCGTCGAGCTTCGTATCGGGGAACATGACAACATGCGGGTCATTGGGAAACACTGTGTCAGATACCTTTAGGTTTTTTGTCTTTTTCTGGTTTAAGATAGACATGGACTATGTACACAGTGGGATATATAAGAAATACTAGACGAGAACTAGCATTCAAAGGTAGACTACCAGGCGAGAACTGATAGGAAAATAGGTTATCAGACGAGAATTGATTTGGTTTTTGGACATCAGACAGGGCTGACTGGATAACAGACTGAGGTATATACAACCAGGCGAGAACTGATTGAAAGCTGACGTACACCAGACGAGAACTGGTATAACACATAGGGTAAAACACACGAGAACTGATTACGCGATGACATGTACCAGGCGAGAACTGATACAACTCTTGAAGAAACGGTGACCAAACGAGAATTGGTTACAATAAACTGCACCAGACGAGAACTGATACTTACAATAAATTGCGCCAGACGAGAACTGATGCTTACAGAAGGGTGGGCCAGACGAGAACTAGTTACCGGTTTGCCAGGCGAGAACTGGACTTTGGAAACGACTGGTTACTGACACGCAACAGGTTTAAACTGCAGGATAATGATCTGACGACAACAGGGCCTTTTTATCTGAAAGGTTCAGGTTTTGATAAGGGTACTGACATGATTCCCCGATACTCAGCTCCGGCTGGGGATAAACAACTTGTTTGAACAACTTGCTTCAATACAATCAGCTGGGGATAGAAAAGACTGGCTTGCACAACCTGCCCCAGTACAATTCAACTTGCCCCAATCTAACTCTTGGGAGTACTTGCTCGGAATAGCTTGCTACGAGGAGACTTCGAGAATATTTGCCCCGGTATCTGTACGACAACAGAATTCAATCTCCATTAACCCAGTTGGTTTCAGCATTCTTTGCGATGACTTGCCCCTGAATGAGCGTTCTAGCGACTTAACCCGATCTGATTATCCATCTGAAGTATCTGCTTTCAAATCTCCACGCTCTGCATAGCTGCCCCTGATTGCCTCTCGAGAAGACTCACTCCTGATCAACTGCTTCTCAAATAAACTGCTCCTGATCAACTGAAACTTCGGGACTTGTCCTCAGACTGACTGATTCCGAACTTACTGGAAGATAATGCCCCTGATTCATCGGGCTTTCACGACATTCACCATTCTGGTTCAGACTGCTGAATTACTCGGTCCTGCTCGATTATTCCTGCTGGAATTTCTTTCATGCCAATTACTAACCTGCAATTAAAATTGTCTGTTCACAAATGGTAATCTTAATGCAATGGTTATGCAGATTTTAAAAAAATTTGAGCTGTCACTCATTTACATGCAATGATTGTGAGTGACGAATGAAACACAGTTCAAACGTAGTGCTTACGTGGTCAGTGAAAATACAACAAGGATGTGACTAGCAAGTCAAGAAGGAGTCAGGTTACTCAACCTTATCGTAATACACTTCAGACTAACCCTACCTCAATTAGGTCTTTTAAGGGTTGTATCGTGGTCGGGTTCACGGTTCGTGAAACAAAGGATATTTGGCTCAAATTTTTGATTTGTACCCACCCCTTCTACGTGATGATCTCCGATCCTAAGGTTCAGTTAACCTGGCACAAGCGCTCGCCTCTTCGAGAGGTATGCTGAATGGCAAGACCCACAATTAAGGAATTCACAAGCCTTTCTTCTAGAGTGATAGTTACTCCTTCTTCGCTTTTGGTGTCTGTGTACACGACTTTGTGATTTGCTGGGGAAAAATTTTCTTTTGATATCCCCTCTTTTCCATTCTTTTGGTTCCCTAATTTTTGCCTGGACTGACTCATTTTGAGTTCTTTTCGATTTTTCGATTTCTTTTTGAAGTCCAGCGGGATGCCCTAATTTTTGCCTAAGTATTAGCTTTCTCAACTTTTCTTTCTTTTTACTTAGCGGGCTTTCTTATTTCTTTTGGAACAAAGTCGTGTGACACTGGTTGTCTTGATTGCTCCGAAAAGATTGTAACTGTCTCACTCCTTATTGGTGAGATATGACCTCTTGAAAGGTATAAACTAATTGGTCCTTAAAAGACAACACTCCTCTGTAAGACTTGAATGCTCGGTCAAGCTAACTGACAACTACCCTGCCCCGGGTTAAGATGTGAGGGTTTAAAAGTCCGAAAAAACTTCTACTTCCTGGCTCGAAGTGGTTAACAAGGGACTAACTCCTGATATCTCCAGTGTTTGGGGATTTGAAACAATGCCTTGTACGTCATCGGTACGGTCTTATCTGAAAGCATACAATCATTGGTTATGAGTTTCAGTTTCATCATCCTCCCTCCTAACTTTGCTAGTCACAGCGATAAAGTGGAGTGAATAAAAATGCAAGTGTTAGTGCAATGCAGTAAATGAGCGACAGCGACATGACTAATTCAGAAAAATGCATAGTCACTTTATTATTATCACCATTCGAAACATACAATGTTTAAAAGCAGGTAGTAACTAACAGAAAAAGAAACTACAAATGCAAATGATGTATAAAGGTCTGAGGACTGCCAATGCTGAGGCGCCTGCCTGTCTGAACCACTGGCTTTTGCTGGAGAATACTTTCCGAGTCTACGAGCTCAAACAGCTGAGGGGTTGGGATGAACAAACAGAAATCCTTCTCGAAAGGAAATGCGATCCTGATCAATCAACTGTTGTACCTTCGCCTGGAAAGCTTTACAATCTTCCGTCGAATGCCCCGGTGAGCCACCATGATAACCACACTGAGCGTGGGGATTGTACCCAGGAGGGTAAGGTTCTGGAACTGGCTTAAGAGCTTTAGGTTCCACCAAAGACTTCTGGATCAAAGATGGTAGCAGCTGGCTATACGGCATAGGCACTGGATGGAAAGGAGCGTTCCTTCGTTCCAAGTTGTTACGAGGTCGGTTCTGATTCTGACGCTGATTCTGGTAACCTCGGCCATGAGTTTGCTGCTTTGCAATGGAAGCGACATAAGATTCCCGATGGGGTGCCCCAGGCACGGCTGTCTGTTCAGAATAACGAGACACAGAAGATACTGACCGCTGAGAAGACGGAGAACCAACAGATTTCACCGATTTGACTTGAGGATATCCAACATCTGTCAGGACCGCATTGATCACAGCTTCATCTTCAGATTGAGTGCTACAGAGAGATTCAGTTTCACTGGCCTGACCTTTGAAAACATACGGGATTCTTCCAGTCTTTACACCATATTCGATGCGCTCTCCCGTCCTTACCAACTCAGAGAAATTTGGTGCGGTTCCAAGCATTCTTTCGAAGTACGGGCTCCGCAAGGAGTTCACGAACATGCCTTTCAGCTCTTGGTCTAGGAGCGGTGGTTGCACTCTACCAGCAAATTCTCTCCATCTCTGAACATACTCTCTGAAAGATTCATTGTTCCCTTGAGACAATTCTTGCAGCTGCATGCGAATAGGAGCTTCGTCAAGATTATAGTCGTACTGCTTCAGAAAGGCATTGGCTAAGTCCATCCATGATCGGATCTGATCACGCTCTAACTGCATATACCAACTCAGAGGTGCCCTAGTCAGACTATCTTGAAAGCAATGAATCATCAGCTTGTCGTTGTGCACAAATGAAGTCATTCTTCGGCAGAACATCACCAAATGTTGCTTCGGGCAACTATCTCCTTTGTACCTTTCAAACCTCGGCATTCTGAACTTCGGAGGTAACACTAGGCCAGGAACTAGACACATATCTGCAGCACTAGGAGTAACAGCGTTTTTACCTTTCAAGGCTTTGAATCTCTCCTCTAATGCACGAAACCTTTCAGCATACACGGGAGCTAACGAGTCTTCATTCTTTGCTGTTGGGACCTCTCTTCGGGGTCTTGGCACAGGGAAGGCAAAACCCTGGTAGTCTGAGACATCAACAGAAGGAGAACGTTCACCTCGGGCAATAAACTGCTCACGCAGACCTTGGTCTTCAACAGATGGCTGCACAAGCTGAGCTGCAGTAAGGTTGTTCACTTGCGGAAAGTCTTCTTCGTGCGGGGATCCATACAGAGGATTGGGCGTCACGGTGAAACCTGACAAGGTATCAACAAACTGGAAGCTGCTCCCTGACATGGCTACCAACAACTGTCAGCTGACTCCACTGCCTGACTCTGATCAAATCTGCTTTAAATCTGCTTCAACCCCTTGGTTGTCTTCAATATTCACCTTCAGGATCAAAATAACGGCTGGATAAGAGCTCTGACTAGCTGGCGAATGGTATGCAACATGATGCGAAGATGCCTATGCAAATGCAATGCAATGCAACAAACACGGGATCACAGCCCCCACACAATCTAAATACTGCTGCACTGCTGACGGAGTACGGTTGCTCTGAAGAGAAGACCAAAATAATGGGTAGGTTGGAAGTCAAGTTTCCTGCAAAAAACCCTCCCACTCACAGGTATGGACCTATATCTGACAAGGTACGGCATCCTATGCGGTCGTTAGCGTCACAGACTTTCAAGACTGACGATACGATTCCCAGAAGGAGTGGCATCATCAAGTCCTGAAGAGGCCTCACTTAGCTAACTTCCAAATGATCGGTTCCCAGAGTCGACAATCCACCAAACCAGTAACCGTCTCAACCCAAAGGGTTGAAAGTGAAGCCAATCGGATGAACCTCGTCTGAGCGTGGATTTCATGAGACACTAGTGCCTGCAAAGCAAGCACGCGTCCACTAGTTTCCACTCTAGGTCTATGGTGCACTCAAGCCCAGGTCCGGCTTCTCTCAATATCATAGAACACCCGTAACACCCCAACAGCAACAGATAATATCAACAAATAAGCACCAAATAGACAAGCAAACAAGCGCTAGGATTGACTCTCTTAAGGGACGTTGGATCCCAAAACTGACTCGCTTTCGGGACGTTGGATCCCTAGGACACTATCAAGTCCCCAGCGGAGTCGCCAGCTGGCGCTACTGCGAAAATCGGCGCCGGCTGACAGAAGAGTCGCCACCGTGCGTTATTTATCCCTCAGAGCGGGAAAGGAAACGCTCGAAGTAAACCTCGTAAAAAACGGGGAAAAGGTATGGTCGTCGCAACCAAAACCTGGGTTCGGGAGTCGGTTACGCAAGGGGAAGGTATTAGCACCCCTCACGTCCGTCGTACTCGACGGGATCCACGCTTGCTTGGGTTTTCTACTGGATGCAAAACAATCTATCTACGGCTGCTAAATCTAAACAGAAGGGAATTGACTCGATAGAGCGTCGCACTCTATGCCTACGTATTCTCAAGAGAGAAAGTCAGAGTCAACGTAGTTCGGGACTACGGGGAAAATTGGCTCGCCAAGACCTCGCGTCTTGTGCCTACGTACTTCCACACTGCATGGAAGATCAGAGCTTTACGTAGTTCAGACTAACTACGGCTAAACAAAACATTCTCACACAGCAGTGAGAAAAAACAACTGGTTTCACAGGGTCGGGAACCTATGGGCAAAACTACGGCTTGGTCTCAAATGCACTCGGGCAAGAGAGAAAAAGGGTAACAATTAATCGTCAGCGGGAAAGTCTCAATCGCACAGCAGCGAGAGAACAACAAGTTAGTCGTTAGTGTGCTTGCTAGGATATCGCATCCTATGCCTACATATCCTCGTCTGGTACGAGGAATCAGAGCAACTGTAGTTCGGCTACTTCGGGACCACAGCTCAAATCTCGTTTTATTAATCTTCTGAAAAATGGTTACAATGAATGGATACTGAAATAAATCTCCTAGGAAACGCTATCCTATCCTATCCTGAAAAATCGAATGAAAAATAGCCCCCTAACAAATGGGCCTCTAAACTATCTCTAAAAAGAAAATAATTTCTATGAAGATATATCCTAAAAGAAAATGCACTTAAAAAATATTAAATCTACTTTAATATTTTTTCCTTTTTTCCTTCCTTTCTTTCACAATTTTTTTTCATATTCTTTTCTCTATTTTCACATATTTTTCTATGTATTTTTCACAATATTCTCTCTCTTTTCCAATGTATTTCCATTATTTTTTATACTTCTTTTCTCTCAAAATATTTTCTTTTTCTTATAATATTTTCCTCTCCATTTCTTGTTTTTTTATAATCTTTTCTTTTGCAATTTATTTTTTCTATTTATTTTTTCACAATATGAAACAATATATGCAAAAAAATATAAAAGAAAAGAAAAATAAGGGGAGGGGGTATGCTGATTACAGGGGGGTTGATACTAATAAAAAACAAAATAAAATCAAACTGCAGACTGGGCCCAGCCCAGCTGCTATTGTTGCAACACGGAAGGGGGGGGTGAAGATTGAAACTGGGAGGTGTGTTGGCAATTGGACCTCATTGGGCCTGAGCCCATTCTCAGCAAAAACGGGGGGGGGGGGGGGGGTGTGATGTCTCCCAAAAACGACTGGGCCTGGATCCAGCCCAATCTTCTCCTCCCTCTCTCCACTCTCAGAACGACCAAACTCTAATCTTCTTTCCCTCTTCACTGCGCCGCCGCCGTCTTCGTTCTTCTCCTCTCAACCTCCCTCTCTTTCAAACTCCTCTGCCAATCTCATTCTCTCACACCATAAACCAGAAAAACGTAATCGAGCAATTAATCATGGCCAGAATCATCCACACGATGAAGGTTAGGTGGAAGACAGTTGAAGCGTGATGAAGCTCTTGAAGGCTCTGGAGGTTTTTTGAGAATCTGGGAACGATCTTGACAAAACCTGATCTGGAATTAGATAGGCGTTCTTCTGGAGGTGAAGATCTGAAGGCGAAGTTTGTTGAAGTTGTCGTTTTGGAGATTGGAAGAAGATGAAGACCTTGCATGTTCTGGTGGTTGAAGATCGTTGCATGGATGGCGATGAAGGATTTCTAGAAGGACTTTGAGTGTTCTTGCTGATGATTCTCAGGTGAAGAAGCTCTAACGATCTGGAGATGATATGAAGACTGTTGCAGCTCTTGAACGTTGAATGAAAATCTGGATCGAAGCGTGGATGGTGAAACTTGATCTGGAAATTTACGAAGTTTTGTTGGTTAATGATTAGATGATGATTCTTGAAGGTTTTCTGGAAACGGATGAGGAGCGGAGGAGGATCGGAGGTTTCTTGATGAACGGTTGAAGGTTCATCCTATACATGATGAACACGTGATGATGATTCTGGGGAAGATCATGAAGATTGATGAACAAATCGTTGATGATGATGATGATTGGTCGAATCTGGTAGTTTCTGGGTTTTAGGTTGTTTTCTGGCTGTCCGGCGAAGTGTACGGCGATGATGAGGGGAGGTTGACGGTTGTGATCGAAACGGAAACGATGAAGGGGTCGGAATCTGGGTTTCTGGATTTTTCCGGTGGGGATTGAAGGTGATCGCCGGCCATGCAGGTCGGCCGGTGACGTTCGCCGGTGAAGGATGGTGGAAGGATGCATGGTGGATGCGTGTAGGGGTGAGTGGGGTGAGACGGTGCATGCGCGCCACGTGGGTGAGAGAGGAGAGTGCTGAATGGTGAGGTGGCGTCTGGTGGAGTGGAAAAGTGGGGCCAGCCTTTTGCAACACGTGGCGTGCTCTGCTTATACTGACTTGATTTCTGGATCGTTCCAGAACCTTCTGGATGTGGCTGGAATTAACTGGAAAATGCTGGAGAATTTCTGGCAATTACTGGACTTTTCTGGACAAATTGGGCTGCGACTTTGGGCATAGGCCCACCAAAAAACTGATACAAAAAACTCACAAAAGCTGCAAACGAAATTAAGAAAATGGATTAAATGGAAATGATTAATGGATTAAACCTAATTAACATCTACACTAATAAGGTTCTAATAATTCCACTAAGAAAAATCTAATAACCTCTATTAAATCTAAAATTGATTAAATTTCTTAAATCCCTAATAAAACTATATTAAACTCTAAAAAAAAGGACTATATTATCTATTTAAATTCTATAAAAGATAATAAAGGAAAATCTATTTATTTATTAAAAAATGAAAAATCTATCCTATATTATTTCTATAAAAGAAAAACAAAACTATATTCTTCTTATTAAAATGATTAAAAAACTATTAATACTATTTAAAAAAACTATTAATATCCTATTAATGTTCTAAAATGAAAAATGCTATTAAATTCTATTTAAAAATTCTAAAAACTATTAAAAATATTAAAACCTATTAATATCCTATAAAATGCTAAAAAATGATTTAGACCTATTTAAACCCTAAAAAAATTCTATAAATGACCAATAAAATCCAGAAAAATCACAGTAATTCCCAAGGGAACAAAATAAGCACCGAACGACACATAACACCGCGAGAGCGCACCAAAATAATCGGTAAAAAATAAACGGGCACCGAAATATCCCAAAAATGCGATTCTACCTATCCAAACTGATAAAAAACACCTGAAACACGAGACGAGAGATGTGATCCCTGTAAAATCAAAACAAATGAAAATATGCATTGTATGCGATATGCAGATGCGAATGCGGTCATGCGTCGAAACATCGATCCAGATACGAGACCCGGTTGGTCAAATTTTGGGGTGCAACACCTGTAAGTAGGAAAAGTTTTACAACAGATGCAACTCCTGAAAAGAGGAAGCTGTGCAAAAACAAATACAGATATGCACAGAAATATATACAAAAGTGTACAAAACTATAGGCAATGTGGCACAGACAAACACCATGACTCTGATGCTTTCCCGACGCTTCGTCTTCAGAAGAGATTGATTCGGATAAACGGCCCTTAGGTTCTCCCAATCCACTAAGCAATGAAGTTCCAACGCAAACCGCAGTCATTTGCTTTTTCAATCCCTAACTTTTTCCTGAACCGCCTTTTCGAGTTTTCGATTCACCGGGATACCCATTTTTACCAAAATCGCCTTTTCAGGTTTTCGACCTTGCAGGTTTACATCTTTTCATTTCTATCCCTAATTTTTCCCCGAACCTATTTTCCTTTTTTATGGTTCGCTGGGATGCCCCACTTTTGCCTAGACTTTTCTTTTTGTGTCCAGCGGGTCTCTTTTAAGTAAAGTATTTTTTAACTGCGTCTGCGTTCACAGGGGATGTGAAATCTTCACCATCCATGGTGGCTAGCAATAAGGCTCCTGCGGAGAAGACCATTCGAACGACATATGGACCTTCATAATTGGGAGTTCATTTGCCCCTATGATCTGATTGCGGTGGGAGAATCGTTTTCAGCACAAGATCGCTGGTCTGAAAGCTTCAAGGGCGCACCTTCTTGTCGTAAGCTTTCTTCATCCGTCTCTGATACAACCGACCATATGCGATGGACGCTAGCCTTTTTTCATCCATCAAGCTAAGCTGATTCAATCTATTTTTATCCATTCTGCCTCATTCAGCTTGACGTCTACCAGAACTCTTAAAGAAGGAATCTTGACCTCCAATGGTAGGACAACTTCCATACCATATACCAACGAGAAAGGAGTTTCCCTAGTTGATGTGCGCACCGTCGTACGATAACCATGAAGAGCAAAGGGCAACATCTCATGCCAATCTTTGTAAGTGACAACCATCTTTTGCACTATCCTCTTAATATTCTTATTGGCCGCCTCAACAGCGCCATTCATCTTCAGCCGATAAGGCAATGAGTTGTGATGCTTGATCTTGAAGTTCTGGCATAACTCCTTCATCATCTTGTTGTTCAAATTTGAACCATTATCAGTAATCCTCTCAGGAATTCCATATCTACAGATGATGTCCTTCTTTATGAATCGGGCTACGACTTGCTTTGTGACATTGGCGTACGAGGTTGCTTCAACCCATTTGGTGAAGTAATCAATGGCAACCAAGATGAAACGATGACCGTTGGATGCGGTTGGCTCAATCTTGCCAATCATATCGATGCCCCACATGGAGAAGGGCCACGAGGACGCCATAATATTCAACTCCTCGGGAGGAGCCTGGGAACTCAAATTTCAAAATGGTTCTAGATCCTTCCCATGTGTAAAAATGAATATTCAAATGACCAAAATTGGATCCCAAATGGCTCTGCATTAAAAAATCACATACAGAGGCAAAAATTGCATTGGTTAATCGGTTAACCATATAGGTTAATCGATTAATCCTTTTAAATTTTTGAATCTGGGCTAATTTTTCATTGGTTAATCGGTTAACCATATGCGTTAACTAATTAACACATTCAAACTTTTGATTTGGCGCCTTTTGGAGGGAAACCTGCCCGTTTGCCCGTTTCTTGCTGTTTTGAACCCTGTTAAGCTTCTGGAATGTGTTCTTGAACGTTGTAACCATGAGACTGCTCACGATAGCCTGAATTCCACTTTCTTGGCTGAAAATAACCTACAAAACAAAATAAAACCGGTCGCTCAACCGCTGGGAAAACAAATGTCGCCTGATACTCGCTGCTTTGATTGCTTGCGCTGAGAGTGAATTCTGAGCCACAAGAAAACCTCGACCCCCTGTCTCGAGAACAAATGCTATGCAATGCAGAACTGCAACAGAATGTGAAATGAAACACAAGCCAAGCTAAGAAAAAGGTTGGGCAAATTTTGGGGTGCAACGGCTGCCCCTATTCAAACGACTTGGACCTGAATGAGTAAAAAGCGAACGAATTTCAAACAATAGAGGTAAAAGACGGTTGAATACCAACGAACCCGAAAATTTACCAACCGTAGAAATCTCCGGAGATAACTGAACTAAGCACAAGAATACTCCGCTGGGGAAGTACACTGACCAAAAGTCAGAATGCAACGAAAGTACTAACCACAAACTACCAACCAAAAGTTGGGATCACCGGAATAAGGAACAAAGTCGAATCCACACTATCAACCAAAATTTGAAATCACCAGACGACCACAAGCTACCAACCAAAAGTTGGGATAACACTCTACAGGAGAAACCAAAGACTACCAACCAAAAGTTGGGATCGCGCCCATAAAATCTTATCAACCCAAAAGTTGGAATTAAACAAAGCTACCAACCAAAAGTTGGAATTGAAGCAAAGGATACCAACTAAAAGTTGGAATGACATCAACGAACTAAGGGTTACCCACCAAAAATCGGACTAACATCAACAAAATCTCACCAACCAAAAGTTGGAATCAAACAAACTTTGACAAGTCGTTAATTACCAACCAAAAGTTGGAATAACAAATCCAGGAACGGAAGACTACCAACCAAAAGTTGGACTCGAACGAAGCTACCAACCAACAGTTGGAATCGAACAAAGCTACCAACCAAAAGTTGGAATCACACGAAGTTACCAACCAAAAGTTGGAATCACACGAAGTTACCAACCAAAAGTTGGAATAATGACTCCGCCCAAGAATAGAGGAGGACTACCAACAAAGAGTTGGAATCGAACAAAGTTACCAACCAAAAGTTGGAATCACACGAAGTTACTAACCAAAAGTTGGAATAACGACTCCACCCAGGAATAGAGGAGGACTACCAACCAAGAGTTGGAATCGAACAAAGCTACCAACCAAAAGTTGGAATCACACGAAGTTATCGACCAAAAGTTGGAATAACGACTCCGCCCAGGAATAGAGGAGGACTACCAACCAAGAGATGGGATAAACGTACCACCACCACAGGATTACCAACCAAAAGTTGGAATAACAACCCCAAGAACAAAGGATTGCCAACCAAAAGTTGGAAAAACATTCAAACGCCAACAAAGCTTCGGACCCCGCTGGGGACTACCAACCAAAAGTTAGAATAACGACTACAGGGGATAAAATCCAACCAAAACTTGGGAAGCAAGGCTACTAACCAAAAGTTAGGATCGCCAGAGAAAGACCGACATCGACCAAAATTCGGAACGCAAGCTACTAACCAAAAGTTAAGATCGCTGGAGACACTTGAACAAAGTTGACTCCCCTACAGAAGACTACTAACCAAAAGTTGGAATGATCAACAAAGAAAGACTACCAACCAAAGGTTAGAATAACGTCAACAAAGGAAGACTACCAACCAAGAGTTGGAATAACGTCCGAAACTACCAACTAACCAAAAGTTAGGATTGCTGGAACCGCTGATTGAAAATGAACTGACTGCAACAAAGATTTCCAACCAAAAGATGGAATAATCAACTTTACTGAGGAAAACAAGGATTACCAACCAAAAGTTGGAATAACATACGAACACCAATAGATCAACAACCAAAAGATAGAATGAGACCACCATTACCAACCAAAAGTTGGAATAAGGACCTTGTCGAGAAACCAGGGATTACCAACCAAAAGTTGGGATAAACGTAACTGAAATAGACTACACTGGGAATTGACAACCAAAAATTGGTATAACATATCCAACATAGGCAGGCGACAGAATCAACCGACTCACGACTTACGGGGAAAGCTCCGATAGGAAAAGAGAGGTTTAAACAAACGACTCTGCCGAGGAGAAACCAAAAACACGAAGACTCCAAAGATCTGCCCAACGGGGGGATAATACAAAAGATCTCCTAAATTCAAAATCCTCAGCCCTCAAAGGTAACCGACACCAAAGGTATCGAACCTGACTTATGCTTCAGATGCATATGTTTGAAATGGCGTAATGCTCCATACGAAATGGAAATGCTACGCGTTTGGGTAAATGCTATGCACGCATGCGGATGCAATAGACTGAATCAGCAAAATAAATGCTAGAGATACAGAAACCACCCTGCTGGGGAAACAACCTACTCATGCCAATAACAATTGGACTTATGCCGAGGAAACGGGCCCTTGCTGGCCTCCTGCAAAGAAAATGACGGGGTAACCATATTCCTCCATCCTTCTGGGGATTACTCAGCTGGGAACGAATCTACCTAGGCGGTAGATTACTCAGTGAGAAGGAAATCTAATCACGACTCACTGGGGAGTGCATACGAACATGCACTTTGTGAGGATTAAATATGCATCAACTGCCGAAGGAAAGCGCACACGCTACCTGCTCACTTAAACTGCATACAAACTCTACTGGGGATAGAAATGCAAACTCCGCTTGCTGGGGAATAGACCTCGGCTGAAGATAAAACGAATTTCATCCACACCTCTTTGCCCCATGGGAAACGACCATGCAAAACTGAACAAATAGACAAGATATCCTATGCAAGCGGAACTATCTCAGTCATCAAAGCTTTAACAATTATTGGCCAAGGCCTGCAAGTTTATGTATGTGCAAGTTTATCAAAATACTGGGCATTTTTCACAAACAAAACAGTAAAAGTTAAAACAAAGCAAACAAGATACTGAATAGTATATGTTTATTGACAAATGACCTGTAAATAGGCAAAGTTTTACAACAGATGCGACCCCTAGAAAGAGGAAGTTGCGCAAAAAACAATACTGATATGCACAGAAATATACAAAAGTGTATAGAAATGTCGCCAATGTGGCACATACAAACACCATGAGCTGATCCTTCTATGACTCGCCTGACTTTGATGTTTTCCGACGCTTCGTCTTCAAAAGAGATTGATTTGGATAAACGGCCCACAGGTTCTCCCAATAAACTAAGCAATGAAGTTCAAACGTAGACCCAAGTCATTTGCTTTTCAATCCCTAACTTTTTCCTGAACCGCCCTTTCAGGTTTTCGATTCACCAGGATACCCATTTTTGCCAAAGTCGCCTTTTCAGGTTTTCGACTTTGCGGGTTTACATCTTTTTCGTTTTTATCCCTAATTTTTTCCCGAACCCATTCTCTTTTTTATGGTTCGCCGATATGCCCCCTTTTTGCCTGGATATTCTTTTTCTTTCCAGCGAGTCTCTTTAAGCAAAGTATTTTTTAATTGCGTCTGAGTTCACAGGGGATGTAAAATCCTCGCCATCCATGGTGGATAACAACAAGGCTCCACCGAAGAAGACCTTTCGAACAATATATGGACCTTCATATCTGCAGATGATGTCCTTCTTTATGAACCGGGCTACGACTTGCTTTGTGACATTGGCATACGAGGCTGCTTCAACCCATTTGGTGAAGTAATCAATGGCGACCAAGATGAAACAATGACCATTGGATGCGGTTGGCTCAATCTTGCCAATCATGTCAATGCCCCACATGGAGAAAGGCCACGGGGACGCCATAACATTCAATGGGCGTGGCGGTACATGAATTTTGTCTGCATAAATCTGGCATTTATGGCATTTCTTCGCAAATTTGAAACAATCTGACTCCATGGTTAGCCAATAATACCATGCTCGTAACAACTTCTGAGACATGGCATGCCCGCCAACGTGTGTACCAAAAGTACCTTCGTGGACCTCTTCCATAAGCAATGTTGCTTCCTTTTCGTCCACGCATCTCAATAACACCAAATCATGGTTCCTTTTGTAAAGCACACCATCTGGGTTCAGATAAAAGTTACCAGACAACCTCCTCAGAGTCTTCTTATCTTGAGACGAAGCCCCTGGCGGATACTTCTGCTTCTTGAGGAAGTTTTGTATGTCATAAAGCCATGGCTTGCCATCCGCATCTTCCTCAATGGCGAATACGAAAGCGGGCCTATCAAGGCGAGAGATGACTATTCTTGGAGCATCATTCCAGAAATTCACTTTATACATCGAAGATAGCGTTGCCAAAGCGTCTGCCATCTGATTCTCTGCTCGCGGCACATGGTGAAACTCTACCCTGTCAAAGAAGGGTAACAATCTCCTTGCATAATATTTGTAATGAATTAGATTTGGCTGACGAGTTTCCCACTCTCCAATGATCTGATTAACCACTAGCACTGAATCGCCATATACATCCAAATTCTTGATTCTCAAATCAATAGCCTCTTCCAGACCCATGATGCACGCTTCGTACTCGGCTTCATTATTAGTGCAAGGGAATGTCAACCTGGCAGTGAAGGGAATATGAGTGCCCTGAGGAGTTGTAATGATTGCCCCAATTCCACTACCATAGGAGTTGACAGCTCCGTCGAATATCATCTGCCACTGAGAACCCTTATCTGGACCTTCGTCGGGTAGTGGCTCTTCACAGTTTTTCGTCTTAAGGAACATAATGTCTTCATCAGGAAATTCAAACTTCATTGGTTGATAGTCTTCGATTGGCTGTTCAGCAAGGTACTCTGACAGAACACTTCCCTTGATGGCTTTCTGGGAAACATATTGTATATCGTACTCTGTCAATACCATCTGCCACCTGGCAATTCTTCTTGAGAGCGCTTGCTTCTCAAAGACATACTTGATCAGATCCATCTTCGAAATCATCATGGTTGTATGATTAAACATATATTGTCTTAAACGTTTGGCAGCCCAAGCAAATGCACAACACGTTTTCTCGAGCATTGAGTAATAGGACTCACAGTCTGTGAACTTTTTACTCTTTTCTTCCAGTCTCGTCGTGTTGACTGAGAATACAATCCATACTGTTCTCAAGAACCGTAAAGTACATGATTAAAGGCCTTCCAGCTACCGGGGGTATCAATATCGGAGGCTCCTGCAAGTATTCTTTTATCTTATCAAATGCTTTTTGACAATTTTCATTCCAGAGGACCGCCTGATCTTTATTTAGCAATTTAAACAATGGTTCACACGTGGCTGTGAGATGAGATATGAACCGAGCAATGTAGTTCAATCTCCCCAAGAAACCACAGACTTCTTTTTCTGTTTTCGGCACTGACATATCTTGTATAGCTTTTATTTTTGCAGGATCGACCTCGATTCCTTCTTCACTGACAATGAACCCCAATAACTTTTCGGACCGAACTCCAAAAGTGCACTTATTTGGATTCAACCTCAATCTCAACTTCCTGAGCCTCTCAAACAGCTTCAACAAGTTGACCAGATGCTCTTCCTCTGTTTGCGACTTTGTTATCATGTCATCAACATAGACTTCAATCTCATGACGAATCATATCATGAAACAAAGTGACCATAGCCCACTGGTAGGTTGCCCCTGCATTTTTCAACCCAGAAGGCATTACCTTGTAACAGAACGTCCCCCACGGTGTAATGAACGTCGTTTTCTCCATATATTCCGGTGTCATCTAGATCTGATTATAGCCCGAAAAACCATCCATGAAAGAAAATACGTCAATGTGAGGGAGCGGGAAGTCATCCTTTGGGATCGCCTTATTCAAATATCTGTAATCTATACACATCCGTACCTTCCCATCCTTCTTAGGTATGGGCACGATATTGGCGACCCACAGAGGGTAAGTTGTTACGGCTAAAAATTCTGCATCCAACTGCTTCTAGACTTCTTCTTTGATTTTCACAGCCATATCTGGTCTTGTCCTTCTAAGCATCTGTTTGACCGGCGAACATTCCTCGCGCAACGGCAGGCGATGAACCACTATATCAGTGTCAAGCCCGGGCATATCTTTGTACAACCAAGCGAAGATGTCACTATATTCTCGAAGTATCTCAATCAATCTTTGCTTGATGTCATTCTGCAGCGTAACCCATATCCGAACATTTCTGACAACTTCCTCAGAAACCAGATTAATAACCTCAATTTCCTCCTGATGAAGCAGAATGATCTTCTCTTCTTGTTTTAAGAGTCTAGCTAACTCTTCAGGCAAGTCTTCATCTTCATCAATCTCTTCTTCAACTCGATATATCGGTTGATCAAAGTCGAAGCGAGTCATAGGAGGTTCTGAATCAGTGTCATCTGCAATAGGAATCCTGCAATAAAAATGGTTAAATGTTTCAAATGATATGCAAACGAGTACAAACCACATTGCCATTTCATTGTGAGAAATAAAATAAGAAAGACAAGGATCACAAAATTTGAATGAGAAAAATGCCCTTTGATTAATTGATAAAAGCAATGTTCAAACATAAACAATAAGGCCCTGAAACAAAATACCGCTATGCTCCGGGTAGAACATAGGGTAGTACAATAATCGGGAAAACAAAGCATTACTGTTTTGTTGTCACTTGAATGAATTCTTCAATAGACCAGTTGCGCAGGCTCTATCCTGGAGTACAAGGCTTGATCCAAGCGTCCATGTCACAATCACTATCTCCCTCTTTGTCTGACACAACGTTGATCCTTTTGAAGATAACTCCTCCTTTAGTGAACTGCACAGGTCCTTTATAGTGCGGTGCGCTCTGCGAGGATGAAGAAGATGACGGGCGGTACCCCAAACCAAACTTGTCTTGCTTGTGGGGAATCTCCAATACATGGCCCCAACCTTGCGCTGCCCCAGTCTGCACGACTGCTTGGGCCTCCTTAAAAGAAGACATGGCCACCTCCGGCGCCTTTCTCACAACGGGAGATTTATCTTTATTCTTGACTGTTTCAAAAGCCTGACAAAGGGTTTCGTGTATTTATCCGTCCGCCTCGACGTACTTGAAGGATAATAAGTGACTAATCATTATATCCTCTTTTCCGCACACTGTAACAACACTACCGCCAACCATATACTTTAGCTTTTGATGCAGCGTGGAGGTCACAGCTCCTGCTGAATGAATCCATGGACGGCCTAATAGACAACTGTAGGCAGGCTGGATGTCCATAATGTAGAACACTGCATGAAATACCTCCGGTCCCACCTGAATGGGCAATGTCACTTCTCCGAACACAGATCTTCGGGTACCATCAAAAGTGCGCACCACCAAATCACTTGGCGTGCAAATCAATCCCTTCATGTCCAACTTTATTAGGGCTTTCTTTGGAAGTACGTTCAAGGAAGATCCTGTATCCACGAGTTCATGAGACATAACATCCCCTCGGCATTCTAATGATATGTGCAACGCATAGTTATGGTTTCTGCCCCTTGGCGTCAAATCCAAGTTTGTAAAACCCAAGCCATTTCCTGCATTTACGTGTGCAACAACCCCTTCAAGTTGATTAACCGAAATTTCTTGCGGCATGTAAGTAGTATTTAGTATTCTCAATAGTGAATTCCTATGCGCTTCAAAACATAGTAACAAAGACAGGATAGATATCTTATAAGGAGTTTGCTGCAAATGATCGACTATCTTGTAGTCACTCTTTTGTATCAGCCTCATAAACTCTTCTGCATCCTTTAACAAAGATTCCTTCTCTCCAGCCTGAGAAGTTTCCTCTACCACTGGTGTCTTCCCCTTGTAAACCTTGTCAATAACCACTTCAGGTGACGAAAAGACCCGGCCACTACGGGTAATTCCTCCTGCTCCCACAAGATTATCTACTGAATCCGCATGGGGACCATTCAAATCTAGTTTCTGTCTGTTGCAATACACTTCAGCTCCGTAGTTCCACGGAATAGCCTTGGAACTTTCAAACGGTACGGGACCTGCTTTAGTTATGGTTATTGTTGATGGTTTTGGCGCATAAATGGTAACCGTTTGGTACGGAATAGAGATTGTTGCAATCTCATCGCTTTCCTCAGCTACCAACTCTTCAGGCTTACTTTCAACAGACCGATCAAACTGCAAAACTCCACTATCCATCATATCTTAAACATATTCCTTCAACTGCCCACATCCCTCAGGATTACTCAGACACTCAGCACAATCTTCAGCGCAACCTGGGAAAACACCCCCCTTCAACAACCTAGCTTTCACAAAGCTCAAAGGTGTCTTCAGCTCATTAACATCTGTTACCAAATCTAAAATATCCTCCTCAAATTGCATTGACCCCGGCTTGCCTATGATTTGGCATAGGATTTTGTACGACATTAGGAACATCATTGGAGAATTTAATTGCTTTACTATCGATCATGTCCTGCACCTTATGCTTAAAGGCCTCACAATTATCGATATTGTGCCCCGGGGCATCTGAATGAAATTCACAGTGGGCGTTTGAATCATACCCGGGTGGAGGTGTACCTGTCAATGGAGCTAAGGTCCTCTTCTGGATAAGCTACAATTGCAACAAAGCTTGCAATAACTGGGAATACGGCATCGGCGGTGCATCCAATTGTCTATTTGGCATCTGAGCCCGATCCAGATGTATTTTGTAGCCTTGTTGATTCTGCCGTGGTTGCTGCTGAATTGCGAGAATTATAATATTAGCAATTTGTTGTTGCTGGCGATTCTGACCTCTACCTCTCCCATGAGAACTGGACACGGAATTGGTATCACCTTCTCGTTTCGTGTTACCGAATACTTTTTTACCTCCTCCAGCTGAGGGCATTTCACTAGCACTTATCTTCCCTAACTTGATACCACTTTCCACCCTCTCTCCGGTGATGATTAAGTTAGAGGAACTATCCGACATACTACTAATGAGCTTCTCATAATAAACACCAGGCAAAGTGGCGACAAACATATCAATGAGCTCACGTTCCACCATAGGCGGCTGCACCCTGGCTGCTAACTCCCGCCACCTTTGGGCATATTCTTTGAAACACTCATTGTTCCTTTGGGAAAGATTCTGAAGCTGGACCCTGTTAGGAGCAAGGTCGTTGTTGTATTGATAATGTTTCACAAAGGCCTCGGCCAAGTCCCTCCAACTGCGGACATTCACGGGTTCCAGACTCATGTACCATTCCAATGAAGCACCAGACAAACTGTCCTGAAAGAAATGCATGAGCAATTTCTCATAGTAGGCAGACATCTTATGGTAGTAGGATCTCAGATGAACTCTCGAGCAGGTGGTACCCTTATATTTGTCAAAGTCTAGGACTTTGAACTTCGGCGGCACTTTCAGGTCCGGGATCAATCCCAGGTTAGCCATATCAAGGCCCATGGAGTTTTGACTTTCAAGGGACTTCATTTTTTCTTCAATCATCTTGATCCTCTTATCAGCTTCAAAGGGTAACTCAACAGCCACAACCCTTGGTGAGAACACATCATCTTGCCTATCTTCATTCCAGAGGTGATCCATATTACCATGTATAGCACAAGTGGTGTCAGGACCATAACCATTCCCATTATCATTACCACTTCCAAGACCAGTGTTGTTGAAAGCTGCAACATTACAGGCGCCAGCAGCATTACCACTCCCTCCAGTAGTAGGGATAACCAAAGTAGGCATGGAGTTATCAGCTCGAGGAGTCTCAACATGTAGAGGGTTGACAGCATTCCCACCATGCAACACACCATTGCCATCAACACGTGTAATCAAGGGTTGCACCAGAGTACGGAGTTGCTCTTGTCCATTAGCCACTCCTTGCATTACCTCCATGAACTGGGCCATCCGGTCCCTTATTTCCTGCATCTCTGCTTGCATCTGCTCCATTACTCTCTTCTGATTTCCCCTAGTTGCGTACCAGTGGATTGGTTGATCGGCAATCCTGAAACACACTATGAACCATAGGAAAATAAGATTAACAGTTCTGATGCACCTGCAATGCAAACATTCAAAATGCAGACATGTATGTATGCAAAAGGGAAATTTCCCCATCGATTCTAGTTTCCGGGAGAAACACAACAATGGAGAACCCTACAGACAAGCACATAACAGAACCTCCTCGTATATAAACACAGGGCCAATAGGCAATGTACAAGTAACAACTGAGTATAAAGAAGAAAGGACCTGAACCAACAAGCTTGTTGATAGTCAGTACAATAAGCGATAAGCAATAAGCTACAAAAGAGATAAATAAGATAGTCAAGCTGGATGACATGATCGAAAGTCCACTAGCAACTCTCGCGTCTCAGGATGATTTGGTCTAGCAAGCAGTCCCCGAATAAGTAGCTCTCACCGGCTAATAGTATGCTGCAGACTCTCAACATGGTTTTCCCAAGCTCCTTCCCCAAATCATACCTCGAGCTTGCATCTCTTGGAATCAGCTCTCAACCTGCAATCGTTCAAGTTTGCAATAGCTTTGTTCAGTCCGTACTCACTATCCCGTCTGAGTGATGCCTCTGCTGCAATCTTCTCGTCTTTGGCATTGAGTTGCGTCTTCAACTTGCTAATCTGTAGCTTTAACTTGTCTTCACGCTCTTTGTTGTTGGTGAGCGTAGCATTCCATTGGTTATCAAACTTAGAAATCCTTAAGTAAGCTATATCCAAATCTTGCTTCTTAGAAGCAGGAACGCTATTAACAGCTTTGAAATCCAAGCCCAAACGCTCCCGAGAACTGGTCTCCTTGGTCATATCCGTACCCAATTTGTTTACAAGCTCCGTTTGCTTCTTGAAGGAATGAACAACCTCAATCTTCTCACTTCGAAGCTTAATGATTTCTTTTTCCAACTCCTCATTAGCTTTTCTCAAATCTTCCTTCTCAAACAATAACTGATTGTACTTCTGAATGTCTACGGTGGTAGGTTCCTCAATCATGAGAGGATACAGAGGTGCAACTGAAGGAAATGGCATCAGAAACTTCGCAACTCTATCATGAATCCAAGTCAGGTAAGGGTCATATGCTCGACTATTACTCATCCCCAATAAGGCTTTCCCTTTCTTGTGAATGTTGTTCCAAGCATGCTCAAGTCTGCCTAAAGTCTCACCCTCCAACAATCCTGTAAGATACAGAGATTCCTGTATCTCCTCTTCCCTAGGAGGATCCCTCAGCGCGTATCCAAACTGCCTAACCAACAGAGACGGGTTATAGTTGACACACCCTTTCCTTTCGACCAAAGGGATGTTAGGAAATCCACTACAACTATAAATAACCTATGTACCAAGCATGTCTCGGTCAAACCAAGTAATGTTCTCTGCAGATAGACCCATCAACCTCTCTGACCACTCTGAAGTACCAGCAGTAGCAACAAACAGACCTGTCTTGGGCATGTGACTAGCAAACCACCTGTATAATAAAGGGACACAGCAAGATACATTCTTTCCCCTTTGGTTCTCATTCTTGTGTACACAGAATGATAAACATCTCCGAGAAGTGTGGGTACCAAATTCCATGAAGCTAGCAAGTAGAAAGCATCCACATCTATAAAGCCTGGCAGATTAGGAAACAGTATAATGTCGTAGATACAAAGAGCGAGAATTGCGCAAAATACAATCCAACAACCATCCTTAGCGAACTGCCGAGCCTTATCAACCAAGAAAGCCAAAGGAAATCCAAACACTCCATTCCACTTAGTCAAATTCCCCTCTAGCTCGGAAGCATCCACATGTAATACAGCAGCTAGCTCAACCAGATCAGGCTTAGCATCAGTATGGAAGAATGGCATCTGATCAAGAATGGGCAAGCCTAACAACATAGAATACTCCTCCAAGGTAGGCGCCAGGATATAGTCAGGGAAAACAAAACACCTCAGCTGTGGATCGTAGAACTGCAGAAGAGCATAAAGACCATCCATCTCATACACTGAATGCTTGCAGACACATCTCAATAACCTCCCATAGGAGTATCTGAAGTCTTCCATCACCTTTCCATCAGCCATGTAAACTAAACTCAGCAAAGAACTAACATCAGAAGCTGGAAGCTTGTAGGCCACTGTTCTCTTCAAGGGTTCCATGTCAGCAATAAAGGAACAAGATCACTAGAATCATAGAGGAAATATGCACCTGCAACATAAATACATGTTAATGAAAATGCAGATGAAAATGCAAATGCAAATAGGGGATCAAGATTGATGTGTTGTTGGTCGAGAATAACCAGTGCTCCGCTTTAGCAAGAACAAAGTGCCGACAATAGGATTCACTGATATCAGGAATACAGATTCACACTGTAACGAACTGGGTAGTCTGAAAGCCAAGATTTCCTGCATAACCCAATCCCTCTCACAGGTATGGACCTATCCACTGATAAGGTTCAGCATCCTATGCGTTCATCAGCGTCACAGACTTTCAAGAAACAATGATACGTTCACCATTTCTGGTTTAGCATCATAATCTCTTGAAGAGGCCTCACTTAGCTGACTCACAAATGATCGGTATCCATAGTCGACAACCCTCAGATCCAAAATCCCTTCGAGCCCAAAGGGCCAGAAAGAAAATCATCAAAGAGAATCTCATTTGAGCGCAAATTTCATGGTGAACTAGTACGAGCAAAGCAAGCACATCCACCACTACTCTCCACTACTAAAGCTATGTCTATACTCAAGCCTGGGTCTTGCTTATCTCTCAATGGAACTCCCCCCCCATAGCATAGCAATAATGATATATGATACTGAAACTAAATGTGGGAAAGTAAAATGCGAAAGTAAATAAAACACATATATACAACACCCAAAGATAAACAAATAAGCGCTAGGATTGACTCGCATAGGGAACCAGAGTCCCCAATAGAGTCGCCAGCTGTCGCAACTGCGAAAAAAACCCGGCAGAAAACAGAAGAGTCGCCACCTTTCGTTATTCATCCCAAAAAGAGGGAAAGGAAACGATCAGAAAAATCTGACGGAAAAGGGAAAGACAAGGTCATCGCAACCAAGTCCTGGATTCGGGAGTCGGTTATGCAAGGGGAAGGTATTAGCACCACTCACGTTCGTCGTACTCGACGGGATCCATGCTTTGTTGTCTATCTAAGAGGGTGATTATCTATCTACGCTAAATGTCAAGGGACAAAAGAGAAAGAAATAGACTCGACAGAGCATCGCCGCTCCGTGCCTACGTATTCCCTCGTGCAATGGGAAAGTCAGAGTCAACGTAGTTTGGCTAACTACGGGTGAAAGGGGGAAAGTTTGCTCGCCAAGACATCGCGTCTTATGTCTACGTACTTTCATCTAGTATGATAGATCAGAGAAAACGTAGTTCAGGCTAACAAGACCACAGGTTGGTTCAAAAGTTTTTTGGCCCGAGTAGGGTTAACAAGTAGTTCTAGCAGTTGGTGTATACGGCTCGACCATTGGAGACTTAGGCGTTACCGTTTGCGGTAGAACTAAGAGTTAACAACACTCTTTTATCTGAAAAAAATTTCCTCGATTAAGATCCCGAAGGATGAAAAAGATTTGAAGTGTTTTTGTGTTTTTTAGAAGAAGTGTTTTGAATTTGATTTGTAACTCATGTTGCACTAGAGACTATGACCTAGGAGCGAATGCGTCGCATATCACCCAAAGGGTGTATACTAAACACTCTAGGCAATTAAGAGGAAGTCACTCAATCACCATTCCCCATGTAGCTTAAGGCTCGTAGCGTACAACATTTGTTATTCTTTATTATGGGTTTTATGAGTGTTTGAAGATGAGGAGAGAAAGGACACACTAAGGGGAGATTAACTTAATCCTAAAAGTTTTCATGCAAAGTGGACTTAGAGTTGGGATACAAAAGGGGACTACCTAATGTTATCATGCTTGGATTGAACACTTAATGTCTCTCCTACTCCCATCCTAAACGGAGGGACTAGGAATCCTATGGGGATCATGGAAAATAGCATAAGAAAGCACCAAGTAAATTCAACCACAAGTAAGAGATGCATACATGAAAATGCAACACTTAGAATGGTGGGAGGGAGGAAAAATATGTGGGGCAGCAGCCGCCACAAGCTCGTCTCGACCTCAACAACGATGCAAGAATGATACAAACATGGAAAAGAAAGCAAAATATGGAAACAAACAAACATGCAAAGAGTCATCACTTTGAACCACATCCATAACTATGCATTCAAGTGGAAAATGAACACAAGTGTCAACCAAATCATGACCAATCAAACACAAACAGTGGAAAATACCAAAAACATTTCATTCCTAATGCATCATATCAATTTATGAAGATTCGAAGTGAAATGGTATGTGAACAATCAAACAAAGTAGCAAAATAGGCCTGCCAGCACAATGTTAATCGATTAACCCCCAGGGTTAATCGGTTAACACAATGTTAACGTTTGAAAATTTGAAAATTTGAACTGGTTAATCGGTTAACCATATGCGTTAACCGATTAACACTGTGAGAACTTTGAAAAATCTAAAAATTTGAACTAGTTAATCAGTTAACCATATGCGTTAACCGATTAACACTGTGCTGACAGCAGAAAACATCAAAGCAGAATCACTTTTCAATAGTTTATCACTTCTCCAAACATACCAATGATCGCATAATAAGCCATGTACGAAATTAAAACAGAAAACCAAGATTCCAACAACATGTATACAGATCCAAACAGCACCATCACAAATCATATGAATCAAAATGCAGTAAATCAATAAAAAATGAAAATCATCATGATGAACATGCAATTAAGCTAAAAACAGAATCGGATCAAGAATTTCCAACCTACGAAACGGAGATTTGCTTAGGTTAATATTGATTTGCTGGAAATGAGTAGATCGAAGCAAGAAACCCGGAATACTTCAAGATCCAAGCTAATCCTTGTAGTAGAGATGGAGATCCTTCAAGATTAAACCAAATTGCTTCAAATAATCACTTCTAGCTTTACTTCAAATTTCAGATCTGGATTTGCACGAAAGTTCGATGAAGAAACTGATCCAATGGAGATGATAGATGAAGGTTTAAGCTCAAGAATTAATGGTTTCCAATGAAGAATCAATTAATTCAATGGATGAAGAGTTTTGGTGAGGGTTTGGGAAATGATGAAATTGAGAGAGAATTGAGAGAGAATGGAGAGTAATTCTGAATTCGGAATGGGAATTATGAGAGTTTTTTATGCTTTGGTTTGGAGTAAATCACTTAAGTATCCTCTTGGTTTGGATCCAAAGCAAGGTTTGGAAAGTGGATTGGATAATTTGGAATGGAATTAGGAGTGGGATTTTGGAGGGAATTGAATTAAGTTGAAAAATAATCCAAATTTCAAAATGGTTCTAGATCGTTCCCAAGTGTAAAAATGAATTTTCAAATGAAAAAAATTGGACCCCTAATGGCTCTGCATTAAAAAATCACGTATAGAGGCAAAAATTGCATTGGTTAATCGGTTAACCATATAGGTTAATCGATTAACCCTTTTAAATTTTTGAATCTGGGCTGATTTTTCATTGGTTAATCGGTTAACCATACGCGTTAACCGATTAACACATTCAAACTTTTGAATTTGGCGCCTTTTGGAGGGAAACCTGCCCGTTTGCCCGTTTCTTGCTGTTTCGAACCCTGTTAAGATTCTGGAATGTGTTCTTGAACGCTGTAACCAGGAGACTGCTCACGATAGCCTGAACTCCACTTTCTTGGATAAAAATAACCTGAAAAACAAAATAAAATTGGTCGCTCAACCGTTAGGAAAAATAAATGTCGCCTAATACTCACTGCTTTGATTGCTTGCACTGAGAGTTAATTATAAGCCACAATAAAACCTCGATCCTCTGTCTCAAGAAAAAATGCTATGCAATGCAGAAATGCAACAGAATGTGAAATGAAACACAAGCCAAGCCAAGAAAAAGGTTGGGCAAATTTTGGGGTGCAACAGCTGGTAATCGCTTCGGCGAATTATCCTCAGAAACTCCTCTTCATCATCCTTGGGAAATTATTTTCCCTTGATAGTGAATTTTTTGGAGATTACTTCCTTTGGAGCAGCCTCCTTAGGAACAGTAACAGTAGCTTTGGGAGCAGCGGTAGCTGCTTGAGGGACAGTAAGATTTACTCTAGGCTAATATATTTGACCTTTGCAGGTCATTTTGCTTGCCCCAACAATGTTCGTTACATCCTTCTGTTTTCTTCCTGCATTCATGTCGTACCAAGAATAGTCGCGCTTCCATGATATGGCTCTTGGATAGGGACTTGAACCTCTCCTTGGGTCGAACCATGGTTGATATTTTCCAAATTTAGGTACGGAATCATTGCGAAACACTGGTCTGACTGCGTTGGGTCGTGTCATTTTTTCATTGTTAGTTTTGAACGCTGCTCTTTTATTCGACTCTTCTGGTATATTGAATATTGGTTCAATAACCTCCGTATCCTCTTTCCTCTTCTTGCTACTTACTTGTAGCATTCCTTTGTTGATTAGTGATTGAATTTCTTTTTTCACAAGGTCACAACCTTATGGATTCTGGCCGCATTCTTCACAATTTTCATGGGTACTTTTGAGCAACTACGCATGAGCTAGTCTTTTATGTAACTCCGCCAACGGTGTCTTAACTTTGGATACTGCGGTGACCGTCTTTGTTTCAGAGTCTTCACCCTATTCAGTTATAGCGTTTACTCCACCTTGGTTTGGCAGAGGATTATCTTTTACATTGGGGTGATTGTCCTCGAATGACAATATCCTCTTTTCTATCAACTCCCTAACAATGTGTTGTAGTGCAAAACATCCTTCCAAATCATGCCCAACAGCGTTTTTGTGGAAAGGGCAATGTGCATTGGGATTGTAATAGAGAGGTAAAGGATTAGGTGGGGCACCCAGTTTCCTCGTCTGAATGAGTCCTCTTGCCACCATCATGGGATACAACTCAGTGTAGCTCATGGGTATCAGCTGTATTCTAGGTTTCCTATTCCGGTAGGCTAGCCTAGGAGCTTGAACCCTGGGTTGTTGTACCTGCTGATTGTTATAAGGCTAGTGGTTGTATTCTTGATAAGCATTAGGCGCCCCTAACTGAGGGTTTTATTGACTTTGTTGATTTTGGAACACTGGCGTTACTGCCGCTACGTATGGTGATTGATGATACTGTTATCGAGGGACTCTTTAATTCTGCACCCTTCTTTCATGCATTATTGCGTTGAATTCTCCTTCTTTTTTCTTATGGAAGCTGCTTGGTGGCCTCTTTGTCATACTCGTGTTGGCACTAGTAGCTCAGTTTGATACCTAGCCGCTTTTTAAACCCGCTTCCACTTTTACACCTACGACCATAATATCAGAGAAATTTTATGTGATACTGCTAATCAATCTTTCGTAGAATTTGGGTCTGACCGTCTCTATAAACCAATCATCTATTTCTTTCTCTGTTAGGGGAGGTTCCACTTGAGCGACATTTTTGCACCATCACTGCGCGAATTCCTTGAAAGATTCTGAACTTTTTGTGTCATTCTGAGAAGCTGACGACGATCTGGTGCTAAATCCATGTTGTACTTGTATTGTTGCATGAATGCGTCAGCTAAATCCTGGAAGTAGTGTATTTTTAATTGATCTAAACCTAGGTACCATTTTGCGGAGGCACCCTTAAGACTGTCTTGAAAGCAATGTATTAACAATTTGTTGTTCTCAATATGTGGGGTCATACGTCGGCAATACATGATCAGGTGGACGTTTGGGCAGGTTGCTCCTTCGTACTTTTCAAATGTGGGCATTACAAACTAGGGAGAAAATACCAAGCCTAAAACCAAACACGTGTCCCTGGCATCAGACCCAAAGACATTGTTCCCTTCTATGGCCCTCATTCTTCTGGCCATTATGTCCATTTCAACCCTTAATTTCTCATGTTTTTCGTCCTCGATCTCAGACCCTTCGGGTATGTCAAATATCTGCTGATGGTTGTTGAAGATTGGTCGGACCTGTGCTTGACCCCCTACTTGAGTGTAGATGGGATCTGTTGTTAATGGAACAGTCTGTGGCTGAAAGTTGAATTGTTGGGGATTACTGAGTGGTGGCAGGAAATCCTTAGTGATACCAAACAGAGGTTCAGTTGCTAAGATTACTACCAGAGGAGAATCTTCCATTGTTGTGTTGTTTTCATATACCACTGTAGTTTTTGAGTTCATTTTTTCTCTTATTACCTGAAGTACTTCCATAATCTGGCTAACATCACCTCTTATCCCTTCGAGATCATTGTCAATCTAGTCGATTCTTTGGTCTTGATCAATAATTCTTCTTTGAGCGTTGGCTCGGGTGTTGTATTGATGGGGACTCAGTGTGACTTCTTTCCTTCCTGTGGTGGAAAAGAACAACAGATGAGCTACGGAACCATGCAACACTATGCAAATGATATGAGAAACTAACTATTCAAGGAAAAGCAGCAATCTTGTTTACAAACAAAAGTAACAGCTATTGCACCCCAAAATTTGCCCAACCGGTTTTCCTGTTACTGGCTTTTGTTTCTTTGAATTTAGCATCTCGCATTGCATAGCATTTGTTCTCGAGGCATGGGATCAAGGCATTCCTGTGACTTAGATTCATTTTGGATCAAAAGAATAAACAACGAACAACAAGCATTAAAAGCTTCTGCATTTATTTTGCCCAGCAATCGAGCGATCGATTTTATTCTGTTTTACAGGTTAATTTCAGATTAGAAATCAGCACTCAGGCTCGTAACAAGTATCTTCGTAGTGACAACGGTCAAAAATGAGGTTCAGCAGCTAAACAGAGCTCCAGACAGTTGAAATGGGCAAACGGGCTGGTTTCCCACCAAAAGGCGCCAAATTCAAATTTTTGGAGGCGTTAACCGGTTAACACATATGGTTAACCGGTTAACCAAAGGAAAATTTGCCCATATTCTAAGGTTTCATAGGCGTTAACCGGTTAACCATAGCAGAATTTGCCCTGTACGTGAATTTTCAAGTGGAGCTGCTTTGGGGTCCAATTTTGATCACTTGAAAGCTCATTTTTGCACTTGGGAAGGATCTAGAACATCATTTGAAATTTGGTTAAATTTCATTTCCCTCCAAAATCCTAAACCTCATTCCAAACAACAATTTCCAAACCAACTTCTAAGCCTTTGTTTTGGATCCCAACCAAAGTGGTATTTAAGTGAATTACTCCAAACCACACTCATCTAACCTTCATAATTTCCATTTCAAATTCAGAGTTGATCAATTCTCTCTCAATTCTCTCAATTTCCTCCATAGCCAAAACCTTCACTCAAAGCTCTTTTCCATTGAAATCATTGATTCTTCATTGGAATCCTTGATTTATAAGAGCAAAACCTCCATCCATCACATTGATTGAAGTGATTTCATCGTTCAATTTTCGTGCAAGTTCAAATCTAGATTTTGAGGTGATTATAGAAGTGCTTATTTGGAGTAATTTGACTTAATTGTGAAGGATCTTCATTCATACAACATCAATTATTGCGGATCTTGAAGTTTTCCGGATTTCTAGCATTTGATCTTCTCAAATTCAGTTGATCAACATTTACCGAATCAATTCTCAGATTCGAAGGTTGGAATTCTTGATCCAATTTAATTTTCGAGCTTAATCATGTTAATCTTCATATTCGATTGAATTTTATTGATTTTGATGCGTTCGTTTTGTGATATGAATGTGCAATTGTGTATCCATGATGTTGGATATGTGTTTGCTGTTGTCAATTTCATGCTTGTTTGATAAGTTGATCTGTTAGAATATTGAATAAGCTGCTTATGTGCTAGAAGTGATTTTCTGCTGCTGTTTTTGGCTTCTGGTACAGTGTTAACCGGTTAACACATATGGTTAACCGGTTAACCATTTCAAAATTTCAAATCTTTTTCAAACATTAACAGTGTTAACCGGTTAACGCATAGGGTTAACCGGTTAACCTGTTCAAAACTTCAGTTTTTCTTCAAACTTTCAAGGTGTTAACCGGTTAACACTTTACCAGAATGCCATATTTGTTGTTTTGCTTGCTTGTTCGCATACCGATTCGATTCGAATCATCATAGATTAATGTGATACATTAGGATTGAATTGTTTTGCATAATTGCCACCGTTTGTGGTTGTTTAATCATGATTTCATTGACATGTTATCATTTTCCATTTGTTTACATGCTTGTATGTGGTTTCGAATTGAGTTTTCATTTGCATGCTTTCATCTCTTGTTTTCTCCACATGTTTGCATCATTCTTGCATCGCTGTTGAGGTCGAGACGCGCTTGTGGTGGCTGCTGCCCCACACATTTTTCCTCCCTCCCACCATCCTAATTGTGCACTTTTATGTTTGCATTTATATACTTGTGATTGATTCTTCCTTTGTTCTTCTTGTGCTTTCTTGCCATGATCCCCATAGGATTCCTAGTCCTTCCGTTTAGGATGGGAGAGGAGAGACATTAGGTGTTCAATCCAAGTATGCTAACATTAGGGTAGATGTTTCCCCTTTTCATCCAAACTTTAGGAATACATTGCATGACAATGTTAGGGCCGAGTTTCCCTTAGACCTTTCGTGCGTCTTCTCTTCTCATCTCAAAATCATGCTAACTCATTTAATAAAGGCGATAAACGTTGCGCACTACGAGCCTTAAGCTACACGGGGAATGATGAGTGTGGGGTCTCCTCTCACTTATCTAGAATGTTTAGTATTCGTCCCGTTTGGGGGCGATATACGACGCATTCGCCTCCATGTCATAGTCTTTAGTGCAACGTGAATCACAATCCGAATAAATTCACTTCACTAAAAAACACAAAACAAAACTCAAATATTTTTCCTTCGGGATTAATTGGAAAATCTTTTCAGAAAAGAGTGTTTTTAACTCTTTGTTCTATCGCAAACGGTAACGCCTAAGTCTCCTATACTCGAGCTGCATACACTAACTGCTAAAACTGATTGTTAACCCTACTCGGGCCTAAAAAACTTTTGAACCAAACCAGCGTTCTTTTTAGCCCGAACTACATTCGCTCTGATCTTTCATACCAGATGAAAGTACATAGGCACAAGACGCAACGTCTTGGCGAGCATCCTTCCCCCTTCTCTCCCGTAGTTAGCCGAACTACGTTGACTCTGATCTTTCATACCAGATGAAAGTACGTAGGCACAGAGACGCGATGCTCTGCCGAGTCTCTCTTTTCTTTTCTTTTTGTCCCGCAAGCCTGTAACGTAGATAGTTAAACACACCCTTAGATAGACAACAAGCGTGGATCCCGTCGAGTACGACGGACGTTAGGGGTGCTAATACCTTCCCCTTGCGTAACCGACTCCCGAACCCAGGACTTGGTTGCAATGACCTTGTCTTTCCCTTTTTTGTCAGGTTTTTCCGATCGTTTCCTTTCCCTCTCTTTAGGATAAATAACGAAAGGTGGCGACTCTTCTGTTTTCCGCCGGGTGTTTTTCGCAGTTGCGACAACAACACGCGTGACAACGTGTTTAAAAAGCATAGTTTTATTGATAAATCGAAGTCTGTTACAACAGGTGGTTCTTGTTCATAAACAATACTTTTTTGTTAGTTCCATGATTCAATGAGTATCCATGATTCTATGATTGGATAAATTTTGGTAAAACATGATTCTGCACTGATGTTAAGCAGGATGTTATAACATCCATCTGCTATGGTAACATAACTGCTCTCATGTGTTTTAATCAAGATGTCAAGACAGATGTCATGACATTCATCTGCTGTCATGACAGAGCGGCTATTTTATATCTCTTGACAGAGTTTGGATATACCTCATCAGTATGTGTAGGTCAAAGAGACTTATTGGGAACAAAATGCAGATTTAATTAGTGTTCATAAAAAGGATCGTTGAGACTTTTTAGGGAACTATACAATATTTGTTTCTACTGTTATGAAGAAAATTATGCAGAAGATCAGGAGATAAACTACTGTTCTAGAGATTGATATTAATAACAGAGTGTATTAGATGTCATGTTGAATGTCGTGACATCAGGTAGTTGCCAGCAAGGGCGCTATTTATTTTTCTGTTATGGTTCCTAATTTATCTCATGCTAGATTTCAGGAAACATTTTAGGGCGCTTAGGTATCTCAAGTGAAATGCAAGGCAATGCTGAGGATAACATAAAATGCCTATGACCTAATTGAAAGAACCCTGAATTATGGAAAAGGGTTGAACTTGGTTAAACCTAATTTCTGCTGCTAGGTATGAAGATTGAAATCTTCTCTTCCTGCTATTATTTTTAACCAGCCCAAGCCCAATCTGCATTATTGTTTACAGAGGATTTTGTGGGTGAATAATTCGGTTTGTGTGTGCAGAAGCAATGGAAATTAAGCATTCACAACAAGAAGATCTTGAGTGCAAATAAGGGTTTAGTGTTTTGAGAGTCTCTTGTGTGTGTGACTTTGTAAGTCACCCTTTGTATCTTTGGATGCATCGTGGTAGACATGTTTAGGCTGTTTTTGTTAAGTGTCAATTATTCACTCAAAGCTTTTAAGCAAGAATGTATTGTTCTTGATTGTAGTTGTTAAGTGAAATTCTGGCAACCATACAATGGATATTACCAAGGATGTTATGACATCCATTGTAATACAAACTATTGGACTTAAGTAGTAAAAGGAAAGCAGTAAATAACACAAGTAATTGTTCACCCAGTTCAGTGTCAACCACACCTACATCTGGGGGATACCAAGCCAGGGAGGAAATTCACTATTAGTATAATTAATTCAAAGTCAAACAACCCGTTTGCACTCTTCACTTAAGACCTACCCAATGACACTTCAGCCTAGAGACCACTAGACCTGAGTTTCCCACTCACTCCCCTTCAATCACCTCAGTGATATAAACCAATACTCAATTACAATGGAGATATGAAGACACACTTTAAAGACACCTTGATCTTGCTTCACAGCTTTGATCAAGAGACACAACACTCTTGCTTAAAAGGTTTGAGTAACACAATGAACACCACAGTTCATACACACTAAACCAGAGCAATCATACAACAAACAATTGCTTGGCCTACAAGGAATCCTAAGACTCCTAAACACACGTGAAGAACAAGGTTCTTCACTCACAAATCAAACTCTCCAATCTCTCTCCAGAAGCTCTGCCCTATTTGGAGTGATCCTTCTGTTATTTATAGCAGCAGACATGCTGTGGGCGTTGATGGAGAAATTAGGTTTACCGAAGATAAACCTCTCTTCATGAAGCTGCACCCTTATCATTAGGTCAGGAGTCTTCTATGTTATCCTCAACAATGCCTGTGATGTTGCCTAAGATAACTAGGCTTCCTGAATTGTTCCCTGAAGTATAGCCTGGGCTAATAACAAAAAAACTAACCCTGTGCGCCCTAATGTCATACGCTTGATGTCATAACATCCAACATGACATTCAGCTTCACTTACTCTTAGCTCTCCCTACAGAACACTCTTCATGTATGTCATAACATCAATTATGAAATTCATACATACTACAATGTTTTGCCCTAAAATGCAGCCAATCAAAAGCATCTACAAACTCCCCCTTTGGCAAATTTTTGGCTAAAACACTCTATTATAATATCAGAGAAAACAAGCAGCAGAAGTCTAACCTATCATGCAGGAAAGCTACTAACACACTATCAGAGTTGTCTACACTCACACAGTTAGCTCTCAGCTACTCAGGATCAACCTGTTCACAGATAATCATCTGTTAGTCAGCACTACAGATGTCACAATGTTTTGAGTAACATTCTGGGTTACTCCCCCTTAACTGATGCATACCACATCAGTTGTATACAACCTGCAAACACCCTGCAGTCACACATAAATTATCCAGGCTTTTCTGGATGTCAAGACATTCAGGATGACATCCTGAAGAACACAATCACCTATTACATCTTGTGCTACTCCCCCTGAAACAGTGCACAACCACACACACATTATGCAAACACCCTGCAGATACACACAATACTAGCAGCTTATGCAACTAGGTTCCATCAAGGAACACACACATCTAACATACATTCCTACACTCATTAGGAACTCACACATCACTAACAGCATCAGCTGTTATCACACCTGCACATTAGCAGCAACACCTGCAACACACTTGTAGCAGTAACTCAGCCAAGTCTTCCACCTGTGAGAGATACACTCCTCTAACCTGTTGTTATCTAATACTCTCTCCCCCTTTTTAGCCACAAATTAAGATCAAACTAATAAAATAGTATAGATTGTAATGAGTAAGATTACACATGTTTAGGGTCATTACAAAAAAAAACTGCTCATGAAGAACATCACAAATGAAAATCATGTTGTCATATTAAACCAAATCTAACCAAAGAGCCAAAAAATCAAATCAGCAGCACATATCATCAGCTCTGCAACCAGCACCCTGAGCCACACAGCAGTAGTCTATCATTACATTACTCTTCCTCCTCAGAGGCAGAACTGGAACTGTCCTCCTCAGATTCTTCATCACTAGCCTCCTCAGAACTGGCAACAGCTTCCTCTGATATAGCATCATGGCCATCATCCTCCCCTGAACCCTCATCATTGTTATTAAATTTAGAGCCTTCATCTAGCTCAAGAGATCTGATCAGTTTTTCAAGATTCTGCTTCCTTGTATCCAATTCCTTGTAGGTTTGTTTGAGCATTTCAATCACCTCAGCTTTTCTGGTCTTGGGACTCCCTTTGGATGTCTCCGCAGATGTCATGACAATGTCTGGAACATGAGTTCCTGGAAACAACTTGTGATGGAATGACAAAGGATTCTCTCTCTTGCTTGCAGAATCATTCTCTTTGAGGATGTTGGGATACCGATTCAAAATAATGCCACAGATGAGTGAGGGAAATGCAATGAGGCCTTTGACACTATAACTTCCTACATGCTTCATGGTCTGATCAAATATGTAGGCACCATAATTAATTTTGGTCTTGGTCCCAACAACATAGATAAACCTCCCTAGAATAGTTGCCACTATTGATTTATGATTAGTGGGCACCCAATCTGTAGCACCAATCTTGTGTAACACAACATATTTTACACTCAGTTTTCTGGCAACTAGCTTTCCTTTTGATGGCCAACTTTTGACTTGGTTTCCAGTAATTACTTGACACACTTTGTTGTCAAAGGCAGTTATATTAGATTGAGCTCCATCTGATCTTCCAAGGTAGTTGTTAATGGTAGTGGAGGAGAAGGTGACACATTTTCCTCTAACATAAACTTTACCAAATTCACCAGATTTTCTGTCAGCACATTAATCTGATAGATTTACTATGAATTCCTTAACAAGTGTTTCATAGCATTGTGAGAACTGAGTCACGGTCTTCACCAAACCAGCATCATGGATAAGAGCCATGATCTCCTTGCTTTCAAGAGCATTTTGAGCTAGCTCTCTCTCTATGGCCAGCCTCTTTTGATAGACATACTTCCATCTATTGACACTTGATGGATACTGGAATGAGGCATTGTCAATAGGGACATTTGGGACACTAGCAGCAAGGTTGCTAGTTGTTGGTTTCTTCTTTGGTTGGATGTCAGTGGCATCACAGGCAACATCAGATCTGATTCTGTATTAGTTTCAGCTTTCCTCTTCTTTGGTACTACCTTGCTCCAAGCTTTGGTAGGGCCAACCTGAGTTCCTTTGGTCACAGTCTTCTTCTTGGGGTTACTCTGGACAGCTTCCTTCTTCCCTTTCCAAGTCATGAGCCTTTTGGCTATGCTAGGGTTGACTGTGGCTATCAACTCATTGTCTAAATACTCATCAAGGTTTACAACACCATTATTCTTCTTTTGAACCTCATTAGCATCATTTTCTTCACATAGCATGTGTTCATTATTTTCAGAGACTTGATCCTTGTCATTGTCCATTAGAGAGGTTGCTTCCAAGGTTTCAACATTGTGAGTGACATCTGCTTCTTCCTCAGTGCTAGGGGGAATGGATATTCTTGGTACATCATTTGGCTCAATCAGAACCCTGGTTACCAAGTTGGCAATGGTGGAGTGGATTTTCTTGGCTTCTTCGTCATTGATATCCTTATCATGAGCAAAGGTAGAAGAATGAGGAGCCTGACCTGACATAAGTTCCTTAGGTCTTCTTGCATGTGAGGTTTGTGGTTTCTTCACCATTAGCCCTTCTGGGGTTAGCATTCTCAGGGGAGCTACCTCAAGATCTTCGTTATGGTCTCTAGGATCAGTTCTAGCAGCAGTATCTGTATTAGAGATGGAGGGCATCTTCTCGAAAGGGATAGAGTTTGGATGTTGAGACATTTTTGGTAACTTTGATCGTGAGTGAAATGGTGTTTTGTGCTTGTTGGTAGAGGAATGGAAGATGAAACAATTGTATGAGCACCAAATGAAGTAAGATTTTTGTGTACAAGTGCTAGAGAGGTAATATTGCAAGTGAGGAGGGAACTTGAGATTTTGACCAATCAACAAAGGATTACTTTTCAAAATACAGTTCCCTATTACCAATAATTGCTATAATCTCTTACTACACCACCTTTCCAAATTGCTTCTTTCATTTTCACTTAGGGTAGTCTGGTGATCCCTTGTGAAACTATTAGCCCTTTGTATGTCAGAGTCCTTAGGCTCTACACTATCTCTTCTAGAGTGAAGTTGGTCATCATTATACACTGTTCTATTACGATGAATTGAGTTCATAGTGATGTTACATTGAATGTTACAATATAATGTCATAACATTCTGAGTGACGTTGATCTCTTGATTCTGGCCAATTTTCATGGACTCCACCAAATTCCAATATAACAGGTCCAGATTTTTGTGTTGTCCCTTTTTTGGATAAGCTATCTTGGCTTGCCTGCCAACCTAATATTTACCATATCCTGTTGACTTTGAAGTTCCTCTTACTGTTGTCTTAGATATGGTCTTTTCTAATTTTTGAATGTGTCTACCTTTCTCGAACCATATTTGATCCTTCTTTTCTTCATTGATCAAGACAGTTGGATTACTTCTGGGCTCCCATAAGTAACAATTATTCTTGGCTCTAGATCCCCTCATGACCTCCTCACCTTCTTCATTTGAGACAACACATTCATCCTTAGTGAATTTTACATGGAAACCTTGTGTCGCTTGCGCGAAAATAAGGTGCCGGCATGACAGAAGAGTCGCCACCTTTCGTTATTTATCCCTCAGAGCGGGAAAGGAAACGATCGGAAAAACCTGACGAAAAAGGGTAAGACAAGGTCGTCGCAACCATTGTCTGGGTTCGGGAGTCGGTTACGCAAGGGGAAGGTATTAGCACCCCTCACGTCCGTCGTACTCGACGGGATCCTCACTTGTTTGTTTACTTGGACGGGTAGGTTTTATTCTATCTACCTATCAAGGCTGGCTGAAAAAGAAAAGAAAAATGACTCGGCAAAGCGTCGCGCTTTATGCCTACGTATTCTCATCAGAGAATGAGAAATCAGAGTCAACGTAGTTCGGCCTACGAAGGGTTACGGGGAAAGGTTGAAGGTTGCTTGCTAGGACGTCGCATCCTATGCCTACATACTTCCACACTGTATGGAAGATCAGAGCAAACGTAGTTCAGGAAACTACGGGTTATCTCCTAAAAGAAGTGTTTTTTTATTGTGTTTGCGATTTCAACCGCACTAGAGACTATGACCTGAGAGTGAATGCGTCGCATGTCACCCAAAGGGTACCATACTAAACATCCAGACCATGGAAAAGAAACTCTCCCACAATCCTTTCTCAGATAGCTTAAGGCTTGTAACGTGCGAAAGAAATCATTCATGATTACTGTATCTTAAACTGCTTTGAGGTGAGAAGAGAACAGACCCAACTAGGAGGGAGACTATCAAGTCCTACTGTTATCATGCCATGGATTCATCCTATGGTTGAGGTTTGAACAGGGAGCTCCTAGATGTTGTCATGCATAGGTTTCAACCTAAAAGTATATCATCAAATCCTTATCAAAGGAAATGAGAGTCCTAAGGGATCATGTCAATGATACACCAAAACAGACAAAGCATCAGCTTTAACAATAAAATGCATGCAATGCAAGTGAGGGAGGAAATGTGTGTGGGGCTTCAGCCTCCACAAGCTCGTCTCGACCTCAAGCCAGTCATGAAATAACAGTAATCATACTGAGAATAAACAACATGCTATCAAGCACTAAACAGTAAACTACAATCATACAGATAAAAGAAATGAAATCATGCTATCAAGCAAAATAAACACATGGGCAAGGGAGCTGGGCTCTACCGAATACCCGCAAGCAAAGCCACGCAATAACAATGCAAGCAGAGAGGGCAACTCAACCTCTCATGCAATCATGCTCTTAGACTGAACTTATTCTAGATGAACTTAGTCTAATGCAACAGACAAATCAGACAAAACAAACAATACAGAAAAGAAAGACAGAAGAAAGCTTCAGCTCCTCCAGCAGCTACTCAGTCTTCAGACTTCAGAGATCACTTGCTTTCCAGGTGTCAACCCTACAACATGAGTATCAACTCATCTTCTCCCTTAAGCTTCAGCTTCTTTGATCAGCTCCACCTTCAGGCTTCACTATCTTCAGGGATCTTCAAGCATCAACTTGATCTTCACAAAGTCTTCAGACTTCAATAATCTTCAAGGAATCATCCTCTTCAAAGCTTCAGCTTCTATCTTCAATGGCTCAAATGCTCCAGCAAACAAGATTCAGTCAACAAGATGAGGTGAGGATGTTACAGTGCTCACTGACTTCCAAAGGATGCCATTGAGGACTTAACATCAAAGGGAAATGCTCTCTCAAAGTTCTACCTCAAAGGGAAAGGTCACTAATCCCTCCAAAGGAGAGAGGTGAATACCCTTAAGGGACTTTATGTCACAGAGAAGGAAGGAGGTGAACAAGACACTCCTTGTTTATTGAATAAAAGCATTCTATCTAAGGCTCTACCTATGCACTTATGATCCTACAAACAAAACAGCAAAAGCTAGCTGAACTCCTCTGCAAGGTCTTCAAAACTTCAATGATGATCCACAAGGTCTTCAACTCAATCTTCAAAGCTCACACACTCAAAAGAGAAGAAAAACAAACACAACAATACAACTATGCCTTTAAGCAACACACATATTATCCATACATTCAAAAATCAATTAAAAATGCTAAAACACCACACAATATTCTAGCAAAATTCTAGGGGATTCTATACATACTTACCCTTAACCCATATATTCCCCATACACTAATTTGGCCTATAAACCCCAAAACAAAATGGTTCAAGTCTACCTATACAACCTAAAACCCTAATTTGAACACCTAAATGCCAAACAATTAAACTACATCAAATTTTAATCTACAAATTGAGAATTAAATTCTACATGACCTATGATTCAATATCTAACTATGCCAAAAAGAATGGCTCAAAAATCCTAAGGGAAAGTCCTAAAACAAATTGTACAAAATTGGATATCAACTAAATCAATTAAAAATACCATTTATAAGAATAATATGCTAAAAAATATTGAAAGAAAAATAAAATGTAATTTTATTTTTTATTAATTTTCTGGACAAAATTATGAATATGTGAAAAAAAGAAGAAATGAAAAATATTAATTTTTGGATTTTTTATGAATTTTATAAAATGCAAAGAATATTAAAGAAATTAAAATAAAAGAATATAAGAAATAAAGGGGAGGGGGTGTCAAAAGTAGGGTGCCCCAGTTCATTCTGATTGGGCCAGGAATGTGGGAGGTGTGGATAGAAACCATTTGCTGAGGCCCATGTCTATCACTTAACCAAAACGGTGCGTTTGGATTAGTTGAACGCTGCGTTTCATGCGCTTCAGTCTTCCCTCCGTTTTTGAAATTGAATTGGAGTCGTGCGATCATCTGAATTAGTCAAGGATCTGGGACAATCCAACGGTGGCGCTTCATCGTCTCCAAACAAACCCTAGGGTTTCATCTGAACCAGTATCCATGCACGATCCTTCAACTCAATCGTTCTCAATGATGGCTTGATGAAATCCAGAAATTCCAAAAGCAAAGTTGTACTATTAATCACCCAGAACACGATGCTATCAATAGTTTTCCCTGAAACCTCTTGAATCATCCTAACAGAGAGCTCTAACATTAGGGTTTCAATTCTTTCCTCTGCTATCAATCTTGATGTAACTCAAATCCATTGATATAATCTTGTTCTACACGCTACCCTAACCATTCTGAACTATACCATGCATGCTAACACTCACTGAACAGCTTGTTCTTGTTCTTCCAAGAATCAGCACCCTGCCATGAAACTTCATAGATCTCCCTCTAATCCTCAGAATATAGTCCTCTGCCCTAGCTTAACCAGTATAAACCTATAACTAAGAGGGAATGCATATAAATAAGGTGATACGAGTAAAATCACCAACCTGTCAAACTTTAACGGTGGATATGGTTTCACTCCAATTCAATGTCTGCAACCTTCCCTAATTGATCTCCAATGGCAGATTTGAATTCTGTATGCAAAAAGATGGATGAACAAGGCTTGAATCTTGAGTTTGATCTCAATATGCTCTTCTTGCAAATTCTTCAATACAGCTTCAAATCTCCCTGGATCTTCCTCTATCTCAGTATGCAGGCAATCTCAAGGATCAAAAGAATATGTTTGTGGAGAAGAAAAGAATGGAAATGGCAAAGAATGAAGGTTTGCTATGAAATTGCAAATGGAAGAATCTCAATTTTTCACACTCTAATCTCACCACTCACCAACAATTATCACCAACCCTGGCCTCATTGTGATTCACTCTTCTTATAGCAATCAAAAGAATGATCTAGATACATCTAGAAACTTGTGGAATCATTTGGAAAGTTTTAGAACTTCTCATGAAATGATACATTGGATATCCATTATCTCATGCCTTAGGCTTGCCAAATTGACCTTAAAATCTCCTTACAAGAGATATTGAGAAAGAATGAGTGAAAAACATGCACTTCCTTGCCTTTGGTGAAGTTTTATCAAGTTGCCTTATTATGCAAGAATGAGAATTACAAAGTAACCCCCATTTCTAAGCTTCAAATCAAAATTCTACTTGAACCATTGTTTTTAAAATATTGTTTGGAGTCAAAATGACATATTGGATGACCCATTTTGGATTTGTACATCTCCTAAACCAATTTCCAACTTCAACTTTTTCAACTTATAAGCCATTTTTAGGTCATTTTTACCCAATCATGAAAATCCTTGCTAAAAGCTCTTTCAATAACTCATGACCACTTTTCTAGACTTAAAATCCCATTTTGAACAACTTTCATGTTTTGAGTTTTTCCATTTGAGGCTTGGAAATAGGAGATATGGCCTTTGCTTAAAATGACCTATAACTGCCAAATGACCAAAATACCCCTGTCTTGTTCAAACCATAAGTTGAGTTCTATAAATCCTATCAAGGACTTCTAGTACTCTCTAGAAATCTAAGAAGATGATCTTCAACATTCATGTTGACCAAGAAATCATAGGAATCATCCTACTAGGGCAAAAGTTGTCTGCAAGTTGGGTGACTTTCAAGGACCCAGATTCACACACCTCTGCTGACCTGTAATTTGTCAAAACCATAACTTGAGCTCTGTAACTCCTATCAAGGACTTCCACCACTCAAATTAAAGCTAAGAACAAGCTCTACAACATTAATGTTATGGGGAAGATGAGACATCAATCACATTTAGAGCTACAACTTTCTGGAAGATAGGGATCAAACTAGGGTTTTTTCACTGACAATCCTCAGAAACCCTAACTCAAAACTTCTCAAACTTTTCAATCATGATGAGTTGGCCTAGGAATCATCTTTATAACATCTCCATACATCATTTCATGATCTCATGGCCCTTGGATTAGGTCTCAACCTTCTCCAAATCTTCAGTTACCCTAGGGCTGACCCAGTCAAAACCCTAATTCTACCATTCATGGTTGAATCTCCTGAATTCTTGCACAATGACTTCTCTGGGCTTCATGATGGCTATCAATACATCTCATACACTTTCTCAAAGCATCAAGTTCATTCTCAAAGTCTCAGAACCACCTGAGGAGCACCCACAACCCTCAAGCTATGAAGCACACAACCCTGGTTTCAACCAATTTTCTTGAGGATCTCTTGAACTTAATGATGAAGGTATCAACCTACAAACACTTGATGGATAAATAATTGTTGGTCAAATTTTGGGGTGCGACACCTTGGTCACACAGCTGAGTAATACTGATAAGATTTACAGTCAGTCCCTTAACCAACATGACATTATCCAGTTTTGGAACACCAGGATAATCTAGTTTTCCAGCTCCTTTGGTTTCTCCTCTAGCACCATCTCCAAATGTTACATGACTTGAGGAATGAGGTTTTATGTTTACCAAAACATTCTCTACCTCGGTCATGTGTTTAGAGCAACCACTATCAAAATATCAATCTTCTTTGGTAGGCATCCTTAGAGAAGAGTGAGCTACTAGAGCCACATTCTTAGCAACCCATTGTCTCTTCTTGATAAGAGCTTCCTTCTTGGATTTAGCATGATGCTGTTTCTTAACATGAGCACCCTGTTTGGATTTTCCTTGATGAGGATGACTAGGAAATCCATGTAGCCAGAAACAGACAGATTTAATATGTCCAAGTTTTCCACAGTGGTAACACCTATACCCTTGGAATTTTTTCATGGTTTGGTTCCAACTTCTGTTTCTCTGATGTTGAGACATTGGTTGTGACATCCATTTTGACCTCTGAGTTTCAGGCTTTGGCCTTTTGAGCTCCAAGATAGGTTTCTGTTCACCAACAAAGCCCAGTTCAGTCATGTTTTCAGCTTTCTGACCACTCTGTAGAATCCTTTCTAGAGTGTCAGTCCCAGGGTTTAGCATCCTTATGGATTTTGACATCTGCTCCATTTTGGATTCCAACAAACTTGCCTCACTTTTGAGTGAGCCTATTGTTGCAAGATGCTCTATCTTCTCATCCTTTAATTCCCTTATGCACTTCTTCTGTTATTCTCCTTGCTGATATAATTCTGCATTTCTTGTGAATAGCTTTTTGTATGAATCTGCAAGTTCATCATAAGTTAGCTCATCTTCACTTGAATCACCATCAGATATGCATACACTGTTCAGAACAGTGACATGTTTAGCAGACTCTTCTTGTGATCCACTTTTTGAGTTTCCATCAAACCAGGTGACATTTAGGCCTTTCTTCTGTTTCTTTAGATAGGTGGGACATTCAGTTCTAATATGTCCATATCCTTCACATTCATGGCATTGGACCCCTCTGCCCTGGTAAGGTTTCTCTTTAGAGTTACCCCTTCTGCTGATGTCAGAGGAGCTATTCTTGACATAAGGCTTAGACTTATGGTCTATTCTTTTGATCACTTTGCTAAATTATCTTCCAAGCAAGGCAATTTCTTCAAACAAATTCTCCTCATTGTCTTCCTCTGATTCATCTACAGTGTTTGAAGCAAGAGTTATGCTTTTGTTCTTTTTCTCCACAGCTTGACCACTCATTCCCATCTCAAAGGTTTGGAGAGAACCAATGAGTTCATCCACCTTCATATTGCATATGTCTTGACCTTCTTCAATGGCGGTGGCTTTCATGGCAAACCTTTTAGGCAACAATCTGAGAATCTTCCTCATAAGCTTCTCTTCAGACATTTTTTCTCCCAAAGCTCCTGAGGTATTCACAATTTCAAGGATATTCATGTAGAATTCATGAATAGTCTCATCCTTCTTCATTCTCATATTTTCAAACTTGGTGGTTAGCATTTGTAATCTCGACATCTTGACTTTAGAGGTTCCTTCATGGGTTGTTCTAAGTGTATCCCAAACCTCTTTGGCCAAATCACAATGATGTACCAGTCTGAAAATATTCTTGTTAATTCCATTAAATAAGGCATTCAAAGCCTTAGAATTTCCAAGAGCTAAGGCCTCTTGCTCTTTGTTCCATTCCTCTTCAGGAATTAACACAGATATTCCATCTTTACCAGTCTTCTCTAGATATTCCCATCCTAAGTTTGTAGCTCTCCATGCCTTGTTGTCTAGAGACTTTAAGAAGGCTATCATCCTAGGTTTCCAGTAGTCATAAATGGATCCATCTAGAATTGGTGGTCTATTTGTGAATCCTATATCCTTGTCCATAGTACCAGAATTTATCTTTCCTAGATCTCACCCAGAAATAACAGGCAAGGTGCCTGCTCTGATGCCAATTGAAATTCTGGCAACCACACAGTGAATGTTATCACAGATGTTATGACATCCACTATAACACATACTACTGGACTTAAGCAGTAAATGGAAAGCAGTAAATAACACAAGTAATTGTTCACCCAGTTCAGTGTTACCCACAACTACATCTAGGGGCTACCAAGCCAGGGAGGAAATTCACTATTAGTAGAATTCAGAGTCAAACAACCTGTTTTCACTCTTCACTTAAGACCTACCCAATGACATTTCATCCTAGAGACCACTAGACCTGAGTTTCCCACTCACTCCCCCTCAATCACCTCAGCGATATAAACCAATACACAATTACAATGGAGATATGAAGACACACTTCAAAGACACCTTGATCTTGCTTCACAACTTTGATCAAGAGACACAACACTCTTGCTTAAAAGCTTTGAGTGACACAATGAACACAATAGTTCATACACACTAAACCAGAGCAATCATACAACAGACAATTGCTTGGCCTACAAGGAATCCTAAGACTCCTAAACACACGTGAAGAACAAGGTTCTTCACTCACAAATCACACTCTCCAATCTCTCTCCAGAAGCTCTGCCTTAAAGCTCTGCCCTATTTGGGGTGATCCTTCCGTTATTTATAGCAGCAAACTTGCTTTGGGCGTTGATGGAGAAATTAGGTTTACCCAAGATAAACCTCTCTTCATGAAGTTGCGCCCTTATCATTAGGTCAGGAGTCTTCTATGTTATCCTCAACAATGCCTGTTATGTCGCCTAAGATAACTAGGCTTCCTGAATTGTTTCCTGAAGTATAGCCTGAGCTAATAATAGAAAAACTAACCCTGCGCCCCCTGATGTCATAGGCTTTATGTCATAACATCCAGCATGACATTCAGCTTCACTTACTCTTAGCTCTCCCTGCAGAACACGCGTCATGTATGTCATAACATCAGTTATGACATTCATACATACTCCAACATTTTTCCATAAAATGCAGCCAATCAAAAGCATCTACATTAAGCAAAATCAAGTATTGTGAGTTTGAAGAGTGTCTTCTTAAGTCTTCCTTTTGTATTAAATTCTTTATCACTGATGTGATTGTGGGGAGTGAGAGGTGCCTCTTGTCTAGTGGGTTATTGGCAAAAATTGCATTGGGTAGAGATTAAGGGAGGAGTTGTAAATTGGAAGTTTAGCTCTCAATTAATTATGCTAATAGTGGATTTCCTTCTTGGCTTGGTAGCCCCCAGATGTAGGTGATGTTGCACTGAACTGGGTTAACAATCTCTTGTGTTCTTTACTGCTTTCGTGACTTATTTACTGCTAAGTTTAGTAGTCTGTCCAGAAGTGGATGTCATAACATCCACTGTAACATCGACTGTCGGTTACTGCATTTACAATTCTGTACAATTTAAATGGCTAGATAAATAGTTCTGTCAGTCTGCAAATGTCTATCCTTGTTCTGTTTTGGCAGAGATCAATGGCCTTACATATCTGTTAGGATATCTGAGATCTATATACCAGAATTTTAATTGGTATCAGAGCAAGCATCCTGTCTGTTCTGGATGAGATCTTGGGACATACTTTCTGGTCTCTTCAACAAGGAGAAGTGGTAGTTGATTTGCTGATCTTGCTAAATGTTTGAGCTATTGCTTATGGAGTTAAGGAGAAGTGTGTGTTCACTCTTGCTTATGAAGGACTCTGTGTATCTGCTGCTGTACCCTCTGATATAGAAGCTCCAATGACCTGTTGAATGTTCTGACACCGTGTTTAGAGCATGTTGAAAATGTTCTTTTGGTGGTTCCGCTGCATATTTTCTGATGAAAGAACTCTGGTAGCCCTGGGAGAAGATTGACTTATATAAAGTTTGATGTATGGCGGTGGCAGGTTGCTGAATGTTGTAATTGTGCTACTTGTGTGCCTAGGTTGTTTCTTGTGTGCTTGGGTTGTTTAGTTGTGTGTTGATATATGTACCCTGAAGTCAAGTTGAAGAGAATAGCTCTTTCAAGGAGATAATATGGTTCTCATGGATTTCTGAAGATCTTTGGTGCTGATAGATGGTATAATGGGAGGTGATTTATTTTCACCATTCATGATTTGCAAGAACTCTATTAGCAGGAGGAAGTCATAGGCAGGTTGAGTCAAGGGTGTCAGCCTTGATGTTTCAGCCTTGGTAGTCCTGAAGTTGTGTGGATTTAAGATCAATTGCTATTTGTGGACTACACACATATTTAATTGGTTATCCATCAAGTTCAAGATTTCTGAAGAGAAGGATTTATTATAAGGATTTAAGATTCATTTCTATCTAAGATACCAAATTGCTATTATGCTTAGTTGATGATAAAGGTGTCTCATCAGTTGTTGCTCAAGCATCAGGCCCCTGATCTGCTTTGTCTACTTCAAGGATCTGATGTTCAACTAGATGTTGAGCCATTCCATCATCAGAGATTGTACAGAAGTCTGTTGAAGGAGATATAGTTGATGATCTTGTTACCATACACATGTGTGGTAGGATCTGTCTTTATTCTAGTAAGTTTCCTGGCAAGAAACTAAGACTAGAATCTAGTGTTGGTGTAAGTGAAGATGAAGATTTTTTTGGATCAGTTTATCTCTAATCCAGGAGTATTAGAATGCAGCAGGTGTGTTCTAGTGGAAGTATCTGATCTCTATCTAGAAAGTTTCCTGGCGAGAAACTTGTCTAGAATTTGGTGTTGGGGATAACATTGCTTGGGTCAGTTTATTTTTGATCTAAGTGCATGTGACCATGCTCATCTTGGAGGACAAGGATAAGTGGCAGTTTTCTCTGACCTTCTGAAGAAGTCTCTACTTAAGGAAAGCGGGATTCCTTCTGTAACGATCTCTTGTGACTAATCCTCTCTGGAAATTCAAGCTTTGGCATGTTTGGGTTCTCTAAAGAGGACGTTCTGAAGCAAATGTACTTCAAGGGATTTGGTGTGGTACAATAAAGCAGAATACAGGTTGTCTACTCAAACTTGCTATCAGCAATCAGGTCTATGTGAACATGGTACTCTTGATGAGGGTATTCTAAATGGCATAATGAAGGACTAAATTCACCAGTAGGATGTCTTATCAGATGTTGTGACATCAAGCAATCTTCAAGGCATTAAATAATGTTGTGGCACATCATTGTAAGATAGGTTGATCTTCTCGGGTATGAATGGAGTTGATATTATATCATGCAGTTTACAGGAGCTGTGTGAAGGAGTATATGTTACATGGTCCAAGTCTTAGTATATCTAAGGTGCCTTGAAGTATGTAGGATATGAAGATCAAGCTTGCTTATCTTTTCTAGAGCTCTGAAAGAAGCTGAGTTAACCAAACATTGGCATTTGGTTAGTCTCTAATGTGATTCCAGGCAGAGAGCTTGGAACTAATTACTCTTGTGCAGAAGGGTAGTTGGTTGATGTTCAAAGGAGGTTCTGGTTATGTTCATGTAATTGTGCTTGTGATTACCTTCTTTTGAAGATGTATTCGATCAAGCCGGTGGAGCTGTGTTCTCTGAAGATCTTCAGTTGGATTACTAGGCAATAGTAAGTCCAGTTGTGGGCATATAAAAAACCATTGGATGTTGTGTCTGTGATATGTATCATCTGGTTTATTTTTCCTTGGAGAAGGACTTGAAGATATGTTGTGGAAATTGTGATTCACATCTTGGCTAAGAAGTACTCTATCTTGTCATACAGGAGAATGATGAGGTAAAAGGACTGTCTTGAAATATGATGTGAAGATATTGTACAAGACTGGAGTGGATCATTGGTTGATTGCATGAAATCTGGATCATGATGTGTTATATAGTAGTGAATATTCACCATTTAAACCATAAGTGTTCTAACTTATCATATGGGAGAATGATGAGGAAATAATGTCTTGGATTATGGGGTGTCTATCTTGCTCTCTGACACAGGCTGAGCTCAGAATACCTGTGGTGAAGTGGTAACTCTAGTAAGAAGTAGAGAAATTTGGTACCTTCTCACTGTATGAGCATGAGGTGGGAGATAATTTGGTGATCTGGGGTGTTTCTTACTGTAAGGAGCAGCTTTTATAGAAGATAGGAGGTGAGATTCTATCTGATCGGTGTACTAGTTGCTTGTGGTTCAAGCAGTAAGTGAATGTGTTCAGCAAGTATGTTGAACAAAGAGTGAGCTCTTGAAGACATGAAGATGAGTCTTATGTTTTCCATTCACGTGCTTCTGGAAAAAGAGCACTAGTTATCCTTGATATGGGGAGTTATACTTTCATCTAGGATTTATTGCTGAAATAGTACAGTTATTTCTCAAGACGGGTTGTGGTTTCAAGCAATGTGTGATTGTATGTCTATATGAGGATGGAATGTAAGACAATATGTCTTGACATTGTGCTGGCTGGTGTACCTTTTTGCCTTAACAATGTGGTTATGGGTCTGGCTGATGGTTTGAACTATGACTATGCTTACTTCTTATAATTAACTTAGGAAACAACATTGGTTATTGTCTGGGAGAATTTATTTATCTCTGCAGAGTATTTGTGTCTCAAATTAGGGATTTAAAATATATTGTTGTTGGTGGCAAGTAGTTCATTGATTATCCTTTAATTAGGGATTTCAAAAGTATCACTCCTGAAGGTGCAACTTTAGACAAGGCAAGAACTCAAGATTCAATGACTATGCTCATAGGGTAAAGCTATGTTTCTCATCATGAGGAAGCATGTTGTATAATGGTCATGGTGAAGAATCGTTTGTTGATGGATCTGTGCAAAAGGGCAGCATAAAAGTGTATTTCTCGCTATGATGGTCTGGTGTTTATGATGATCTGTTAAGCTACTGCTGGTGTGTCATTCTAAGATTTTCATGTGTATGGATTACTGTGGAAATGATAAGTCATGTGGTTGGAACCACGGTGGGTGGCACAGATGAAGAAAGGGATAGTGATGGTGTTGGCTCTGAGTCTGATGACTAGAGTTCTAATGATTTTGTTTGCCACACAGGGGGAGCAGTATGAACAAATATTTTGTGAACAAATGTTCTATGTTGATGTGTTGTAATAATCCTTTAAATTTGTGTTTTCAACTGTGTATGATCAATGCTAATTCATTAGTTATGATCTAATTTTGTGGTTAAAAAGGGGAGAAGTAGTAGTAGAAACAACATGGTTAGTTGTTTGTGCCTCAGCAGATGTGCTGATGATTTGTTGCTACAGGTGGAAGATGAGTTTTGCGGCTGCTCTGAGTTGTGTTGTAGGTGTGCTGGAGTTGATTTCTTAGGTTGTGTGAGCAGGATGATGATCATGTGTGGTTGATGTTCAATGTTACTACTAGGTGTGTGTGAGTTGGTGCTTGTGCTTGGCTATGTGTGTTTCTACAGGTTGCTGGTATGTTGTAGTTGGCAGGTGTGCCATGATTGTTCTGCATCCCTTGAGGGGGAGAATCATAGGATGTTGTACCAAATGTTGTGACATTTGTAGTCTGATCTAGCACGTGGTGTCATAGTAGATGTCTAGACATTCATAGTCCAGAACAGTTTGTATGTGTGTACATTTACTCCAATAGTTGTCAATGTTTGGCTAAACAAAGGGGGAGTAAAGTGTCGTTATCTGTTACTACTGCTATGGAAAGAGTAGTGTTGTTACTTGCTGAATGCAACTAGTAAGGGGGAGCATGAAAGTTTGTGAGGCTGGATGTATTTGAGGAAACTAATGTTGTTGCTTCCCTGATAAGTTTGGTTGTTTTAGCCAAAATTTGCCAAAGGAGGAGATTGTTAGTTCCATGATTCTATGAGTATCCATGGTTCTATGATTCGCTAAATTTTGGTAAAACATGATTCTGCACTGATGTTAAGCAGGATGTTATAACATCCATCTGTTGTAGTAACAAAACTGCTGTCATGTGTTTTAATCAAGATGTCAAGACAGATGTCGTGACATTCATCTGCTGTCATGACAGAGCTTCTATTTTATATCTCTTGATAGAGGTTGGATATACCTCATCAATATGTGCAGGTCAAAGAGACTTATTGGGAACAAAGTGCAGATTTATTTGGTGTTCATAAAAAGGATTGTATAAACTTTTTAGGAAACTATACAATATTTGTTTCTACTGTTATGAAAAAAATTCTGCAGAAGATCGGGAGATAAACTATTGTTCTGGAGATTGAGAACAATAATAGAGTGTATTGGATGGCATGCTGAATGTCATGACATCAGGTAGCTGCCAGCAAGGGCGCTGTTTGTTTTTTGTTATGGTTCCTGATTTATCTCAGGCTAGATTTCAGGAAACATTTTAGGGTGCTTAGGTATCTCAGGGGAAATGCAAGGCAATGCTGAGGTTAACATAAAATGCCTATGACCTAATTGAAAGAACCTTGAATTATGGACAAGGGTTGAACTTGGTTAAACCTAATTTCTGCTGCTAGGTATGAAGATTTAAATCTTCTCTTCCTGTTGTTATTTTTAACCAGCCCAAGCCCAATCTGCATTATTATTTATGGAGGATTTTGTGGGTGAAGAATTCGGTTTGTGTATGCAGAAGCAAGGGGAATTAAACATTCACAACAAGAAGATCTTGAGTGCAAATAAGGGTTCAGTGTTTTGAGAGTCTCTTGTGTGTGTGACTTTGTAAGTCACCCTTTGTATCTTTGGATGCATCGTGGTAGACATGTTTAGGCTGTTTTTGTTAAGTTTTATTTGTTCACTCAAAGCTTTTAAGAAAGAGTATATTGTTCTTGATTGAAGTTGTTAAGCAAAATCAAGTATTGTGACTTTGAAGAGTGTCTTCTTAAGTATTCCTTTTGTATTGAATTATTTATCACTGATGTGATTGTGGGGAGTGAGAGGTGTCTCTTTTCTAGTGGGTTCTAGTCAGAAATTGCATTGGATAGAGATTAAGTGAGGAGTTGTGAACTGGGAGTTTAGCTCTGAATTAATTCTGCTAATAGTGGATTTCCTTCCTGGCTTAGTAGCCCCCATATGTAGGTGATGTTGCACCGAACTGGGTTAACAATTTCTTGTGTTCTTTACTGCTTTCGTGACTGGTTTACTGCTAAGTTTAATAGTCTGTCTAGAAGTGGATGTCATAACATCCACTATAACATCGATTGTCTGTTACTGCATTAACAATTCTGCATAATTTAAATGGTTAGATAAACAGTTCTGTCAGTCTGCAGATGTTACAACAGATGTCATGACACTGTTAACTTTTAAAGTGAATTAAAACGGTCATGTTCTGTCCTTGTTTTGTTTTGGCAGAGATCAATGTCCTTACATATCGCTTAGAACATCTGAGATCTGTATACCAGAATTTCACTTTCTTACAACAAGTAGTTATTACATTCATAGGCTCATAAGGTTACAATCTTAGAAAAACAGGAAATTTGGAGTCTCAATCGTTCTAACAAGACAATCCTTCCCCTTCTTGAGGTCTGGGCTAGTGTTGATTCTGACGGATCATCTCCCATAACTCAGCATTTTCACATTCTGCTTTGACTAAAGCGAACTTCAACTTATCTCTAGACATGAGCATTCCAAGTTCCACAGAGATTTCATAAGTGTGAGTGTAGAACATTCTTTGGGCTATGTCTTTTGGCCAAAGGAGATAAGCTTTTATGGCTAGGAAACTCACATTCTCTTCCACAGTCATTCCTTGCATATGGGGACGATACCAGGCTAAACGGGCCTGGGTTTCAAAGTTTTCATCACTGCCCTTTTCACAAAAAACAAGTTCTTAGTAGGTCTTGCTCTAGTTTTGGCCCAGTTTGATATCCTAGCTGACGACGAGCAAGGATCGAGCTATAGCTGATGACTCATTTCGTGCCTATGAGAGGTATGTTTGGAAAGTCTCCACAGCTTTGAATCATAGTGATTACACTATTTTTGATGTCATACCAATTGACATCATAATGGGTGAGTGATGCTAATTTTTTAATCCAAGCATCTTTGTTAGGGAGATTCCAGAGAATCTGAGTTTTGGGTAAGTGTGAAATAAATGACTTGCTGAGAAGCGCTGTGTAGCATGAGAATAGCCCTAAATCATATACCCTCTGACGATGGATGACAAAGTAGGTACTGGCCAGTAGAGTGGGTACATGATTTTTGATTATGAAGAGTTTGATGGCCTCTTCACTGATGAACTCATCGCAACTAGGAAAGAGGTGCAATCTATTGATTAGAAAAGCCAGGATTGCTTCAAAGATCCCTAAGTCTCTATTATCATAATGGAAATCTTCTCTTTCCATGAACGGTCTTGCTTCCATTCCGGAGAAACCTTCCCTACTTACCAAATGAGCAGGCATCTCTGTTGGCTCAAGATGTAGTGCTCTGGAAAGCTCTTTCCTTCTTGGTTTACCATAGGGAGGTGTGAAGGTCAGAGGAATCTTCAAATAGGCGAAATACACCTCCAGAGTTGTGAGCAACTAAAAATCTGGGAAGACAAAACAATGCTATATTGGGTCGTAAAATTCAACGAGTGCTAGCAACATGTCTTTGTTGACTTTTGTGTTTAACAGTGGCAGTAGATCTCCATACTTCGCGATAGATGCGGCGGGGTTCCTGACGAGGCCTCCCAAAATCCTAAGATTGTCCAACCTCAAGCTCAGAAATGAAAATCTGCTTCGGCGTTCCATAATAATGTCTGCAAAAGAAATTTTTTGAATTCCTTGAATGGTTAGTGAAAATGCGAGAATGCAAATGCAAATGCAAAATGCAACTGGTTTTACAAAACTCAGAAGATTAATTAAGTCAAACCCTTTATTTCATTAACTGTTGGAAAGAAATTACAACTTTCAAAATACAATACAAGAAGCCTAAGTTTACATCGGGAAACCAAGTCTTATGGTCCAAGTTTCTAACAAGAACTTCAATTGCGAGACCTCTTCAACTTCTTCAGCGTTGTATTTTCCATCACCAATTTGTCCACTATGCCTTTCCAAGCTCCAGAAGTAGGTGGGACGTTTGAATATTCGTGAATACTTTGAGTAGGCTTGATGCTAGAGAAAAATAAATTCTCTTTTGTTACTTCCCCATTAATCACATGTTGTTCAAGCCAACCTATCAATTCATCTTTGTCTTGCACTTATCTTAAGAGTTTTGTTGTTTCAGAAAATAATGCATGATACTTCCCTTCCCAAGTATCTCTTTCAAGTTGTGTTCTTTCAAGCAGTTCTTGGTATTCTTCCATTTTTTCAATGGGAATGGTAGAAGATGATGACGCGATAACATTCTGCGCATTCTTTTTCGGGAGATATGGCATCTTCAGATCTCAAGCTCTAGATTGAACCCACTGAGTGAACGACTCAAAAGCTACACAGTTCCTTTTTCCTAGATCAGTTTTAGTCTTTTTCTGAACATTCTCCCAAGCATCGACTGTGCTATTTCTCACATTCTCCATTGCTTTGGTGTTGAGATAGAAGAATTCTGATAACAACATATTGGTGGGCTTGTCTTTCATTAGAAAACCAAACTGACGTCTGGCCAAGGCGGGATTGTAGCTAATTCCTCTTCTTACCTCAATGAGTGGTATATTTGGGAAAGTTCCACATCGGTCAAAATAAATTCCCATGTCATAGGAAGGATTGTAACAATGAATGTCAGTTTGTGTTAAATATATTATCCTTTGAGACCATCTCGGTCCATTGGGATTTTCTTTAAAAGCGTTAGTTCTCGGCAAATGGTCGACGAACCATGTGTATAGTAGAGGTGCACAACAAAGAATAGTTCCTTTTCCTTGAAGCGTCTGATGATGAATAGAATGGTAAGTGTCCCCTAACAAGGTAGGCACTAGATTTCCACTTAGAAATATGGTGATAGAGGAGGAATTGACAAATTCTTCATCTTTTGGAAACAACACCAATCCATAGATTAAAAGAGCCAGTACTGCTTTGAATGCATTCATACTACCTTCTTTGGCAAGATAAGCAGCTTTCTTAACTAAGAAATCAGAATGGAAACTTTTGACTCCACCTTTGGTGGCACGGTTAGCTTTAATCTCTGATACTTTGAGGTGAAGAGCATCTGCTATTTCCTTTGGTGAAGGTAAGCTTTCCAATCCACTATAAGGTTTCTGGTCTGTTACAGGGACTCCTACGTAGTAAGCCTATTCTTCCAAGGTTGGCATCAACTGATAGTCGGGAAAGGTAAAACATTGATACAGTGGGTCATAGAACTGAACCAAAATGTTGAGAACTCCTTCTTCCATCCCTGTCTTGACTATACTCATTATCTTCCCATAACTTTTTCCAAAGTCTTATGATACCATAGTCCTTATTTTTCTTAACTCGGATGTATCAGGCTTCTTAAAATTATATTTCTTGGTGTTTCTTGTCCCAATATCCATGATATATCTAGGGTTCCACAAAACGAAATCAATTGATCTTTACAAAACCAGTTGCAACATGAGATGCCATGATGAGATGATGAGATGATGCACACATAACACATAGGCAAAAATTCACAAATATAATGCATATAAACACACAGGGTTTCTCTAAGCTCAAGGACAAAGCATGGGGTCACAAGGTCTACCCATCCCCAAGGAGTTGTACTATACGTTAATTGTACCTGTCAAATGGGTTCTATCAAAGTTCCCAGAGTCATAGTAAATCCTTCGAATATTATCAACCAATACAACTACTCATATGAGTCAAAAAAATTTCTTAAGATAAACTCGTCTGAGTGTAGTATCGTGTGACAACTATTTTGGGACTACTCCCTGATAGTTTTCGCACTACGTCCTAAAAAGGTCTAGTGGGGTGAAAGTGTTACTAAAGGTCCTCAGTTTCAAGGACTCTCAGGTTGAAACAATTAATGAGGTGCATGACTACTCATACATCATCAATCATCTCACAAAGGTCTCAACTGAGCGTGATTACATCTTATGTTAAACTTTCTAGGACTATTCCCAACAGTCAACTATTGATCATATCACATCCTATCATATGTGTCACTCAAGTCAGGGTTAGGACTTATCTCACCACTTCATGATACCCAATGTCCACAGCATACAAAACAGATATATTCACAAATATACATGTAAGCAAGTATTCACAAATATAGCATACAAATAAACAAAATAGGCTAAATCCTCAAGTTTTAAGAACTTCCCCAGTGAAGTCGCCATTTATGTTGCAGTGAGAATCGGGATGTCAAGATATTGGTTAACTTGAATCTTAATTTGTTAAATTTACAATCGAACATTGATTTATCCAAAGGAATGGTTAAAGAAAGAAAGACCTTTTGCGTGATGTAATAACAACGCTAAGAAATTCGGGGATCGGGGGTTGGTTATGCCTAGGGTAGGTATTTCACATCCTAAACATCTGTAGTACTCTACAGGAACCTTTTGTAGGTTAGTATGTTAAGTTATTAAATGCTTTCTACGGCTTGGGATTAGGGTACATGTTTTGGTAAAGACCTAAGGATGGTTCTAAGTTTGCTCGCAAATATATCGCATATTCTGCCTACGTATCCTAACTAGGATAGAATCAGAGCAACCGTAGTTCACCTCACTAGGGATGTATGAGCACTTGATTATGGTCAAGGTTTAAAGGGGAACAAACATGACAATTCTTGTGTAGAGTTTAACAAAACTCTCTAATCTAAGTTGTACACCCAAAGGATTGACTTTTACAAAAGCCAAGATGGGAGTAAGTAATCATGACAAATATTCTTACATAGAGTTAACAAACTCTATCTTAAAGTTCTAATTGAAGAATAATCCTAACAAGGGGTAGGTCTTTAGACTTAAAGCAAAGTCTAATGGGTAGTAAATTCTAACTGAACTAAGTTAGGGTTCAAGGCGACTTAACAAAGTCAGAGGGAGGATAAAGAGCTATCTATTACCCAAGGGTCAATAGAGAGGCTTTCCTTTGGAATAGGAGAAAAATGAGGCAACTAGATGAGAATTAACAAGTTCCATCACTTGGGGAATAACTTTAAAAAATTAAAGAAAAGCATGTAAACAATCAAGATAACAACCATGATCAGCACTCAAAATCTTAACAAAGCCCAAAAGATATAGAGGAGCAAAGAAATAACAACCATCAAAGAACATGTGTATGAACAACAAGTTCATTTATAAAATTCAAACAAGATTAATGCAAGCAAGTTACAACTTCAGGAAAGCATTCTATAGGAATCAAATGAGATCAAATTTAACAACATAAGACCAACTAACATGCATTTATGACAATCAAGCAAGCAAGAATACCAGAAATGTCACAACAGTTCAAGTATGAATTCATGATTTCATGGGGAAAAGCAAACAAGCTTCATGGTAACAACCAAGACAAGAAAAAACCCTAGCATGTTATGGTTCTAATAAGATACATAAATAAGTAGAAAAAAGCATGATAAACAAATTCAAGAAGTTACAACATCAAGAAGTATGGTATATGGTTCACAAATGAAATACAATAGGTTACATTCATATATATGCATTCACAAAGGCAGTATGAACAAGGTAAGGCATTGAATAAAAAAACATTTGATTACTAAAACATGTTAACAAACACATATTAGTCATACAAAACCAATCTTACAAGATAGATCAAGTGTTACGTTGAGAAAAATTTCAAAATATTAAGGCAAAAATCCTAAAAACACAAGATTTTCAAGTGGAACAAAGTCTTTCTAGGATAACAATCCTTGAATTCTTTCCTAACTTATTGAAAAGAGACATGATGAAGAACAGTTTGCAAAAAGATTGGTGCAAAAACGATAAAAAAAATGAGCAAGTCATGATGAAATTAATTTGCAAAGAAAAATGAGGAAAATAAGTAGTAAAAAGAAGGAAATGTCCTCCACAAGGATTGAACCCACGCACCCTGGTTCACATGTTAAAAAATTACCAAACCAACTGAGATGCGCATATGATATGTTGATGGAAGAGAGATAAGATATTATTAATAATCATAAAAAAGGTAAAAACAGAAAAGAGTTGACCCTGGCAGGATCGAACCCGGGTTTGGCAATGTTAAGGATGAAGAATGCACACAGGTTTAACCAATGGGGTGGTGATACATCCAATGTATCAACCCACCCCAATAATTGATAAGCCTCAATAATGAAATCTATCCATGTCAAACCTCAAAAACGAGAACCTCGTATCTTCCTCAATTCTTAATGGATTTAAGTGAAATTTATGTCAATCTTGAGTGAAATTACACAGGGAACACAATGGTGCTCTTGGGTTGTTCTGAAATGCTTATATTTTAAAATTCGTTAGTAAAAGCAAACGTGAGGCAAAAAATGCAAGTTCAAAGTTGTGAACCTGTTCAAACATGCTATAACTAGGTTGATGGTTCAAACACACTCCAAATATCATGTATATGGTGTTTATAAACACATAAAACTCATATCTAATGTGGGACATCAAATGGCATATGGAAATGAGTTTATAACCACATTAATAAGCACAAACTCATGGCAGTTGTAAACACATCAGCTTTGGGATCACACAAGGTCCAAACATGTCTAAAATGACCTATAAGTGAGTTTATGCACAACCAAAACACTGTTCCAACAGAGGTCCAAAATTGCATATGGAATGTAGCATTAAGCATGTTAAACAAGCCAATCCTCCAAACAGATTACAAACACACCAACTCAACAGTTAAACATGATTTAAGCAAGTTTAAAATAACATATGAATGATGCTCATAAACATCCAAAACTCAAACTTGATCAGCAACAAGACCTAGTACATGGAAGTGAAGTTTCTAAGCATATTGGCAAGCAAAATCTCATGATAGTTTACAAACTCAAGAGAACAATTATCACTAAAGTTCATACATGACCTGTAATAGATTCTAAACATGTTCAATCTAATGTATATCAAAAACAAACCTGATGCATCATAAGTGAACTTGTGTTGGGAAACATACCTCTTGAAGACCTCCTAAGAAAATTTCATATGCAAAGCTTCTAGTTGAGTGAAGATGGTTTGATCAGCCTTTCCAATCCTTCAATGCAATATACAAATAGTTCAAGTTCCCTCCAAGCAGTTCCTTAGGTAGTAGGGTAACTTAAGCTAGAAGCAAGTAAGAGATCTTGGTGACAGACTTTGGAAGTGAGTACACAGATGGATGGTGATCATTTGGAAAACAATAATAACTTAAATGTGATGTGTTTGAAGTGTTGGAAGTGTTGGAAATGCTCTGAACATGGAGATGGCCTCAATAATGCAGAAAATCAAACTTCTTAGGTTTAACAGTTGACTTTTGGGATAAATATTTTTCTAGTGGAAATGATGGGTGGAATAGCTTCAATAGACGACTTATGGAGTGTTTGAAGGGTTAGTAGAGAGGTTTGATGTTTGGAAATTGATTTTGAAGAGGTTTTACTCAAGGCAGATTTTGGTGTTTTATGATGTTTCTTAGTTTGCAAGAAAAAATGGAAACACAAGTGTTGCACCCCAAAATTTGACCAACATTTATTTACCCATCAAGAGTTATGTGAGGCTATGAATATAGCCAAGAGAGTTTGTTCAAGTGTTCAAATATTGATATCTTTGTCAGAGAACTTAAGAAATCCTCAGAGAGATTGGTTGAAACCAAGGTTGTGTGTCTCATAACTTGGGAGTTGTGGGAGCTCCTCAGATGATTCTGAGACTATGAGGATGAACTTGAAGCTTTGAGAAAGCTTATGAGATGTCTTGAAATCCATCATGAAGCCTAGAGAGGTCATTGTACAAGAATTCAGAAGATTCAGTCATGAGTGGTGGAATTAGGGTTTGACTGGGTCAACCCTAGGTCAACTGAAGATTTGGAGAGGGTTGAGACCTAATAAAAGAGCCATGTGATCATGTAATGATGTATTGAAGTGCTATAAGGATATTTCCTAGACCAACTCATCATGATTGAGGAGTTTGAGAAGTTTTAAGCTAGGGTTTCTAAGGATTGACAGTGAAACATCCCCTAGTTTGATCCCTATCTTCAAGGCAGTTTAGCTCAAGATGTGATTGTCATCTCATCTTCCCCATAACATGAATATTGTAGAGCTTTTTATTAGCTTTAATTTGAGTACTAGAAGTCCTTGTTAGGATTTGTAGAGCTCAAGTTATGGTTTTGACAAATTACAGGTCATCTGAGGTATCTGAATCTGGGTCCTTGAAAGTCACCCAACTTGCAGACAACGTTTTCCCTAGTAGGATGATTCCTATGAACTCTTGGTTAACATGAATGTTGAAGAGCATCTTCTTAGCTTTCTAGAGAGTACTAGAAGTCCTTGATATGATTTGTAGAACTCAAGTTATGGCTTTGACAAGTCAAGGGCATTTTGGTCATTTGGAAGTTATATGTCATTTCAAGCATAAGGCCATATCTCCTAGTTCCAAGCTTCAAATGGAAAAATCTTCAACATCAAACTTGCTTAGAATGATGTTTTAAGGCTAGTAGGGAGGTCATGATGTGTTGAAAAGGCTTGTATCAAAAAGTGATAAAAATGGCCTAAAAAGGAGGCATAAGTTAATTAAAGTGAAATTGAAAAATGGAAATCACAAGTTATAAGTCCAAACCATGTCATGTAATAGGTCATTTTGACTCCAAATGAAATTTTAAGAACAATAGTTCAGCCACAATTTTGATTTGAGGCTTGGATCATAGGGCTGCTTTGGAATTGGATTACTTGTATATTAAGGTACCAAACCAAAACTCAACAAAACTCAACAAGCAAGGTGGTTATGCATTGTAACTCACCCTAAATCTCATGTGGGGATAAATTCAAGTCAGAATTGGTAGTTATGAGGTGCTTGGCATGAGATAGCATGTAAGGAGAATGAGAAATCAAAATACCATGACATGAAAAGTCCAACTTCTCATTGGATGATCCTAGATGGTTCTAGATGATTCTAAACCACTCTATATAACAAGTGTAACTTGCTCAGATGCAAGGTTGGTGAGAATTGCTGCATAGAAGAGAGAGTGAAACCAAGAATCTTCCATTGCAAGTCAAGATCAATTTCTTCATTCCTTTTCATTTCCTTTCATTTTTTTCACACAAACACCTTCCATACATCACATTGAAGCTGTGCAGATTGAATTGAGAGCATTTCCATGGAGAATTGAAGAGTTGGTGATTGAGATTTCAAGGTTGCATTTCAAAATCGAATTTCAAGAATCAAGCAATTTCAGCCATTCTTTTTGCATACAGAAGCTAGAAGATTGCTCAGTGAAGGAATTTGGAAAGATTCAAGGCCTAAATTGAAGGATTACTACCTCTGTTCACTCCATTTTACCAGGTTTGCAATTTCTTTCCTACACTATGATTTAGGCATGATTAGGTTGAATTATTAGTGTAGAATGGTTAGAGACCAATAGGTGATGGATTTTGGAGAGTTTGAAGGCAATTGGTGACGGTTTTGTTATGGACAAGATTTCTGTTTGGATCAAGAACTACCTGAATTTTGAGTGATAACCTTAGTTCTTTAGTGGAATTTGATCAGTGATAAGAGGTGAGCATTTTAGTGTAAGTAATTTCAAGAATGGTGAGTTTTGAGTTCTGAGCATAATTTGAAGTTTGGATCGTGTTTTATGTTAAAGGAAGATTCAATGGATTTTGAGATTGTAATCGTGTTCAGCATGAAATTTTGAGCGCGTTAGGGTTTTACATTTTGGATTTTGATGGAGTTTTGAGGGAGTTCGTATGGAGGAAGATGAAGCTCCATGGTTCTGCATTTCCATGGAGGTTCTTTAGAACCCTAGCTGCGTGAGGAAGACGAAATCCCAACCGTGGGATCATGCGCTGACCAGTTGACTTAAGACTAATCCAATGGCCTGCATTTGATTTCATTTTGAGAGGGAAAGCCAGAAGTGTGAAACGCACCGTTTCATTAAACGGTGGCGTGTTGGGCTTAAGTAAATAATGATATCCCCACCCCCTTTTGAGGCCCATTGGTTATTCTAACTAAATCTTGTTTCTATTTTCACCGTAGTTTTTTCCATTTTCTGTTGGTTTTATTAATTGATTTCTGATTAAATATTGGGCCCAGGCGCATTGCTATTTGTAACCCCATTCTGGGCCCAAGCGTGAATTGAACTGGATAGGTTTACTGATTGCACCCCATTTTTCATAATTCCTTTTATTTTTTCTCCATTTTCTTTCATACTTTGAAAAATCATATTAAATGGAAAATTCAATATTTTTTCATGGGAGTTTTTTCTCCCACTTCATATTTTTGTCAAGAAAAATATAAAATAAAAACATTTTTCATCTCATGCATTTTAGTATATTTAGTATATTTTCTTCTTTAATTGCTTTTTATTTCTTTTATATTGATCAATGAATTTGTAGAATTTTGTTTAGGTAGTTCCCTTAATATTTTTAGGTCAATCTTTTTAGGATAGTTAGATATATGTTTTAGATTCCCCCTGGATTTATTCCATATTTTTGTGATGATTGTTAGGATAGTTTTGATTAGATTCCATTAGGTTGTGTAGAATTAGGTTAAACTTCAACATAGGTCCATAATAACAATAGAAGTTTGGGTTTTTAGGGCAATTTAGACTATGGGACATATATGGGTATTAAGGGTAGGTATGTAGGATCCCTTAGAAATTATATTAGGATTTAATATAGTAGTATTCTATTTTTAGTTGATTTTTGTATTGGTTGATTGTTTGTGTTGCCTTTAGGGCATGTTTGCTTTAGTTGCTTTGCTTTGTGGGTTTGGAGAGCTTGGTCTTGTTCTAAGGAGCATTGAGGAGCATAGTAGAAGATTTGAAGATGCATTGAGGAGCTTGAGAGCTTGATTTTATTTCTTTTTTTGTTGTTTTAGGGTTAAGGATTAGGAAGAGTTTAGACTTAGATAACTCCTTTCTTAAACATGTATGGTATCTGTCACCTCCATTCTTCCCTATGATTCAAAGTCCTTCCATGGTATACACCTCTCTCCTTTGGAGGGATAAGTGAGATACCTAAGAAGTAGAACTTTTGAGGGAACCATTCCTTTGATGTTGAACCCTTATAGGTCACCTTTGGTGGTCAAATAAGCAGTTCAATATCCCCCAGCTTATCCAGTAAGTGATTTTCTCTGGTTTGATTTTCTTGAGAGATGTTGAGCCTGAGCTTGAAGATGAAGACTTCAATGAAGAGTATAGAAGAGGATGAATCCTTGAGCATTGCCATTCCAGCTGAAGCTTGAAGAGCAGCAAAAGCAAGTTGATACTTGAAGACCCTTGAAGATGAAATAAAGACTGAAGGATGAAGTTGACACTTCTAAGTGATTGAGATTGATTCTGAAGAGCAACAAAGGAAGTTGATACTTACTTTGATACCTGGAGATCCTGAAGGAGCCAAGTTGATACTCATGACTGATAGTGAAGCCTGAAGGTGGAGCTGATCAAGAAGCTGAAGCTTAAGGGAGAAGATAAGTTGAAACTTATGTTGAAGGGTTGAAACCTGGAAAAGCAATTGTTATTTGTCAAGAGTAATTGAAGTCTGAAGACTGAGTTGCTGTTGGAAGAGCTGAAGCTTGGAGTTGAGAGAGGAGTTGATCTGCTTTCTTTTTCTGTATTGATGTGTTTTGTTTGACTTGCTTGATGCATTAGAATAAGTTCATATCTAGAATAGGTAGAATCTAGGAGCATGATTGCACTAGAGGTTGAGTTGCTCCCTCTGCTTGTATTGTTATTGTGTGGCTTTGCTTGCGGGTATTCGGTAGAGCCCAGCTCCCTTGCCCATGTGGTTTGTTTGCCTGATGGCATTTCATTTTATTTCATTTTATCTGTATGATTGCAGTTTACTGTTTTTGCTTGATAGCATGTTGTTTTATATTTCAGTATGATTACTGTTATCCATTCTGGCTTGAGGTTGAGATGAGCTTGTGGAGGCTGAAGCCCCACACACATTTCCTCCCTCACTTGCATTGCATGCATTTTATTGTTAAGCTGATGCTTTGTCTGTTTTGGTGTATCATTGACATGATCCCTTAGGACTCTCATTTCCTTTGATAAGAACTTGATGATAGAATTTTAGGTTGAAACCTATGCATGACAACTTCTAGGAGTTCCCTGTTCAAACCTCAACCATAGGATGAATCCATGGCATGACAACAGTAGGACTTGATAGTCTCCCTCCTAGTTGGGCCTGTTCTCTTCTCATCTCAAAGCAGTTTAAGATACAGTAATCATGAATGATTTCTTTCGTACGTTACGAGCCTTAAGCTATCTGAGAAAGGATTGTGGGAGAGCTTCTTTTCCACAGTCTGGATGTTTAGTATGGTACCCTTTGGGTGACATGCGATGCATTCACTCTCAGGTCATAGTCTCTAGTGCGGTTGAAATCGCAAACACAATAAAAAAACACTTCTTTCGTAAAAGACAGGAAATAAACCGTAGTTTCCCGAACTACGTGAGCTCTGATCTCTCATGCCTGTTGGGAGTACGTAGGCACAAGATGGCGATGTCTTGGAGAGCTACCTTCCCCCATAACCCTTCGTAGGCCGAACTACATTGACTCTGATTTCTCATTCTCTGATGAGAATACGTAGGCATAAAGTGTGACGCTTTGCCGAGTCATTTTTCTTTTCTTTTTCAGCAAGCCTTGATAGGTAGATAGAATAAAACCAAGCCGTCCAAGTAAACACAACAAGCGAGGATCCCGTCGAGTACGACGGACATGAGGGGTGCTAATACCTTCCCCTTGCGTAACCGACTCCCGAATCCAGACAACGGTTGCGATGACCTTGTCTTACCCTTTTTCGTCAGGTTTTTCCGATCGTTTCCTTTCCCGCTCTGAGGGATAAATAACGAAAGGTGGCGACTCTTCTGTTGTGCCGGCACCTTATTTTCGCGCAAGCGACAGCTGGCGACTCTGCTGGGGAATTCAACGGTTCCCTGCGAGAGTCAATCCTAACGCTTGTGTGTTTACTTGTTGGGTTGTGTTTATTTATCGCATTTTACTTCTCGCACTTTATTTCCCGCATTTTATTTTCAGTATAATATGATTATTTATGCTGTTGTGGGATGGGAGTCCTGATGAGTGAGAAGCCAGACCCAGGCTTGAGTGCACTATAGACTTAGAGTGGAAATTAGTGGGCGCGTGCTTGCTTTGCAGGCACTAGTGTCTCATGAAATCCACGCTCAGACGAGGTTCATCCGGTTGGCTTCACTTTCAACCCTTTGGGTTGAGACGGTTGCTGGTTTGGTGGATTGTCGACTCTAGGGACCGATCATTTGTGATTCAGCTAAGTGAGGCCGCTTCATGAGCTGGTGATGCCATAGCTTCTGGGTATCGTATCACCCCTCTTGAAAGTATGTGACGCTGATGAACGCATAGGATGCCGTACCTTGAGTCAGTTTAGGTCCATACCTGTGAGTGGGGTTGGGTTTATTGCAGGAAACTTTGACCTTCAGACTACCTGCTTTTCTTGATAGTGAATCAATTTTGTTGGTACCGAGGATCTCAGTTGCAGATTTGTCTGTTCTTGATAGAGCAGGTTTTGATCAGAGGATCTTATCATCAGATGTGTGTCTGTTCTTGATAGAGCAGAGTTTTGTCATCAGTTGTTTGTTCTTGATAGAGCAGATTTTTTGGGGTCTGAAGATCTCATCAGCAGATGTTGTTTGTTCTTGATAGGGCAGATTTTTGGGGTCTGAAGATCTCATTAGTAGATGTTGTTTGTTCTTGATAGAGAAGATTTTTGAGTGGGGTCTGAAGATCTCATCAGCAGCTGTATGTTTGTTCTTGATAGAGCAGATTTTTGATTTGGGGTCTGAAGACCTCATCAACAGATATTCCTTGATCCTACATCCGAGGTCCTTATTATCAGACATTTGTTCTTGACAGAGAAGAATTATGATCCTATGTATATGGTCCTATCAGATGGTTGGTCTTGACAGATCAGATTTGTGGTCCTACACCGGGGTTCTCTCATCAGATGCAGTGGTTGTTCTTGATAGAGCAAGATTATGGTTTTGTTGATACAGAATCTCCACAACAGCAGTTACCCGAATATATTATTGCATGAGCATTTTGCATTAGTTTGCATATTCATTTGCATTTCATTAACGTGTGTCTGTGTTGCAGGTACCATTTTCCCCGATCCAGGATTTCTTGCCTCCTATTGTATTGTTATGGGCTCTCTGAGGAAGACTGTGGCTTACAAGTTCCCTGCCCCTGATGTGGCTAAGTTGACTGGTTTGATAGCTCTAGCAGATGATTCTGTGAGGGATGAGTTCAGAAAATCTTATGGCAGGTTGCTCAGTTTGGTTTGCAAGCCTTCTGTGTTCGAGTTGAATGGGTTGCATGCGCTGTTGCAGTTCTACGACCCTCCGCTGAGATGTTTCACTTTTCAGGACTTTGTTCTCGCACCTACGCTGGAAGAGTATGCTGATTTGTTAGGTGTGCCTATCAAGAGGCAGATGCCTTTTGTCCACATGGATGCTGAGCCTGATCTGGCTGGTTTAGCTCCTTCGCTTCATTTGGACGCCTCCGAATTAGTATCGACTAGTTGGAACAAGGTTCCTGGGTTCTCCTTGCAGTTTCTGGTGGTTAAGGCTCAGCAGTGTGCCAAGGACGGATGTTGGGACGCGTTCAATGCCATCCTTGCTATATGCATATATGGCATTATTCTATTCCCCAACATGCCCGATTTTGTAGACTTTGATGCGTTTCACATCGTTGCTTCAGGGAATCCAGTCCCTACCTTGATAGGAGATGTCTATCACTCAGTCCACTACAAGAATGAGAACAGGAGGGGGAAGAATGTCTCATGCTGCGTACCCTTGCTGTACAAATGGCTTGATAGTCATTTGCCTAAGAAGGGTCCTTTTGTCTTGTCTGCAGCCACAGCTGAGTGGCCTGAGCGTCTGATGAGTTTATCTGCAGAGGATATTGACTGGTTCGACAGAGACAGGTTGGGTGCTGAGGTGACCTTCAGTTGCAGCGGGTTTCCAAATGTACCTTTGATAGGTAGGAAGGGCTGTATAAACTACAATCCGTCGTTGTTGGTCCGCCAGTTCGCGTATGCTTTGAGAACTCCGCCGAAGGAGGAAGAGGTACAAGAATCTCTGTACCTCACTGGTATTCTAGAGGGAGATCTGTTGTCCAAGCTTCAGCGTGCATGGAATGGTATCAGTAAGCGAGGGAAGCCACTGCTGGGAAAAAGCAACAATGAAGCCTACCCTCCGTACTTGACTTGGATCAGAGCCAGGGCCAATGCTATAGGGATGCCGTTTCCTCGGGCCAAGCCAGAAAGTCCTCCAACAATCGAAGAGCCTACTACTGTGCCCATTCATCAGCATAACCAGGTATTAGCTGAGCGGGATGAATTGAAGCGGGCGAACGAAGAACTGGAGAAGGAACTAGCTCAGCTCCGAAGTGAGAGGAACGAAGTCGTTCATTCTTTCAAAAGGCAAACAGAGTTGGTGAACCAGATGGGTACAGACTTGATGAAGCAAATAGCCGAGCGGGAACGCATGGGTCGAGACTTCAAGGCTGTCAACGACGTACTGGCTACGAAGAAGCAGCACTTGGATGAGGCATATCGGAGGATATCCAAGTTCAACAAGCACTGGAAGGCTTCCCTGGCCACCAGGAAAGAGCGGGAAGATAAGCTGATGCTGCAGATCTCCAAGCTGGAAGCCGAGGTGAAGGACAGTGAGCAAAGGTTTGATGAAGAAACCGCCCGCAGATACGCCACCGAAGGCCAGCTCAACAAAGGTCTCGCTAACCTAAAGGAGCGCAAGCTGACGTTTGAGTCTAAAAAGCGGAAATTGGAAGATTGCTTCGGCGAAGGAGCATGGGAAGGTTCGATCGAAGGACTTCAGTATACCATTGTGCAGAGGGAATTGCTCGTCGAGGGGTTGCTCACTTTGCCAGATCATCCAGAGACGAAGGAGTTATTAGCAGAGTATCGCGCCCGTGGCCGTACTTGACTAGTTGTATTCCTTTTGTTTTGATCTTTGTTGTATGCTGACCATCACCAGGCTTGTTGGCTCACGCTGTTGATTCGTCTTGTACTCGCTGATGCTATGTACTGCCTTGATAGGCTTTCCTTTATATATGAGATTGATGTTTCCATGATTGGACTCCGACTTCTTCTTATTATTATTATCAGCACTGGCACTCAGGCATTAGGATCGAGGGAAATCTCCCAAGCACACAGACACACGCATGCATCTGCATGAAGCATTTGCATGGTGTACATTTTGTTGTTTTTCCTAACCTTTAGTGTTTGCAGGTTTTTCAGGTTTACAGGTCCTAGGCTGTTTCCGGTGACTCCAGGATTGATCAGAGGCTAATTCACCGTTATCCAACTAGAGCTAATCATACCAGGATCATGGATCAAGTGCAAACAGATGTCCAGGAGCTCCGCGAGAGGATGGATCTCTTTATGGAACTTATGCAAGTGGTCACTAATGGTTAAGACCAGCTCAAGACTTTGGTTCAGCCGTTGATCTCCAGGGTTGATAGCAACGGCATACTCCATGGCGGGGCTGTGCCTACTCCTCCACCAGTTGATACTCCGCAGAATGGTGTCCCCGTGGCCGGGGGCAACGACAGTGCTAATGGCAATGTGATGGCCAACATCAGACTCAATACGACGGGCGTCGGTAATGGGAGTCTGGGAACTAATGTCAATATCGGGCCGGGCAACGGCAATGCTGGCGTCGGGAATCTGTTGGTGCCTCAACCATGGCTTGAGGATCATCAGGATGATGTGTTCTCTCAAAGAGGTGCTGAGGGGGAGCTGAATGCTGAAGCGCGACTCAGATTCAAAGCACTTGAAGATAAAATGAGATATATTGAGAATCAGAATACTCTGGGCGTTGATATGTCCAAGCTGGGGTTAATTGCTGATTTCAAGGTACCTCCTAAGTTCAGGGTGCCTTACTTTGAGAAATATAAGGGCACCACTTGCCCTCGTGTCCACCTTAGATCTTACTACAGGAAGATGTCTGCCTATTCCGAAGATGAGAAGTTGCTGATGCACTTCTTCCAAGATAGTCTTTCTGGGCCATCCCTCGAGTGGTACATGGGCTTGGAGCCCACTAGCGTGCGCACATGGAAGGATCTCGCTGAAGCGTTTGTCCACCACTACCAGTACAATAGCGACTTGGCCCCGAACCGAGTCCAGCTCCAGAACCTTTCGGAGAGAAATAATGAAGGATTTAAGGAGTACGCCCAGCAGTGGCGTGAGTTGGCAGCCCGGGTTCAGCCGCCAATGGTTGAACGCCAGCTCGTGCAGATGTTTGTGGCTACCCTCCCGGGGGTTTACTATGAAAAGTTAGTCAGCAGTATGTCTGGGACGTTCTCAGCTCTCATCACCATGGGTGAGGACGTCGAGAATGGTATCAAGATCGGGAAAATCAAAGGTGAGTCATCCTCAGCTAGAGGAGGTGGAAAGAAACCTTATGCTGGTAAACGACCAGAAGGAGATGCGAGCGCTGTGACCAACGCTCAAAGGAAGGGCAAAGGCCTTCAGCAGCAGATAGCCAGTATAAATATCCCAGTAGCTCCGCAGCAGCAGCAACCGAATCAACAGGGATATAGAAAGTACCAGAATAGGGCACCTTTAACAAACCGTCACTTCGAGGCACCGCCCATGTCGTACGCGCAACTCTTGCAGACTTTGCTTCAGCTTCAGTTGGTTCAGAAGAGGACGATGGCTCCCTTGACAGGGGCACCTCCACCAGGGTACGACGCAAATGCCACTTGCGACTTCCACACAGGGGCACCAGGCCATACAATCGAGAACTGCAAAGCCTTTAAGCACAAGGTGCAGGACCTGGTAGATGCCAAGATTATCAACTTCTCCGATAATGTGCCCAATGTCACGAAAAACCCTATGCCAAATCATAGGGGAGGCGGAGTGAACGCCATTATCAAAGAAGAGGGCGCAGATCTGTTGAATGATGTCAAAGACCTAAAGACGCCACTTAGCTTCGTCAAAGCTAAGTTGCTGAAGAGAGGGTTCTTTCCAGGATGCGGAGAACTATGCATGGACTGTGCTACACATTCTGATGGGTGTGAGCAATTGGTAGAAGGAATCCAAAGTCTGATGACTGAGGGGATTCTGCAGTTCAGCCGGAAGGCTGAAAGTGTATCAGGAGAGGTAGTGTTGGAGCAGGCCGATGAAGTCGCCACCATCACCATCCCTCGCCAACCAATTACCATTTCTGCGCCCCGACCGCCTACAATCACTATCACCAAAGCTGGGCCGATAACATTCGAGAGCACTAACGCCGTTCCGTGGCATTATGGGGCTGAAGTCTATTGCAACGGTCAAAGGTTGGAGCTAGAGCCGTATGGGTCGACTGTGGAGAATCTCGCAGGAATCAGTGGTATTACTCGCAGTGGAAGAGTATTTGCACCGCCGGAAGAGAAAGCGGTCAGAGCTGATGCGGCCGATAAGGGTAAAAGCAAAGTCGTCGAAGAAGTCCCGTGTGGGGTAGAGAAAGATTTGCTGGTCAAAGATGCCGAGGAGTTTATGCAGTTGATCAAAAAGAGCGACTACAAGATTGTAGACCATCTCCATCAGACTCCTTCGAAGATTTCTATTCTTAACATGTTGCTGTGTTCTGAAGCACACCGCAACGTGTTGCTGAAGGTATTGAACGCTGCCTACGTACCGCAAGAGATATCGGTGAATCAGCTAGAAGAGGTGGTAGCCCATGTTAATGCTGGCAATGGGCTAGGTTTCACAGATTTAGAGCTGACGCCTAAAGGGCATGCCATTTACTACTTGAGTAAAAATTTCACTGATTGTGAATGTCGATACTCGATGCTGGAGAAGACGTGTTGTGCACTAGCTTGGGCTGCCAAACGTTTACGACAATACATGCTCAATCACACCACTATGCTAATTTCGAAGATGGATCCGATCAAGTACGTCTTCGAGAAGCAGGCTCTTTCGGGCAGGATTGCCAGATGGCAAATGGTGTTAACGGAATTTGATATTCAGTACGTGTCCCAGAAGGCCATCAAGGGGAGCGTATTGTCTGATTACCTTGTCGAACAGCCGATCAAGGAATACCAGCCGATGAAATTTGAATTCCCTGACGAGGATATTATGTTTCTCAAAGCGAAGGATTGCGATGAGCCATTGCCCGACGAGGGGCCAGATAGGAAATCCCAATGGAAGTTGATATTCAATGGGGCGGTTGATTCCTATGGAAGTGGCATCGGGGCTATCATCACGACTCCCCGCAGATCCCACATCCCGTTCACTGCGAGACTGACGTTTCCAGTTACTGTCGCACCTCGAAAAATTCATTTCGAACATACGACCCTCGCGCGAAAGGCGCGGAAAATGCGGTTCGGCAGAGTCGCCACCGAACTTTATTTTTCCCGAATAAACAGGAGAGGAAAATATCGAGAAAACCTCATAGACGCGGAAGGAACACGGTCGTCGCAACCATATTCCTGGGTTCGGGAGTCGGTTACGCGAGGGGAAGGTATTAGCACCCCTCACGTCCGTCGTACTCGACGGGAACCTCTTAATTCGAGTTAATGGATGTTAGCTAAACTTAATTCTTCTCTTCTCGCTACTAAATGCTAAAGGATTTTATAAAGGCCAAAAACACTAGGGGAAGGGGGATGGTTAGAGGATAGGGTGCTCGCCAAGGATTGGGGCCCTTGTGCCTACGTATGCTCATTCGGACGAGAATGAGAAATCAGAGCGTCGTAGTTCGACTACAGGAAAGGATGGGGGAAAATGGGATATGGAGGGAATTATGCTCGCCAAGATCATCGCAATCTTGTGCCTACGTATCTTACATTCAAGAGTGAATGAAGAATCAGAGCGTTCGTAGTTCGTGGTAACGACCACGAAAGAAACTAGTTTGAATTGGATTGAAGTGGGTACGGATGACGATTATTCGAAGCTTAAGAAAGACTTCTCGAACCCCAAATAATCGGGAGAGCGAACCAAAGACTTGGAACACTCTCTTTTTCATCTTGAATAATAATGTTATGTTTGAAAGGATAAGGTTGAAATGATGATGATCACTTGAAGCCTAAGAAAGACTTCACAGACCCCAAGTAATCGGGAAAGCGAACCAAAGACTTGGAACACTCTCTTTTTCATCGTAAGAGAAATTGTGTTTGAATTTGAAGTGGTGTATGAAAGGATGAGATTGGGTCGGATGACAACTGCTTGAAGCTTGAGAAAGGCTTCTCGGATCCAAGTAGTCGGGAGAGCGAACCAAAGACTTGGGACACTCTCTTTTTCATCGTAAAAGAAGTTGTTTGAAAGGTGAGTGAAAGGATGAGTAATTGGAGAGTGGTTGAATGTTGTCGAGTTTGTTAATATCACTTAAAGGCGTCAATTGCTCACACACGAATAAGATAACTCGCATATAAACAACGGAAAGCAAGATCAAAGACTTGAACCTACTCTTTACACCTTGAAAAGAATTGAATAGTTGTTAGTTGATTGATAGTTTGTTTCGAAAATCCTCTTGACGTTGGATCAAGGGTTTGACTCATTATCGCGTGCAAAGCGTTTTAAAAATGAAATTGTTTGAAAGAAGAGACGGACTTGACTTACGCATCAAGGGTCGAGTTGTAATAGGTTGATGGCGAATGCGTATGAGCACTCGACTTACGGGTTGTTTGAAAGTGGCTCGATGATGAATCGAGAATTAGTTTGAAAATAGTTTGAATCCGCTCTAGTCCCTATGGGTGCTCCTAGGAGATAAACTAATAATCAAAGAAATGCGAAACATACATCGGAATGGGAGAGGGATACATATAAGTTACACGGGATTGCACGAAATAAAGGGGTCTCATTGTCAGGTAGCCCAAGAGAAAGCCGTGTGTGTGCATTTGTGTCCTAAACTACGCCTTGAGCAAAGTCGAGCACGACTTAAAATTAAGATACCTGCAAATTACCAATGATACAACAGTCCACCAATTTGGCTTTTAGGAGTTTCGATAATTTATTATGTGTTTCCGATTATGGGTGAATGAGAATGAATAAATATGATAATAATAATAATATAATAAAATAAATATGATAATATGAATAATATGAATAAAATGGATAAAAAATCGATAAAAATATAAAATGAAAAGTTTGAAAAAAAAAGGTTGGTCTCGGGTTTGTTATTTTTCATCAATAATTTGACAGAAAAATAACTTTGGGGTATCGTCATCGACCCAAAAAAGAAATTGAAAAAAAAACAATAATAAGGGTTGCAAAGATAACAAAAAAACATAGCCAAAACCATTAGAACCTCATCTACAAATAATCTTAAAATTTTAAAAATAGATATAAAATTATACATAAAAAAAACAAATGAGAAGGGTATGTGGAGCGTTCAAAACAAATAATGGTGAGGATCCTGTGGGTTCAAGGCCCATCACCTCTAAAATACCAAAACAAATGGATAAACAAGAAGAGAAAACGGTATTTAAAAGAAAAACCAGACACGAGTTGTAGGATTAAATGTAAAATAAAACCAAAAAAACGGGAAACCCACGAGCAAACACGTATTCATCAAAACCCAAATCAAATGCGACACACTACCAACTTTCAATCGCGAAAACCAATCGGGACAAAACTGAAGACGAATCTCACTCCAACCTTTTTGGGTCTGGGACTCTCAATCTCAAGTTCGCTATTGTCCCTGATAAATCATCTTTTCTTCTCGTTTCAGATTTGATTCGTTTCCATTCACAGGTCTTTTATAGTTTACTCAATTTACTCCTTCTCATCCTCTTTCTAGGTTTTGGCTCGTATTTGGGATTATGAATTTATGAGAAATTGGAAGTTGTGAAAGGGATTTTCTGGTTGTGAATCCAGAGATAGGTTGACGAGATTTCGAAAGGGGTTTTCACGGCTTGAGATGAAAGGAGGTGATGTGTTTCCGGGTGAGAATCTGGAGGATATGAAGATTTATGAAGGGGTTTTCGGTGGTGTTTTCTGGTGAAAGGGGTTTGGTATATAGGTTTGATTTGGTTGAGAGTCGTGGTTGGGGATGAAGCTCGGTTTATGCGTTTTGAGGATTGAAGATTTATTGAGAAGTTTTGTTTGAGGATTTGAAGAGGAATGAAGAGGGGATTAGGGTTCTAAAAGGATTTATGATTTTGGTGAGTTTGAAGGTTTGAAGAGTTATTTGGAAGAGCTGTTGAGGATTGTTAAGGGTTGAAGGACATGGAGGAAAGGTTTGAGGTGAGAGACAGAAGGTATCGCGGTCCCTTTTCTGAGGGAGAGGGAGGCATTTTTTATTTGGAGGTTAGAGGTTGAAGAAGATAAATGCTGTGAGGGTTTCAGAATCTTCAGATGGGTGTTCTTTTTGAGGTTTTTGAGGTACCCTCCCCCAGGAAAGGAAATTGTTTTGGGTTTTTATTTTGGTGTCTCTTATGCATTTAGTAATTTCTTTCGTGACAGGCTTCCTTGTTTATTGTGACAAACACGGTTTAATGAGTTATCTTCTTTCTGCTTTTTCTGCTGCTGCAGGTACAGGGCTACAGAGTAGCTGTCTGGTGTGGGTTTTGTATGGCAGTGGTTGTACCTTATTACAAAATGGCTTGTATGGCTACAGTATCTTGTCTGTTGTGGAAGGTCTGTATTTGGTGTCCTCTAATTTCTTTACAGGCTGTAAATGCCAAGAATTTCAAATGATACCATGCTTTGTTTATGACTTGTTTTTTTGTGCTGGGAATGGCTTTGTGTTGTGACAAGTTATTATTTTGCAGCGGTGGCCTGTGTATATTTGCTGGTTTTTGTGCTGCTAGGAAAATATTCTTTTAATCTATATCACTTCAGGTATTGCAGGCTGGGCAGTATCTTATGTGGGACCATGAAACGGTAAATTGGCGTGTTACAAGTTGTTGGTTGACAATTCTTGTTGAACTCCTTTCTTAGGCCGGTTTTATGTTGTTATGACTTTCCCAAACCTTTTCTTCAAAACAAATTTATGCTGTGCTCTTTCGGTCACGTGATTGAGCTGTGCGACTGCCAATGAATTTTTTTTATGAGTCATTTATTTGTGAGAATTATTTGCTCTGCAGGTTGGCGGAGATCCCATGCCGTCAATTGTTCATATTACAGCTAGCGTACGACACGAAAGTGTGACTTTCCTACCATTGCTTCAGGCCACATGCTGCTTGGGGCTCGAAATCATGAGAATCATGCTGCCTGGGGCTCGAAATCATGAGAATCATGCTGCTTGGGCACAAAACAATCAAAGTGGTGATGTCCCCTTTCATTCTTCTTTTTCATGTACACGATGAGAATCTAAATCAACCTTGAAACTTGCCTTATGATAGACTGGATGCGGTGGACTTAGCATGGCGAAAAGGACTGGGTATGTTTTGCCTGAATATTATTACTTCTGCATTATAGTGATGACGCAAAAAAAAACCTGTGGTCTGATAAATCTTTTGTGTCAGGTTTGGCGGTATGATGCGAATTGGTGTTGAAAGGAAAATTGGGGTCACCAACTAATAAACACAGTTGAAGGTGTCAAATCCTCGTAAGCGTCAAGCCCTCTCACGGCATGAATTATAGGTGTTTGGTTTCAAGTGTCAAAACAATTCCAACAATCTTAAATACTCATAACTTCTTATTGTGAGATGCAACATAAACTTCTTTGTAATCGTAACAGTATTTAGACATGGCTGGATGGATAAAAAAACTGGATAATTTCCTTGCAGGAATCAGCTTCTATCAAGACCTGGACTGAGTGACCTGATGTGGATGACGCGCGCGTACGGTTATGCCGGTGGTCTTTGGTCTGATAGCAACAGGTTGCAATTTGGCTTGAATTTCGCATTGGTGTGCTGCAAGAGATTTCCATATGGCTTGAACATCAAAATTACCGGCATCAGCTTCCATCACATCAGCAACAGCTTATTTACGGTTCACGTGTGTTTGCTTCAATGATCACACTCCTGGCTGCCGTTTTCGTATGCGTACGTATTGTCTATTGTGCTGCGGTTTTGGAGCTTGTTTCTTTTATGTGAGTCATGTTTCCTTTTGTCTTTTCTTATGCAGGGAGGTGTATAGCTAACAGGTTCTGTGTTACGGTTACGCATCATGACGCTGTTTCACTTGTGCGGGACACGTCGTGGCATTGGTGTTGTTTTGGTTTTAATTTCTAGCTGTTTTCCTACCAGGAGAGGGACAACGACGGCTTCCCCTTTAGCCACGGTATGCTTCTTTTAGTTCAAAATCTGTTTCATTGGACTTCATAAATTCCCCAACTGATTCTCTTTATTTTCTTTCACATTCTGATAAGGTTATGATATCCATTGAACACACATGCTTCATGTCTACGCCAACTGAACTCCTAATGCGGGCTTGGCCTTGATACCTGAAGCAAGTTTTCAAGCTCATTCCTCATGAACTTTGGTATTGTAAATAGAAACAAAACAAACAGTCACAATGCTGCCTGGGATCATCGTTTTCGTAACGCGTCCGGTAATGCTTATCCATGCATACATATTCTCTTGTAACCTGCTGTTGTTTATTTCCCTTTGTTTCGATTTTGGACAATTTTGATGCTGTACATGATGTACATTCTGATGAATGGCTTTGCAGCTGCCGACAATTCCATTCGAAGACCGATCAAGAGATACGTTGAGACTTCTCTTATTCGGCAGGACGTGCTATAGCTGCTGTTGCGACCTGTTCTAATCCAGTCTATTTTTATATCTCAATATCGGTTTTGCTTGGACTGGTAGTTAGGGAAAAGCCTTGGGTTTCTTTATAATCATGGGACTATCATGTAGCCAAGCCTTTTTTGTGCACTATATCCTTTCTTTCCAATTATGGTTGTAAAAAAAAAAAACTATGTACATTCTGATGAAGTATTTTGAGGTCGGTTTGCATGCACTTTGGCTCCTGTTTCTTGGAATATAAATCATAGCTTGAGACTTTTCCTAAAGTAAGCGTTTCCAATCAAGTAATCATAGGAATCAAAATTAACCTTGGAATCAATTGACTATCTTTGATTTGCAAACAAATTTGCCTAGGCTTTAGAATGACTCCATTGCATGATTTGGCTTGAGAATAATTTGGAGATAATATTTTCATAACTTTCAACCACCATCACGGTTCGGCTACACCATACATAACGGTTCTTGAACCTTCAAAATAAACTGAGGACCTTAATTCATGTGACGATACTGACCTCAATTAATGCCCAAACCACCTCAATTAATGCCCAAACCTTCACTAATGCTTAAATCCATGCTGCTGGCAATGCGTATCATAGCCATGATAGAAGGACAAATTCTTGTCTGATCCGGTGGAAACAACATTGTACAAACTCTTGTCTTGATGAGCTTTAGATGAAGCTTATTTCTCCTTAAACCATCCTTGTGATATCTTGAATTTAGAAAACAAGCCAAGGCAATATATCTTTCTTGACTTTCTGAAAGGTGTATAGGTACACAAATGACATTACGTACCGGTAGGACAAATTTAGGGTATGACAGATGCCCCTATCTAATTGGTTTAAACTGAGTAAGATAAACATCTACGATGTTCTTTCCTACGAGGTAAAAGTCAATTAGATATAAAGAAGACCCTGAATTTGTCTGAAAACAAAAGAGATGCTCGGAAATTGAAATGCTGGATGAGGTATACTCCTGAGAAAACTGTGGAAAAATAGCAACAGGTCGCCATCACCGAAAGGATGATGGGATAAAACACACACGGCTAGTACCACCAAAAGGATGATAGATCAACAACCCACTCGCACAATCTGACATTAATGACTATGACAGACTCCCCCACCAAAAGGATGACGGAGCGAACTCACACTAAACACATCGCACAATATATCATTAATGACCATGATAGACCCCTCACCAAAAGGATGACGGAGCGAAAACACAAAACACATCGCACAATCTATCATTAATGACCATGATAGATCCCCCACCAAAAGGATGACGGAGCGAAACACAAAACACATCGCATAATCTATCATTAATGACCATGATAGACCCCCCACCAAAAGGATGACGGCGCGAACTCACACTAAACACATCGCACAATATATCATTAATGACCATGATAGACCCCCCATCAAAAGGATGACGGAGCGAAAACACAAAACACATCGCACAATCTATCATTAATGACCATGATAGATCCCCCACCAAAAGGATGACGGAGCGAAACACAAAACACATCGCATAATCTATCATTAATGACCATGATAGACCCCCCACCAAAAGGATGACGGAGCGAAACACAAAACACATCGCACAATCTATCATTAATGACCATGATAGATCCCCCACCAAAAGGATGACGGAGCGAAACACAAAACACATCGCACAATCTATCATTAATGACCATGATAGACCCCTCACCAAAAGGATGACGGAGCGAAACACACAACACATCGCACAATCTATCATTAATGACCATGATAGACCCCCCATCAAAAGGATGACGGAGCGAAACACAAAACACATCGCACAATCTATCATTAATGACCATGATAGATCCCCCACCAAAAGGATGACGGAGCGAAACACAAAACACATCTCACAATCTATCATTAATGACCATGATAGACCCCTCACCAAAAGGATGACGGAGCGAAGCACACAACACATCGCACAATCTATCATTAATGACCATTATAGACCTCTCACCAAAAGGATGACGGAGCGAAACACACAACACATCGCACAATCTATCATTAATGACCATGATAGACCCCCCATCAAAAGGATGACGGAGCGAAAACACAAAACACATCGCACAATATATCATTAATGACCATGATAGACCCCCCACCAAAAGGATGACGGAGCGAAACACAAAACACATCGCACAATCTATCATTAATGACCATGATAGATCCCCCACCAAAAGGATGACGGAGCGAAACACAAAACACATCGCACAATCTATCATTAATGACCATGATAGACCCCTCACCAAAAGGATGACGGAGCGAAACACAAAACACATCGCACAATCTATCATTAATGACCATGATAGACCCCCCATCAAAAGGATGACGGAGCGAAAACACAAAACACATCGCACAATCTATCATTAATGACCATGATAGACCCCCCACCAAAAGGATGACGGAGCGAAACACAAAACACATCGCACAATCTATCATTAATGACCATGATAGATCCCCCACCAAAAGGATGACGGAGCGAAACACACACACACAGGTTGCTATCACCAAAAGGATGATAGAATGACACAAAATGAAGGTTACCAACACCAAAAGAATGCAGGCTAGGTTGAACTGACGAGGTTCGACTACCACCAAAAGGATAATAGTAAGGCAATTGACAACGGTCACGCTTGCTGGGTACAATTCATTGGGGAACCCCTGAAAAGAAGATTGAATTGAAATGAGTCAACGGGGTATGCCCACCGTCTTGTTTGGAGATCATAGTTTTGCTGAAATGATTTCATGGTTACGCCCATGAATTCTGAAGAGGATGCCCCTGATTGGGCTGAGTTTGTCTTGATGTCTTGTTTTGCTCAACAAAAGGTTGAACAACTTCATGAGGAACGCTCATGGTCTTGCTGAAGATGCCACTGCTCGGGTTGTACCTTTCACTGAACTTCTTGGATTTTCCCAACAAAAGGTTGAATAACTTCGTGGGGAACGCCCACGGTCTTGAATGGTATACCCCTGGCTGGGATGTATGTTGATTCGAAGATCTCCTCAACCACAAGGTCGAAAATACGTCATGAGAAAGACGCCCATGGTCTTTGAAGAAAATGCCCCTGACCGGGCTGAATCTTGCTTTGGGGAACTTCGAATTTTGTGGGAGAAACCTACGATTGCAGAAGATTGCCCCTGACTGGGCTGATGATTGCTTTGAAGCTCTTGCTATTCGTGGGAGAAACCCACAATCTTGCAAAAATGCCCCTGATTGGGCTGATGATGGTCTTGGAAACCTTCAAGATTGATCCTGGACCTTGACTTGCATATATGAATGTTGGATGATAAATGATATTCCATGCGAGTGGAAGTGAAAATGCAAATGCTGACGCGCGGAGATGCAAGAGCCGGGGAAGTATGATATGGTTGGGTATGCATATGATGCAAGATGCTTATGATAGCGAATGCAATGCGTATGATGCGCATGATTGCAGACAGGTGATTGGAAGTGCAGGTGGAAATGCCAGCGTGGTGGCCTCTGGTAGTTGCCAATGCGGATTGGACTTCGGGTGATGGGAGGGATTGACTTCCTCGACACGCAGTTTGTTGAAGACGCCATGACATAGGCGAAGATATTCTGGATGTCCCAAGTCTGGGATATTTGGATGACTGTGAATTTGCTTCAGAGAGAATTGCAACTCTGCTTGATGGTCAGGACAACCTGGTCCTGCCCCAGTCTGAACTTGCTAATGATATGCCCCTGCTCGAGCTGTTGAATAATTTGCCTCAGCCTGTGAGCTTTGAAATAATCTTGCTTCGCGTACGCTAGTGAAAGTCAAGTTCCTCCCTGATTCCCCCTAGTTGAGATGTCCTTGAATACCTAGCACTGATTTGCAATTAAAATTGTACATTCATAAATAGTAATATTAATGCAAAGTTTAATGTAAGTTTTGAAAAAGTGTGTCATTGATTGAGAGTGTCGTGATAGTGATATGAATGGACCGTTAGCCCAAACATTGTGTTGTTTGATTGGTGTAAAAGATATAGCAAGCAAAATGACATCAATACTGATGATTAGAAATCATGTGAGGAGTCAGGTTACGCAACCTTGCGATAGTATGCTTTCAAAATAAACCTCGCCTCAATTAGGTCTTTCGAGGGCTGTAACGTGGTCTGGTTCACGGTTATGAAACAAAGGATGTTAGGCTCAAAGTATGATTTGTACCCACCCCTTCTTCTTAACGATCTCCAGTCCTATGTTCAGTTAATTCTACACTTGTCCTGACGGTGTAAGCTTGATGGTTCAAGGTTTGATCGAAATGGCAATCACCTTACTTTGATGGACGTCAGTGCCCCTTTTGATTTGGGTGGCCACTGAATCTTATTTTGTTTTTGTCGAGGGTTTCAGGGTCCTCTTTTGCTTTTGTTTTTGATCCCTAACTTTTGCATGGATTGACTTTGCTTGTCAGACCCATCGGGATTGCCTTGATTTTGTCTAAGTCCCCTCTGAGGTGTTTGACTTAGCAGGCTTTTGATGTTTTTTTTTTGGATTCTGTTGGAAGGTTGTGACTGCCATGTTATGGGTCATTGAAGAACAATTGTCTTCTGGATTTTGCTTATTGATTCGAGTGCGGGGTTGAATTAACTGAACACTACACTGCCCCAGGTTGAGTGTAAAGGTTTTGAATATCCGAAGAAAACTGCTACTTCTAGGCTCGAAGTGGTTTACTAGGGATTAACTCCTTATATCTCTAGTGTATGGGGATTTGAAGCAATGCCTGTACATCATTGACGAGATTAGGTCTGAAAGCATATGATTTGCAATTATGGGTATCTCGTTTTCATCATCCTCCCTCAAATCACGCTAAACAACAGTGAATAGAGTGGAGTGAATAAATGTGTCGGTGATAAGTGAAAATGAGTGAATACGACATAACTAATTCAAAACATGCATAAACAATACATTAATGAAAACCAAATACGAATGACAATTGTTCAAAGCATACAATACTTAAACAAACAAAGACAAAATATAAGAACTGCGAATAATGAAATGGCAACATGACTGCCTTCTTCGGGGAATGAACTTGACTGGAATCGATCTGATGTTGGTACTAGTTGACTGATGGCATCGGATTGTCGATGATATTTGGAGACTTCCCATTGAAGTTGATAGCATCCTTGTCGATCATGTCTTGGATTATGTGCTTGAAAGCCCTACAGTCCTCAATGGTGTGACCCGGAGCGCCCTTATGAAACTCACAATGAGCATTTGCATCATAATCGGCAGGAATGACAGTTGGAGGAGCCAAATCTCTCGGAACAACAGCTTTCTTCTCCATCAACTGAGCAAAGATTTTGGCATATGTCATTGGTAGACGATCAAAGACTCTATCTGGCCTCCATGTTCTCTGCGGACGCTGTGGGCGAGCACCTTGTCGTTGCTGAGTAGATTGCACCTGCTGTTGCTGAGGAGGATACTGATATCCTTGCTGGTTGTAGGTTTGTTGCTGAGGAGCCTGTTGCCGTGGCATCTGAGCTTGCACTGCTTGAACAGCTGGATGATAAGGCGTTGGAGCATATTGCGCAGCAGCAACATACGGATACTGATAATAGGGAACTTGATAAGGCATAGGAGCAGGAGCTTGCTGAGAGGCTTGCCCTTTCTGCAGAAAGATGGCATTTGTTTCGCCCTCCTTCTTCTTGTATCCATTGAAAGGCTTCTTGGCATTGGCCTGGCTTCCGGAGCCGCCTGGGATCTTTCCACTCTTCAGACCTTCTTCAATTCTCTCACCGACGATTACCAAGTCAGAGAATCCAGCAGAAACACTACCGATCAGCTTTTCGTAATACTGGCCTTGCAAGGTACCCATGAAAATGTCAATCAGCTCACGGTCAACAAGAGGTGGATGAACTCTTGCAGCTAGCTCTCTCCATCGTTGCGCGTACTCCTTGAAGGATTCACTGTCCTTCTGAGTCATACTCTGAAGCTGAGTACGGTTAGGAGCAAGGTCTGTGTTATACTTGTACTGCTTAACAAAAGCATCGGCTAGCTCAGCCCAGGTGCGCACACTATTACGTTCCAGCTGCATATACCATTCGAGTGATGCCCCAGACAAGCTGTCTTGGAAGCAATGGATCATGAGCTTTTCATCTCTGGCATAGGCAGCCATCTTGCGACAGTACATCTTCAGATGAATGTTCGGGCAGCTGTGGCCTTTGTACTTCGAGAACTCTGGCACTTTGAACTTGGGAGGAATGACAACATCAGGCACCAAGCATAATTCCAAAGCACTGAAAGAATTTGAATTGTGCCCCTCCATGGCTCGGAGTTTCTCGGCTAGATCTCGGCACATCTTCATGGCTTCAGAATCCTGAGCGGCAACAGGACTGGCAATGGGGATAGCAGCATGATAGTTCTGAACGTCTTCATACTGATCCATCAGAGTATCTTCGACATGAGGAACCGGGATTTGCACAGCAGCAGGCTGGGCGTGCGGGATAACTCCAACGGTAACTCTAGGCGCTGGGATTGGCTGAGAAGTGTTTCCCTCGACTGCGTTATTGAAGTTCAACGGCATCCCATGAGAATTTGGAATTGGAACCAAAGGGATGGCAGTAGACCCTTGTCCTTGACCATTGTTGTTGACGACAGCGGCGGCTTCACGCTGTTCTTCCTCTCTTCTGGCCGTGAGGATGGCTTCGAGGATCTGGTCGATCTTTCCTTTCATAGAATCCAACTCTTCCCTAAAGGTAGCTTGTTCCTGCTGAATTTGCTCCATCATTCGTCTTGTATTGGCTCTAGTTGCGTACTGGTGTCGAGGACTCAGCTTGATTTACTGGATATGAAGGAAAGAGAAATATGAGAAGCTGCTGAAGGAAGGAGAATGCAAGATGCACAACAAATGATATGTGATGCCAATGATATGCAATGCAAGATGCAAGATCCAGGATCACAGGATCACAAATTCAAACAGTTCTGAGAATAGCCGGGTGAACGGTTCAAGGATCACAGTCACTGCTCAAAGAAACCCCCACAGGTAGGATTCTAAAACGGGTAGGTGCCTAGAGTCATGGATATCTTTCAAAGATATTACTTCCATGACAAAGCCTCATCACGACGATAATATCCTCAATAGAATCTCCTCTAGGTGAGGTTCTCGTATCTTCCACGCGAGAAAGACTTCTCGGAGGCATCAACTACACAACCATCGACACACGGGTTCTAGAAAAGGTTCTCAGAGTCATAGATCGAGGTTGAAAATATTACTGTAAGAAAGTAATACGTTCAAGGGATCTCATCTGATTGGGGCGTTCGTATTAATCCACAAAGAATTAACACTACCAACCACCATGGATAAAACGGTTAATGGTCCTTGGGATCAACGATTCAGACTCGAAAACATTATTGTTATGGCAAAGACTCACCACAACAACAATATCTCCAAGGAATCTACTCCAAGCGGGGTTTTCGCTTCAACTTAACGTGAAAGACTCCACGCAAGTCTCCACTACACAACCACCATCCTAATCCTAGGGTTATACTCGGACTCGGGTGCAGAGCCATCTCACAAAGTAACCATAAGAAGAACAACCCCACAATGCCACAAGAACAGGTAGCCAAGATAAGGATACCAATAAATAAGCGAGAAGACAATAAAAACAAAAATATAACAACTCAAACTAAGATAGGCTCGACTCTCTCTTGCATGGAGCAAAGTCCCCAGCAGAGTCGCCACCTGTCGCACCTCGAAAAATTCATTTCGAACATACGACCCTCGCGCGAAAGGCGCGGAAAATACGGTTCGACAGAGTCGCCACCGAACTTTATTTTTCCCGAATAAACAGGAGAGGAAAATATCGAGAAAACCTCATAGACGCGGAAGGAACACGGTCGTCGCAACCATATTCCTGGGTTCGGGAGTCGGTTACGCGAGGGGAAGGTATTAGCACCCCTCACGTCCGTCGTACTCGACGGGAACCTCTTAATTCGAGTTAATGGATGTTAGCTAAACTTAATTCTTCTCTTCTCGCTACTAAATGCTAAAGGATTTTATAAAGGCCAAAAACACTAGGGGAAGGGGGATGGTTAGAGGATAGGGTGCTCGCCAAGGATTGGGGCCCTTGTGCCTACGTATGCTCATTCGGACGAGAATGAGAAATCAGAGCGTCGTAGTTCGACTACAGGAAAGGATGGGGGAAAATGGGATATGGAGGGAATTATGCTCGCCAAGATCATCGCAATCTTGTGCCTACGTATCTTACATTCAAGAGTGAATGAAGAATCAGAGCGTTCGTAGTTCGTGGTAACGACCACGAAAGAAACTAGTTTGAATTGGATTGAAGTGGGTACGGATGACGATTATTCGAAGCTTAAGAAAGACTTCTCGAACCCCAAATAATCGGGAGAGCGAACCAAAGACTTGGAACACTCTCTTTTTCATCTTGAATAATAATGTTATGTTTGAAAGGATAAGGTTGAAATGATGATGATCACTTGAAGCCTAAGAAAGACTTCACAGACCCCAAGTAATCGGGAAAGCGAACCAAAGACTTGGAACACTCTCTTTTTCATCGTAAGAGAAATTGTGTTTGAATTTGAAGTGGTGTATGAAAGGATGAGATTGGGTCGGATGACAACTGCTTGAAGCTTGAGAAAGGCTTCTCGGATCCAAGTAGTCGGGAGAGCGAACCAAAGACTTGGGACACTCTCTTTTTCATCGTAAAAGAAGTTGTTTGAAAGGTGAGTGAAAGGATGAGTAATTGGAGAGTGGTTGAATGTTGTCGAGTTTGTTAATATCACTTAAAGGCGTCAATTGCTCACACACGAATAAGATAACTCGCATATAAACAACGGAAAGCAAGATCAAAGACTTGAACCTACTCTTTACACCTTGAAAAGAATTGAATAGTTGTTAGTTGATTGATAGTTTGTTTCGAAAATCCTCTTGACGTTGGATCAAGGGTTTGACTCATTATCGCGTGCAAAGCGTTTTAAAAATGAAATTGTTTGAAAGAAGAGACGGACTTGACTTACACATCAAGGGTCGAGTTGTAATAGGTTGATGGCGAATGCGTATGAGCACTCGACTTACGGGTTGTTTGAAAGTGGCTCGATGATGAATCGAGAATTAGTTTGAAAATAGTTTGAATCCGCTCTAGTCCCTATGGGTGCTCCTAGGAGATAAACTAATAATCAAAGAAATGCGAAACATACATCGGAATGGGAGAGGGATACATATAAGTTACACGGGATTGCACGAAATAAAGGGGTCTCATTGTCAGGTAGCCCAAGAGAAAGCCGTGTGTGTGCATTTGTGTCCTAAACTACGCCTTGAGCAAAGTCGAGCACGACTTAAAATTAAGATACCTGCAAATTACCAATGATACAACAGTCCACCAATTTGGCTTTTAGGAGTTTCGATAATTTATTATGTGTTTCCGATTATGGGTGAATGAGAATGAATAAATATGATAATAATAATAATATAATAAAATAAATATGATAATATGAATAATATGAATAAAATGGATAAAAAATCGATAAAAATATAAAATGAAAAGTTTGAAAAAAAAAGGTTGGTCTCGGGTTTGTTATTTTTCATCAATAATTTGACAGAAAAATAACTTTGGGGTATCGTCATCGACCCAAAAAAGAAATTGAAAAAAAAACAATAATAAGGGTTGCAAAGATAACAAAAAAACATAGCCAAAACCATTAGAACCTCATCTACAAATAATCTTAAAATTTTAAAAATAGATATAAAATTATACATAAAAAAAACAAATGAGAAGGGTATGTGGAGCGTTCAAAACAAATAATGGTGAGGATCCTGTGGGTTCAAGGCCCATCACCTCTAAAATACCAAAACAAATGGATAAACAAGAAGAGAAAACGGTATTTAAAAGAAAAACCAGACACGAGTTGTAGGATTAAATGTAAAATAAAACCAAAAAAACGGGAAACCCACGAGCAAACACGTATTCATCAAAACCCAAATCAAATGCGACACACTACCAACTTTCAATCGCGAAAACCAATCGGGACAAAACTGAAGACGAATCTCACTCCAACCTTTTTGGGTCTGGGACTCTCAATCTCAAGTTCGCTATTGTCCCTGATAAATCATCTTTTCTTCTCGTTTCAGATTTGATTCGTTTCCATTCACAGGTCTTTTATAGTTTACTCAATTTACTCCTTCTCATCCTCTTTCTAGGTTTTGGCTCGTATTTGGGATTATGAATTTATGAGAAATTGGAAGTTGTGAAAGGGATTTGCTGGTTGTGAATCCAGAGATAGGTTGACGAGATTTCGAAAGGGGTTTTCACGGCTTGAGATGAAAGGAGGTGATGTGTTTCCGGGTGAGAATCTGGAGGATATGAAGATTTATGAAGGGGTTTTCGGTGGTGTTTTCTGGTGAAAGGGGTTTGGTATATAGGTTTGATTTGGTTGAGAGTCGTGGTTAGGGATGAAGCTCGGTTTATGCGTTTTGAGGATTGAAGATTTATTGAGAAGTTTTGTTTGAGGATTTGAAGAGGAATGAAGAGGGGATTAGGGTTCTAAAAGGATTTATGATTTTGGTGAGTTTGAAGGTTTGAAGAGTTATTTGGAAGAGCTGTTGAGGATTGTTAAGGGTTGAAGGACATGGAGGAAAGGTTTGAGGTGAGAGACAGAAGGTATCGCGGTCCCTTTTCTGAGGGAGAGGGAGGCATTTTTTATTTGGAGGTTAGAGGTTGAAGAAGATAAATGCTGTGAGGGTTTCAGAATCTTCAGATGGGTGTTCTTTTTGAGGTTTTTGAGGTACCCTCCCCCAGGAAAGGAAATTGTTTTGGGTTTTTATTTTGGTGTCTCTTATGCATTTAGTAATTTCTTTCGTGACAGGCTTCCTTGTTTATTGTGATAAACACGGTTTAATGAGTTATCTTCTTTCTGCTTTTTCTGCTGCTGCAGGTACAGGGCTACAGAGTAGCTGTCTGGTGTGGGTTTTGTATGGCAATGGTTGTACCTTATTACAAAATGGCTTGTATGGCTACAGTATCTTGTCTGTTGTGGAAGGTCTGTATTTGGTGTCCTCTAATTTCTTTACAGGCTGTAAATGCCAAGAATTTCAAATGATACCATGCTTTGTTTATGACTTGTTTTTTTGTGCTGGGAATGGCTTTGTGTTGTGACAAGTTATTATTTTGCAGCGGTGGCCTGTGTATATTTGCTGGTTTTTGTGCTGCTAGGAAAATATTCTTTTAATCTATATCACTTCAGGTATTGCAGGCTGGGCAGTATCTTATGTGGGACCATGAAACGGTAAATTGGCGTGTTACAAGTTGTTGGTTGACAATTCTTGTTGAACTCCTTTCTTAGGCCGGTTTTATGTTGTTATGACTTTCCCAAACCTTTTCTTCAAAACAAATTTATGCTGTGCTCTTTCGGTCATGTGATTGAGCTGTGCGACTGCCAATGAATTTTTTTTATGAGTCATTTATTTGTGAGAATTATTTGCTCTGCAGGTTGGCGGAGATCCCATGTCGTCAATTGTTCATATTACAGCTAGCGTACGACACGAAAGTGTGACTTTCCTACCATTGCTTCAGGCCACATGCTGCTTGGGGCTCGAAATCATGAGAATCATGCTGCCTGGGGCTCGAAATCATGAGAATCATGCTGCTTGGGCACAAAACAATCAAAGTGGTGATGTCCCCTTTCATTCTTCTTTTTCATGTACACGATGAGAATCTAAATCAACCTTGAAACTTGCCTTATGATAGACTGGATGCGGTGGACTTAGCATGGCGAAAAGGACTGGGTATGTTTTGCCTGAATATTATTACTTCTGCATTATAGTGATGACGCAAAAAAAAACCTGTGGTCTGATAAATCTTTTGTGTCAGGTTTGGCGGTGTGATGCGAATTGGTGTTGAAAGGAAAATTGGGGTCACCAACTAATAAACACAGTTGAAGGTGTCAAATCCTCGTAAGCGTCAAGCCCTCTCACGGCATGAATTATAGGTGTTTGGTTTCAAGTGTCAAAACAATTCCAACAATCTTAAATACTCATAACTTCTTATTGTGAGATGCAACATAAACTTCTTTGTAATCGTAACAGTATTTAGACATGGCTGGCTGGATAAAAAAACTGGATAATTTCCTTGCAGGAATCAGCTTCTATCAAGACCTGGACTGAGTGACCTGATGTGGATGACGCGCGCGTACGGTTATGTCGGTGGTCTTTGGTCTGATAGCAACAGGTTGCAATTTGGCTTGAATTTCGCATTGGTGTGCTGCAAGAGATTTCCATATGGCTTGAACATCAAAATTACCGGCATCAGCTTCCATCACATCAGCAACAACTTATTTACGGTTCACGTGTGTTTGCTTCAATGATCACACTCCTGGCTGCCATTTTCGTATGCGTACGTATTGTCTATTGTGCTGCGGTTTTGGAGCTTGTTTCTTTTATGTGAGTCATGTTTCCTTTTGTCTTTTCTTATGCAGGGAGGTGTATAGCTAACAGGTTCTGTGTTACGGTTACGCATCATGACGCTGTTTCACTTGTGCGGGACACGTCGTGGCATTGGTGTTGTTTTGGTTTTAATTTCTAGCTGTTTTCCTACCAGGAGAGGGACAACGACGGCTTCCCCTTTAGCCACGGTATGCTTCTTTTAGTTCAAAATCTGTTTCATTGGACTTCATAAATTCCCCAACTGATTCTCTTTATTTTCTTTCACATTCTGATAAGGTTATGATATCCATTGAACACACATGCTTCATGTCTACGCCAACTGAACTCCTAATGCGGGCTTGGCCTTGATACCTGAAGCATGTTTTCAAGCTCATTCCTCATGAACTTTGGTATTGTAAATAGAAACAGAACAAACAGTCACAATGCTGCCTGGGATCATCGCTTTCGTAACGCGTCCGGTAATGCTTATCCATGCATACATATTCTCTTGTAACCTGCTGTTGTTTATTTCCCTTTGTTTCGATTTTGGACAGTTTTGATGCTGTACATGATGTACATTCTGATGAATGGCTTTGCAGCTGCCGACAATTCCATTCGAAGACCGGTCAAGAGATACGTTGAGACTTCTCTTATTCGGCAGGACGTGCTATAGCTGCTGTTGCGACCTGTTCTAATCCAGTCTATTTTTATATCTCAATATCGGTTTTGCTTGGACTGGTAGTTAGGGAAAAGCCTTGGGTTTCTTTATAATCATGGGACTATCATGTAGCCAAGCCTTTTTTGTGCACTATATCCTTTCTTTCCAATTATGGTTGTAAAAAAAAAAAACTATGTACATTCTGATGAAGTATTTTGAGGTCGGTTTGCATGCACTTTGGCTCCTGTTTCTTGGAATATAAATCATAGCTTGAGACTTTTCCTAAAGTAAGCGTTTCCAATCAAGTAATCATAGGAATCAAAATTAACCTTGGAATCAATTGACTATCTTTGATTTGCAAACAAATTTGCCTAGGCTTTAGAATGACTCCATTGCATGATTTGGCTTGAGAATAATTTGGAGATAATATTTTCATAACTTTCAACCACCATCACGGTTCGGCTACACCATACATAACGGTTCTTGAACCTTCAAAATAAACTGAGGACCTTAATTCATGTGACGATACTGACCTCAATTAATGCCCAAACCACCTCAATTAATGCCCAAACCTTCACTAATGCTTAAATCCATGCTGCTGGCAATGCGTATCATAGCCATGATAGAAGGACAAATTCTTGTCTGATCCGGTGGAAACAACATTGTACAAACTCTTGTCTTGATGAGCTTTAGATGAAGCTTATTTCTCCTTAAACCATCCTTGTGATATCTTGAATTTAGAAAACAAGCCAAGGCAATATATCTTTCTTGACTTTCTGAAAGGTGTATAGGTACACAAATGACATTACGTACCGGTAGGACAAATTTAGGGTATGACAGATACCAACGATGAGGCAGAGTACGAAGCATGCATCATGGGTCTAGAAGAGGCAATTGATTTGAGAATCAAGAATCTATACGTATATGGTGACTCAGCACTTGTGATCAACCAAATTAAAGGGGAGTGGGAGACTCGTCAATCGAATTTGGTGCCATACATGAATTACGCCAGGAGGCTGCTTCCGTTCTTTGATCGAGTGGAACTCCATCATGTGCCCAGGGAGGAGAATCAAATGGCTGATGCCTTAGCCACGTTGGCTTCAATATATAAAGTCAATTTTTGGAATGAGGCTCCAAGAATTGTCCTTTCCCGTCTTGATAGACCGGCATTCGTCTTTGCAATCGAGGACGCCGCCGACGGCAAGCCATGGTTCCATGACATCCAGACCTTCCTTATGACTAAGGAGTATCCTGCGGGTGCGTCAACCCAGGATAAGAAGACTCTGAGGAGGCTGTCTGGCAACTTTTATCTCAATCCTGATGGAGTGTTGTATAAGAGAAACCACGATCTCGTGCTACTCAGATGTGTAGATGAGAAAGAGGCGAATATGCTCATGGAAGAAGTCCATGAAGGCACATTTGGTACGCATGCCGGCGGGCATACCATGACGAGAAAGATCCTGAGAGCAGGATACTACTGGCTGACGATGGAGTCGGATTGCTTCAGATTCGCGAAGAGATGTCATAAATGCCAGATTTATGCTGAAAAAGTTCATGTGCCGCCGTCCCCGTTAAATGCCATGTCCTCCCCGTGGTCGTTCTCCATGTGGGGCATCGACATGATAGGCAAGATCGAGCCTACCGTTTCTAACGGTCATCACTTCATTCTGGTAGCTATCGACTACTTCACCAAGTGGGTGGAGGCAGCCTCGTATGCTAATGTGACCAAGCAGGTAGTGGCTAAATTCATAAAGAGGGACATCATCTGTCGTTACGGAATTCCCGAGCGGATCATTACTGATAATGGTTCGAATCTGAATAACAAGATGATGAAGGAGCTGTGCCAGAGCTTCAAGATTGAACACCACAACTCATCTCCTTACCGGCCGAAGATGAATGGCGCCGTTGAGGCGGCCAACAAGAACATAAAGAAGATTGTTCAGAAGATGGTTGTGACCTACAAAGATTGGCACGAGATGCTGCCATTTGCACTGCACGGTTATCGTACAACGGTACGTACATCGACCGGGGCAACTCCTTTCTCCTTAGTGTACGGTATGGAAGCAGTCCTACCGTTAGAAGTGGAGATCCCTTCTTTGCGAGTTTTGGTTGATGTGAAACTCGACGAGGCAGAATGGATTACGAATCGCCTGAACCAACTCAGCCTGATGGACGAGAAGAGGTTAGCATCGATTGCATTTGGTCGTTTGTACCAAAGCCGAATGAAGAAAGCTTATGACAAGAAGGTGCGTCCCAGAAGCTTTCAGACGGGTGATCTCGTCCTGAAGAAGATTCTTCCTCCACACTCCGATCACCGGGGCAAGTGGACTCCGAATTACGAAGGTCCGTACGTCGTCAGCAAGGTCTTCTCGGGAGGAGCTTTGTTGTTATCCACGATGGATGGTGAAGATTTTGCATCCCCGGTGAACGCGGACGCAGTTAAAAAATACTTTGCTTGAAAGCGACCCGCTGGACAAAAAAAGAGAGTCCAGGCAAAAAGGGGCATCCCGGCGAACCAAAAACAGAATAAAAGGTTCGGGCAAAAATTAGGGATATAAATTGAAAAATGTACACCCGCGAAGTCGAAAACCTACACTGGGCGGCTTCGGCAAAAAAGGGTATCCCGGTGAACTGAAAACCCGCAAAGGGCGGTTCACACAAAAGTTAGGGATTTGAAAAAGCAAATGACTGCGTTCCGCGTGTGGACTTTCTTTGTTTAGTGGTTTGGAGGACCTGAGGGCCGTTCATCTGAATCAATCTCTTCCGAAGCTGAAGCGTCGGAGAAGTATCGAAGTCAAGTGGGTCATAGAGGGATTAACTCATGGTGTTCGTCTACGCCTCGTTGCCGACATTTGTATATACTGATGTATATTTATGTTTTATTTTTGCGCGGCTTCCTCATTCCAAGAGCTTGCCTCTATTGTAAAACATTTTTACCCATTCAGGGGTTCGTTATCAATAAAATGCATACTATTCAGCAATTCTGTTTGTCTATTTAGCATTTATCTGTTTTGTTTGCGAAAAAGAACGCCGATGTTTTTAATAAAATGCGCATACATAAACTTACTGGCCTAGGCCACTGATTGTTGAAACAATTAAATACTCAGACATTGTCACGAGATAATAACCTTGATAGGTCCCTTTGAGAAAGGTATCTTGTCTGTTTGTTTGTATTGTTACAGGTGTAGCATATCCCAGACAGTGCACCGTGCGCATCCCTGAAGCAGGATGATTCCTCCTTCTCCAGCAGAGTTCAGTAGCCTCTCCCCGCAGAGTCTGAACGCGAGATAATGAGCATTGATATGTCTCCTCAGACAGAGATGATTCTCTTTCCCCAAGCAGACGCATCCTGAAGGAACGTCACCTCCTCAGCTGATTCAGGCGTCGAAGCTTGAATTCTTTCCCCCCGCACCGGGTCACAAGTGCAGGTTTCGTAGGAAACTATTCGTACGCCGAAGTATGCAGCAACTGATGGTGCCAGACTGAAGTCTCAAGCGGAATTGAAATTCCCCACCAGAGTGATGCTCTCCCCCGAAGTCGGATGATTCCTTCTTCCCCAGCGGAATTAAAATTCCTCATCGGAGCCGTACTCTCTCCAGTGAAGCAGTTGGGACCATGATTGGTTTTCCCCAGCAGAGCGTTGAACAGCTGACGCTGTATTTCCCCCCAGAGTCGTAGTCTCTCCAGCGAAGCAGAATGAGTTCTCCTTCCTCAGCCGAGTTTGCAGATACCCCAAGAGAGCCGAATCCTTGGAAGTTGCTCAGACCATGATTGGCTTTCCCCAGTGGAGTGTTGATCAACTGAGGTGTTTTCCCCACAGAGTTATCATCTCCAGAGGAGTAGCCATGAAGGCCACGCAGTTTAGTCCCGCGATTGACATCGTTTTCCCTCAGCAGGTCCTAGTTCTCGTAGAGCTTCGTTCCCCTACAGCAATCAACTGAAGTCGTTTTCCCCGCAGCAGTCAACTGAGGTTGCGTCCCCTGCGGAGTCCAATTGATATTGGCGTGACCATGTTCTCCTCAGCAGGATGATTCCTCTATCTGAGTAGTTCTTTCTCCTTGATAGGAGGATTCTACCTTTGGCATTTATTTTGCTGATGGGATCGCATCATTGTGCATGATTGCATAGCATTTATCATAAACACATAACATTTCCACCGTGTGGAGCATTGCCGAAGCACATGCATAATAAACATGATCTAGGTTGTTACCCTTCTTGTTTTGCAGGTGTTTCGCCGCAGAATTGATTGCTCAGGATGATTCCTGACATTCTCCCCAACGAAGTCGCTTGCTCAAGATGATTCTTGAGATCCCCAGCGAAGTCTTCAGTTCAAGATGATTCTTGAATTCCTCAGCAAGGCCGTTTGCTTAAGATGATTCTTAAGACCCCAGTAGAGTCCCTAGTGAAGGTTGCCTAGGATGACTCCTGAAGCCCCAAGAGAGCTGAATCCTTGGAAGCTGCTCAAGCCATGATTCGCTTGTCCCCGACAAGAGTTGCCCAGGATGATTCCTGGAATCCCCAACAGAGTGTTTGCTCAGAATGGTTATCGGTTCAAGATGATTCTTGAAGGTCCCCGACGGAGCTATTTGTCCAAGATGATTCTTGAAGTCCTCAGCAGAGTTGATTCATCCAGAATGATTTCTGGACCCCCGGAGCGGAGTTACTTGATAGTTCTCCAGATTCCCCAGTGGCGAAGCGTCCTCCCCAGCAGGTTTTCTAACGGCGAAGTTGAAATCTCCCTTGAAGACTCCATGATTGAAGTCTGACCGTGTTAATGAAGCAGTTATCTCAGCTAATGTGGAATGCCTGATGGCATGATCAACCTGATGGTTGAAGTCCGGCTGATGCCCGACAATTTCTTGGAATGCCTGATGGCATGATCAACCTGATGGTTGAAGTCCGGCTGATGCCCGACAGTGATCTTTGAGTGCCTGATGGCATGATCGACTATGTATTACCGGTTACCGTGTGACCATTTCCCCAATGGATGTTTGTTTTTGACGGCGAGGTCAGATAATTTGATTCTCCAGCGGCGACGTTGGATATTTGTTTCTGGCGGCGATGTCAGGTGATTTGATTCTCCAACGGCGATGTTGGGTGTTTTAGTTCTCCAGCGGCGATGTGGGGTGTTTCTCAGAGTTATAGTGGGCTGGCAGCGATGTCAGATGATTTAGTCCTCCAGCGGCGATGTTGGATATTTGTGTCTGGCAGCGATGTCAGGTGGTTCAATTCTCCAGCGGTGATGTTGGATGTTTGTTTTTTACGGCGATGTCAGATTCTTTGTTGCTCCTGCGGCGATGCTGGATGGTTGTTTCTGGCGGCGAGGTCAGATTTTTTCCAGCGGCAATGTTGGGTGTTTTGAGTGTTTCTCAGAGTTATGTTTGTTTCTGGCAGGCGATGTCAGATGAGTTATTTCTCCGGCGGCGATGTTGGATGTTTATTTCTGGCGGCGATGTCAGGTTCTTTAGTTCTCCAGCGGCGATGTTGGATGTTTGTGTCCAGCGGCGATGTTGGATATTTGTTTGTTTCTGGCGGTGATGTCAGGTGTTTTGGTTGTCCGACGACGATGTCAGACGCTTTATTTCCATGAATGCCTGACGGCGATGTCCGGTGTCTGATGGCGATGTCAGAGGAATTTAATGTGGATAACTGACGACAAGGTTCAGATCAGTATGTCTCCAGCTAGTAGCCGTGCAACTATTATTCTAGTGTTCGAAGATCTGTTCCCACCAGTAGTTTTGCAGTTGGCAAATTTCTGGGTTTATCGGTATCTAACCGTCTCGCACCTTGATTGGCTGAGAGTCGTTCGCTCCTCACCCAATCAGGTTCAAGCCATTTGAATAGGGGCAACTGTTGCACCCCAAAATTTGACCAACATTTATTTACCCATCAAGAGTTATGTGAGACTATGAAGCTAGCCAAGAGAGTTTGTTCAAGTGTTCAAAGATTGATATCTTTGTCAGAGAACATAAGAAATCCTCAGAGAGATTGGTTGAAACCAAGGTTGTGTGTCTCATAACTTGGGAGTTGTGGGAGCTCCTCAGATGATTCTGAGACTATGAGGATGAACTTGAAGCTTTGAGAAAGCTTATGAGATGTCTTGAAAGCCATCATGAAGCCTAGAGAGGTCATTGTACAAGAATTCAGAAGATTCAGCCATGAGTGGTGGAATTAGGGTTTGATTGGGTCAACCCTAGGTCAACTGAAGATTTGGAGAGGGTTGAGACCTACTCCAAGAGCCATGTGATCATGGAATGATGTATTGAAGTGATATAAGGATGATTCCTAGACCAACTCATCATGATTGAGGAGTTTGAGAAGTTTTAAGCTAGGGTTTCTAAGGATTGACAGTGAAAAATCCCCTAGTTTGATCTCTATCTTCAAGGCAGTTTAGCTCAAGATGTGATTGTCATATCATCTTCCCCACAACATGAATGTTGTAGAGCTTGTTCTTAGCTTTAATTTGAGTACTAGAAGTCCTTGTTAGGATTTGTAGAGCTCAAGTTATGGTTTTGACAAATTACAGGTCATCTGAGGTATGTGAATCTGGGTCCTTGAAAGTCACCCAACTTGCAGACAACGTTTGCCCTAGTAGGATGATTCCTATGAACTTTTAGTCAACATGAATGTTGAAGAGAATCTTCTTAGCTTTCTAGAGAGTACTAGAAGTCCTTGATAGGATTTGTAGAACTCAAGTTATGGCTTTGACAAGTCAAGGGCATTTTGGTCATTTGGAAGTTATAGGTCATTTCAAGCATAAGGCCATATCTCCTAGTTCCAAGCTTCAAATGGAAAAATCTTCAATGTCAAACTTGCTTATAATGATGTTTTAAGGCTTGTAAGGAGGTAATGAGATGTTGAAAAGGCTTGTATCAAAAAGTGATAAAAATGGCCTAAAAAGGAGGCATAAGTTAATTAAAGTGAAATTGAAAAATGGAAATCACAAGTTATAAGTCCAAACCATGTCATGTAATAGGTCATTTTGACTCCAAATGACATTTTAAGAACAATGGTTCAGCCACAATTTTGATTTGAGGCTTGGATCATAGGGCTGCTTTGGAATTGGATTACTTGCATATTAAGGTACCAAACCAAAACTCAACAAAACTTAACAAGCAAGGTGGTTATTGTAACTCACCCTAAATCTCATGTGGGGATAAATTCAAGTCAGAATTGGTAGTTATGAGGTGCTTGGCATGAGATAGCATGTAAGGAGAATGAGAAATCAAAATACCATGACATGAAAAGTCCAACTTCTCATTGGATGATCCTAGATGGTTCTAGATGATTCTAAACCACTCTATATAACAAGTGTAATTTGCTCAGATGCAAGGTTGGTGAGAATTGTTGCATAGAATAGAGAGTGAAACCAAGAATCTTCCATTGCAAGTCAAGATCAATTTCTTCATTCCTTTTCATTTCCTTTCATTTTTTTCACACAAACACCTTCCATACATCACATTGAAGCTGTGCAGATTGAATTGAGAGCATTTCCATGGAGAATTGAAGAGTTGGTGATTGAGATTTCAAGGTTGCATTTCAAAATCGAATTTCAAGAATCAAGCAATTCCAACCATTCTTTTTGCATACAGAAGCTAGAAGATTGCTCAGTGAAGGAATTTGGATCAAGAACTACCTGAATTTTGAGTGATAACCTTAGTTCTTTAGTGGAATTTGATCAGTGATAAGAGGTGAGCATTTTAGTGTAAGTAATTTCAAGAATGGTGAGTTTTGAGTTCTGAGCATAATTTGAAGTTTGGATCGTGTTTTATGTTAAAGGAAGATTCAATGGATTTTGAGATTGTAATCGTGTTCAGCATGAAATTTTGAGCGCGTTAGGGTTTTACATTTTGGATTTTTATGGAGTTTTGAGGGAGTTCGTATAGAGGAAGATGAAGCTCCATGGTTCTGCATTTCCATGGAGGTTCTTTAGAACCCTAGCTGCGTGAGGAAGACGAAGTCCCAGCCGTGGGATCATGCACTGACCAGTTGACTCAAGACTAATCCAATGGCCTGCATTTGATTCCATTTTGAGAGGGAAAGCCAGAAGTGTGAAACGCACCGTTTCATTAAACGGTGGCGTGTTGGGCTTAAGTAAATAATGATATCCCCACCCCCTTTTTAGGCCCATTGGTTATTCTAACTGAATCTTGTTGCTATTTTCACCGTAGTTTTTTCCATTTTCTGTTGGTTTTATTAATTGATTTCTGATTAAATATTGGGCCCAGACGCATTGCTATTTGTAACCCCATTCTGGGCCCAAGCGTGAATTGAACTGGATAGGTTTACTGATTGCACCCCATTTTTCATAATTCCTTTTATTTTTTCTCCATTTTCTTTCATACTTTGAAAAATCATATTAAATGGAAAATTCAATATTTTTTCATGGGAGTTTTTTCTCCCACTTCATATTTTTGTCAAGAAAAATATAAAATAAAAACATTTTTCATCTCATGCATTTTAGTATATTTAGTATATTTTCTTCTTTAATTGCTTTTTATTTCTTTTATATTGATCAATGAATTTGTAGAATTTTGTTTAGGTAGTTCCCTTAATATTTTTAGGTCAATCTTTTTAGGATAGTTAGATATATGTTTTAGCTTCCCCCTGGATTTATTCCATATTTTTGTGATGATTGTTAGGATAGTTTTGATTAGATTCCATTAGGTTGTGTAGAATTAGGTTAAACTTCAACATAGGTCCATAATAACACTAGAAGTTTGGGTTTTTAGGGAAATTTAGACTATGGGACATATATGGGTATTAAGGGTAGGTATGTAGGATCCCTTAGAAATTATATTAGGATTTAATATAGTAGTATGCTATTTTTAGTTGATTTTTGTATTGGTTGATTGTTTGTGTTGCCTTTAGGGCATGTTTGCTTTAGTTGCTTTGCTTTGTGGGTTTGGAGAGCTTGGTCTTGTTCTAAGGAGCATTGAGGAGCATAGTCGAAGATTTGAAGATGCATTGAGGAGCTTGAGAGCTTGATTTTATTTCTTTTTTTGTTGTTTTAGGGTTAAGGATTAGGAAGAGTTTAGACTTAGATAACTCCTTTCTTAAACATGTATGGTATCTGTCACCTCCATTCTTCCCTATGATTCAAAGTCCTTCCATGGTATACACCTCTCTCCTTTGGAGGAATAAGTGAGATACCTAGGAAGTAGAACTTTTGAGGGAACCATTCCTTTGATGTTGAACCCTTATAGGTCACCTTTGGTGGTCAAATAAGCAGTTCAATATCCCCCAGCTTATCCAGTAAGTGATTTTCTCTGGTTTGATTTTCTTGAGAGATGTTGAGCCTGAGCTTGAAGATGAAGACTTCAATGAAGAGTATAGAAGAGGATGAATCCTTGAGCATTGCCATTCCAGCTGAAGCTTGAAGAGCAGCAAAAGCAAGTTGATACTTGAAGACCCTTGAAGATGAAATAAAGACTGAAGGATGAAGTTGACACTTCTAAGTGATTAAGATTGATTCTGAAGAGCAACAAAGGAAGTTGATACTTACTTTGATACCTGGAGATCCTGAAGGCGCCAAGTTGATACTCATGACTGATAGTGAAGCCTGAAGGTGGAGTTGATCAAGAAGCTGAAGCTTAAGGGAGAAGATAAGTTGAAACTTATGTTGAAGGGTTGAAACCTGGAAAAGCAATTGTTATTTGTCAAGAGTAATTGAAGTCTGAAGACTGAGTTGCTGTTGGAAGAGCTGAAGCTTGGAGTTGAGAGAGGAGTTGATCTGCTTTCTTTTTCTGTATTGATGTGTTTTGTTTGACTTGCTTGATGCATTAGAATAAGTTCATATCTAGAATAGGTAGAATCTAGGAGCATGATTGCACTAGAGGTTGAGTTGCTCCCTCTGCTTGTATTGTTACTGTGTGGCTTTGCTTGCGGGTATTCGGTAGAGCCCAGCTCCCTTGCCCATGTGGTTTGTTTGCCTGATGGCATTTCATTTTATTTCATTTTATCTGTATGATTGCAGTTTACTGTTTTTGCTTGATAGCATGTTGTTTTATATTTCAGTATGATTACTGTTATCCATTCTGGCTTGAGGTTGAGATGAGCTTGTGGAGGCTGAAGCCCCACACACATTTCCTCCCTCACTTGCATTGCATGCATTTTATTGTTAAGCTGATGCTTTGTCTGTTTTGGTGTATCATTGACATGATCCCTTAGGACTCTCATTTCCTTTGATAAGAACTTGATGATAGAATTTTAGGTTGAAACCTATGCATGACAACTTCTAGGAGTTCCCTGTTCAAACCTCAACCATAGGATGAATCCATGGCATGACAACAGTAGGACTTGATAGTCTCCCTCCTAGTTGGGCATGTTCTCTTCTCATCTCAAATCAGTTTAAGATACAGTAATCATGAATGATTTCTTTCGTACGTTACGAGCCTTAAGCTATCTGAGAAAGGATTGTGGGAGAGCTTCTTTTCCACAGTCTGGATGTTTAGTATGGTACCCTTTGGGTGACATGCGACGCATTCACTCTCAGGTCATAGTCTCTAGTGCGGTTGAAATCGCAAACACAATAAAAAACACTTCTTTCGTAAAAGACAGGAAATAAACCGTAGTTTCCCGAACTACGTGAGCTCTGATCTCTCATGCCTATTGGGAGTACGTAGGCACAAGATGGCGATGTCTTGGCGAGCTACCTTCCCCCATAACCCTTCGTAGGCCGAATTACGTTGACTCTGATTTCTCATTCTCTGATGAGAATACGTAGGCATAAAGTGCGACGCTTTGCCGAGTCATTTTTCTTTTCTTTTTCAGCCAGCCTTGATAGGTAGATAGAATAAAACCAACCCGTCCAAGTAAACACAACAAGCGAGGATCCCGTCGAGTACGACGGACGTGAGGGGTGCTAATACCTTCCCCTTGCGTAACCGACTCCCGAATCCAGACAACGGTTGCGATGACCTTGTCTTACCCTTTTTCGTCAGGTTTTTCCGATCGTTTCCTTTCCCGCTCTGAGGGATAAATAACGAAAGGTGGCGACTCTTCTGTTGTGCCGGCACCTTATTTTCGCGCAAGCGACAACAAGGAAGAGGGTATTTTTGCTTGGTTTTATGCTAGCTCTGGTGTGTTTGTGGGGTGTAGAGAATGTGCTATTTATAGGAAGAATGGAGAGTAATGATTTGGTCAGATTTCAAGTCTCTTGCCAAATTGTTCATTTGAGAACCAACTTGCTAGTCATGAAGACTTTCCTTGATTCATGTAATCAAGTACAAGGGTTGCTGGCTTTGGGATATGCCTCTGAGATTGAAGTGTACCTTGGAGTGTAGAAGGAGATTAGGGGAGGGGCTCAAGGCAGATTTTGAGGGAAAAGTTATACTTTATCAAAATAGCATTGACCATTTTATGCCATAAATGGAATTCTCTCTTGGTTCAAGCCTTAAATCCTTGTGTAACCCTTTGATTTTTCGTGTAACACCTTGTTAAGAGTGTATCTTGCAACTAATCAACCTCAAATAACAAGATTGATAGCCAAATATTGGTTTTGCATCATTGTCGCTTCCGCGAAAATAAGGTGTCGGCAAAACAGAAGAGTCGCCACCTTTCGTTATTTATCCCTCAGAACTGGAAAGGAAACGATCGGAAAAACCTGACGAAAAGGTATAAGACAAGGTCATCGCAACCATTATCTGGGTTCGGGAGTCGGTTACGCAAGGGGAAGGTATTAGCACCCCTCACGTCCGTCGTACTCGACGGGATCAACGCTTGTTGTGTTTACTGGACGAGTTGGTTTATCTATCTACCTATCAAGGCTGGCTTAAACAGAAAAGAAAATGACTCGGCAAAGCGTCGCGCTTTATGCCTACGTATTCCCATCAGAGAATGAGAAATCAGAGTCAACGTAGTTCGACTAACTACGGGTTATGGGGAAGGTGGCTCGCCAATACATCAGTATTGTTCCTACGTACTCTCAACGGATATGAGAGATCAGAGCTTACGTAGTTCGGGATAATACGGATTACGGGAATTCAGATTCATCTGTTTTATCGAGTAGGGTTAAACAGCAGTTCCAGCAGTTAGGGACAAAGCCTGTTTGCGTTGGCGCTGAAGTTTAACAACACTCTTTTCTTCAGAAAAGCTTCCTTTGAATTATGGGCCCACGGGGCAAAAAGGTTTGAAGTTTGTTTTCTGTCTTTTACGAAAGAAGTATTTTTTATTGTGTTTGCAATTTCAATCGCACTAAAGACTATGACCTGAGAGTGAATGTGTCACATGTCACCCAAAGGGTACCATACTAAACATCCGGACTGTTGAAAAGAAGCTCTTCAACAATCCTTTCTCAGCTAGATTAAGGCTCGTAACGTACGAAAGAAATCATTCATGATTACTGTATCTTAAGCTGTTTTGAGATGAGAAGAGAACAGGCTCAACTAAGGGGAGACTATCAAGTCCTACTGTTGTCATGCCAAGGATTCATCCTATAGTTGAGATTTGAAACGGGGAACTCCTAGAAGTTATCATGCATAGGTTTCAACCTAAAGTTCTATCATCACTTCCTTATCAAAGGAAATGAGAGTCCTAAGGGATCATGTCAATGATAAACAGAAACAGATAAAGCATCAGCTTAAACAGTAAACCGTAAACAGCTGTAAAATGCATGCAATGCAAGTGAGGGAGGAAATATGTGTGGGGTGTCAGCCTCCACAAGCTCATCTCAACCTCAAGCCAGAATGAATAAATGTAATCATACAGCAACAATAACAACATGCTATCAAGCAGAATATAAGAGACTGTAATCATATAGAAGAAAATAAAATGCTGTCAAGCAAAATAAACCACATGGGCAAGGGAGCAGGGCTCTACCGAATACCCGCCAGCAAAGCCATACAGTAAAAATACAAGCAGAGGGAGCAACTCAACCTCTAGTGCAATCATGCTCCTAATTAAAGTCAGTCTAGATATGGACTTATTCTAATGCATCAAGCAAGTCAAACAAGGCATATTAATACAGAAAAGAAAACAGACAAGAAAGCAGATCAACAACTCCCCCTTTCAATCCCAAGCTTCAGCTCTTCTAACATCAATCCAGTCTTCAGACTTCAATCACCCTTCATGCCAAGTATCAACTTGCTTCTCCAGGTTTCAACCCATCAACATAAGTTTCAACTTATCTTCACTACTTCAAGATTCAGCTCTTCAGTCAATTCCACCTTTAGGCTTCACTCTTAACTACAAGTATCAACTTGATTCCTTCAGACTCTCAATGCATCCATGTAAGTGTCAACTTATCCTTTATTCCTCAAGCCTCAGCTCCACACTCAATCTCAACTGAATCCCCTTCATAAGTATCAACTTAGTTTTCAAGCTTCAGCTCTCTTTGCCTTACTAGTATCAACTTGGTCCTCTCTCTTCATCTACAAGCTTCAGCTTCTCAGAGTAATCTTCAATCACATGGAAGTGTCAACTTCATTCTTCAATTCTTTAAGCCTCAACTCTTCATTCAATCTCCCTTGAATCTTCAAGTATCAACTTGGTCTTCAAGCTCTTCAAGCTTCAGCTGCAATGGCAATGCTCAAGGAATCATCCTCTTCCACACTCTTCAGTGAAGTCCTCATCTTCAAACTCAAGTCCAACATCTTTCAAGATACTCAAACAAGAAGACAATTGATATAACAGAATGAGTGGAGATGATAAACAGCTTACTGACAACCAAAGGAAGCCTGTAAGGGTTCATCATTATGAGAGACTGGTTCCCTCAAAGTTCTACTTCCCAGATAAAGCCACTCATCCCTCCAAAGGAGAGATGTGATTATCTTAGAAGGACTTTTAGTCATTGGGAGGAATGGAAGCACAAGATGCGTTCCACATTTGTGAAATAAATCATTCTAATCATAAGGCTCTCCCTATATCCTCTATCTCCTAAATCTTCATCATACACCTTCAGGCACAAGCAATTCCAAAGCTCCAAGCAACTTCAAGCATCCTCACCTTGTCTTCACCTTGTCTTCAATCTCAACCAAAGGCAAACCAAGCAGAAACCCTAATCTAAGGGGACTAAGGAAGTTAAACTAGTTGAATTAGTAAGTTAGGATCACCTAAAACCTAGTACTAAAGTTAGTCCTAACTAAAATACTAAAACCAATTGTAAAATCCTACAAAAATTACTACGGGAACCTAGTTCAATCATGACTCTACCACATTAATTTCAGAGATCAAATCATCAAATTAGACCTAGAAACAAATTCTACATTATGAGGTACTAAACCTAAACCCTAAAAGGAAGCATCTAAATATCAATCTAGAAAGCACACCTATTTTCATCACAAAAATGTGAGAAAAATACTATGGGAACATACATGTCTAACCTAATCACACACACAAAATTAGGATCCAAATCATCACCACATGATCACACAAAATTCCACAAAATTATGTATCAAATATAACCATTTTAATATCAATTAAAATGTAAAATTCCCATTAAGTCAGAAAATACATGAAATGAAAATATTTTTTTCTAAAAAATACTAGACTCAATCATGAGTAAAATGCAAAAAGAATGGGATTAATTGGATTAATTTTCAATTTATTATGAATTTTTCAAAACCATGAATAAAATGAGAAATTAAAAGAAAATCCAAATAAAAGAATAAATGCACGGTGTGGATAGTAACCAGAATCAGTGCAAATTATGGATTGGGCCATCAGGGGCGTGGGGATATCACTTAGTTCACTAAGCCCAGCACCACAAATTAAATGAAACAGTGCATTTCATATCTTCAGATCCTTCACAAACTGAGATTAAAACGTGGCCATTGGATCAAACTTCTAGTCAAAGTCCAACCCCCATCCAATGGTGCTAACATCATCTCCTACCTTTTGAATGCATGAACTTCGTGCCCAGCTCCGGCCACCACCGGTGGTGCTCCGGTCACCATCCCCAACCCTAGTTCTCTCTAGGATCCTCCATTGCAAATGGTCAACACATGAAAATCGTCCCAAATCTTGTCACGAATTCAACCATACCCTTAACTTCCTCTGAAACCTCAAGATTCACCATATCCAATTCTCCACCGAAAATGGTAATGCACCTATTTTGTCACTAATTCTCAAATTAACTATCTGAAATCGTTCCTACACCATTCTACAATGAATCTAACACCTTAATTCACCTTGATTCTACCTAAATCATGCTAGAGGAAGAAAGTTACCAACCTGAAAATCTTGGATGAACAGATGCACTAAACCTCCAATTCAAGCTCTCCAATCTTTCAGACACGATCAATGAACCCTCTCCTTGCTTCTGTATGCAAAAGAACTGGTTAAAAGTGCTTGAATCTTGAAATCCGATGGTGAGTTGCATGTGGAAAAATTTTGAGTTCAAGAGCACCAATTAGCCACGAATTCTTCTTGATTATGATCTGGAATCACTCCTTAGCATCCATGGAAGAAGTTTCAATCAAGAAAATGGATGGAAAGTGAAGAATTTGATGAAACCGAATTCAAATGCAATCCAAGAAATCTCAATCTCAATCTATGCTCTCTCCTTCCATCATCACCAACCTTTGCATTGGATCAACTCCATTCAATATATAGATGATGTTTGTAGGATCTAAAACCCTCTAGATCCTTCTAATGAGAGTTTCCACTTCTCATGTCATGAGATTTTCAACCATGTATCATGCCATGCATAATTCTGTTTGTAGCTTGAAACCAACCTCATTCTCTTTCAATTTCTCCCCTAGTGACATTTTGGAAGTGCTTAGCTTGCCAAGGGCCTTGCTCATGCCTTGATTCTATGTTTTGCACATGTTACTTAATATGCAAGTAAGTACTTTCCAAAGCAAGTACACAAATTGAATCTCAACTCAAAAATGTGGCTAAACCAATGTTCTTAAAATGTTTTCTAGAGTCAAAATGATATATTACATGTCATGGTTTGGATGTGTAGGTTGAAAATATCAATTTCCAACTTTGGTTTATTTAACTTATGCCCTTATTTTAGGTCATTTTTGCAACTTTGAGCTAAAAGCATTTCCATCATCTCATGACCTCTTTACTAGCCTTAAAACATCATTTTGAACAAGTTTGGTGTTGAACATTTTTCCATTTGAAGCTTGGAAATAGGAGTTATGGCCTTATACTTGAAATGACCTGTAATCTCCAAATGACCAAAATGCCCTTGACTTGTCAAAGCCATAGCTTGAGTTCTACAAATCCTATCAAAGACTTCTAGTACTCTCTAGAAAGATAAGATGATAAGGAACAACATTCATTTTGACCAAAAGTTCATAGGAATCATCCTTCTTGGGCAAACGTTTGATGCAAGTTGGGTCACTTTCAAGCCCCCAGATTCACATACCTCAGATGACCTGTAACTTGTCAAAGTCATAACTTGAGTTATACAAATCCTATCAAGGACTTCTAGTACTAAAATTAAATATAAGAACAAGCTATACAACATTCATGTTGGTGGCAAGATGAGATGACAATCACATCTTGAGCTAAACGGCCTTGAAGATAGGGGTCAAAATAGGGGATTTTACACTGTCAAGCCTTAGAAACCCTAGCTTGAAGCTTCTCAAACTCTTCAATCATGATGATTTGACCTTGGAATCATCCTTATAACATCTCAATGTGTCAATCCATGATCACATGGCCCTTGAATTAGGTCTCAACCTTCTTCAAATCATCAGTTGACCCAGGGTTGACCCAGTCAAACCCTAATTACACCACTCATGGCTGAGGCTTCTTAATCTTGCACAATGACCTATCTAGGCCTCATGATGGCTTTCAAGACATCTCATAAGCTCTCTCAAGGCTTCAAGTCTACATTCATGGCTCCAGAATCATTTGAGGTCTTTCCACAACAATCAAGTTAGGAGGCACACACTCTTGGTTTCAACCACTCTCTCTAAGGATCTTCTAACTTCTCTGACAAAGATATCAACCCTTGAACACTTGAATAACCTTCTTAGCTAGCTTCAAACTCTTGTGTAGCCCTTGATTGGTAGTCATACCTCTTGATCTCCAGCATACATGTCAATGAAATGCAAATGGTAATGCTAATGTGAATGAAATGAAACACAAGCTAGGTAAAGAGAAGTTGGTCAAATTTTGGGGTGCAACAACTGCCCCTATTCAAACGGCTTGAACCTGACTGGGTGAGAAGCGAACGACTCTCAACCAATCAAGGTGCGAGACGGTTGAATACCGACAAACCCGGAAATTTTCCAACTGCACAAGTACACGGTACTCTGATGGGAACAGATCTTCGAAAACTGAAATACTAGCTGCACGACAACTAGCTGGAGAATTGGTCACACGGTAACCGGTGATACATGGTCGATCATGCCGTCAGGCATCAAGACTCCTCGGGACTCATCAGGTCAACAATCAAGTTCATCATGCCATCGGGCATTCTAAGAAATTTTCGGGCATCAGCCGGACTTCATCAGTAAGTCGGAAATAGAATTCTCGGTCAATCATGAACCAATTGGGGATATCCAACTTCTACCATCAGGCACTCTGCATCAGCTGAGAGAACTGCTTCGTCAATACGGTTGGACTTCAGTCATCAAGTCTTTAAGGGAAGTTTCAACTTCGCTGCTCAACAACCTGCTGGGGATGACACATCTCCGTTGGGGATTCTGGAGAACTATCAAGTAATTCTGCTTCGGGGCTTCAGAAATTATTCTGGGTGAATCAACTCTGCTGAGGACTTCAAGAATCATCTTGGACAAATAACTTCGTGGGGATTTCAAGAATAATCCTGAACCCATAACTCTGCTGGAGATTTCGGGAATCATCTTGAGCAAACATTCCGCCGGGGACTCTGAGCATCAACTTGAGCAACCCACTCTGGCGACTTCACAGGGGATTTTAAGAATCATCTTGAGCAAACGACTTTGCTGGGGAGAATTCAAGAATCCTCTTGAGCAACGACTCTGCGGAGGAACACCTGCAAAACAAGAACGGTAACGACCTAGCTCATGTTTAGTATGCATATGCTTCGGCAATGGCGCAATGTTCCACGCGGTGGAAATACTACGTGTTTATGATAAATGTTATGCAATCATGCAAAATGTTGCGATCCCGTCAACAAAATAAATGCTGAAGGGAGAATCCTCCTGTCAAGGAAAAGGTCACGCCGATCTCAATCGGACTCCGCATGGGGAAGCAAACTTCAGTTGACTGCTGCAGGGGAACGAAGCTCCACGAGAACTTGGACTTGTTGAGGAGAGCGATGTCAATCATAGAAATAAACTGCACGACATTCGCAGCCAAAGCTTTCCTGGGGGTAACGACTCCGGTGGGGAAATACGGCATCAGCTATTCAACATTCTACTGGGGAGAACCACTCATGGCCCGAACTGCTTTCCAAGGACTCGGCTCTCTTGGGGATCTGCAAACTCGGGTGGGGAAGAAGGAATCATCCTGCTTGCTAGGGGGAGTACGACTCTGTGGGGAATCTCAATTCCGCTGGGGACTTCAGTTTGGAACTATCAATTGCTGCATACTTCAGCGTATGACTCATCTGGGGAGATGACATTCCTTCAGGATGTACTTGACTGGGGAGAGAATATTCTTTGCCCGGGGAGACATATCAATGCTTACGATCTCACGTTCAGACTCTACGGGGAGAGACTGCTGAACTTTGCTGGAGAAGGAGGAATCATCCTGCTTGGGGATGCGCACGGCGCACTGTCTGGTATATGCTACACCTGTAACAACACAAACAAACAGACAAGATACCCTTCTCAAAGGGAACTATCAAGGTTATCATCTTGTGACAATGTTCGAGTAATTCATTGTTTCAACAATCAGTGGCCTAGGCCAGTAAGTTTATGTATGTGCATTTTGTCAAAAACATCGGCGTTCTTTTTCGCAAACAAAACAGATAAATGCTAAACAGACAAACAGAATTGCTGAATAGTATACATTTTATTGATAACGAACCCCTGGATGGGTAAAAAATGTTTTACAACAGATGCAAGCTCCTGGAATGAGGAAGCTGCGCAACAATAAAACATAAATATACATCAGTATATACAAATGTCGGCAACGAGGCGTAGACGAACACCATGAGTTGATCCCTCTATGACCCACTCGACTTCGATACTTCTCCGACGCTTCAGCTTCAGAATAGATTGATTCAGATAAACGGCCCTCAGGTCTTCTAAACCACTAAACAAATAAAGTCCACACGCGGAACGCAGTCATTTGCTTTTTTAAATCCCTAACTTTTGCCTGAATCGCCCTTTCAGGTTTTCGATTCACCGGGATACCCTTTTTTGCCAAAGTCGCCCATCCGGGTTTTCGACTTTGCCGGTGTACGTTTTTCAATTTATATCCCTAATTTTTGCCCGAACCTTTTTCCTTTTTTATGGTTCGCTGGGATGCCCCATTTTTGCCTGGATATTCTTTTTCTTTCCAGCGGGTCATTCTTTAAGCAAAGTATTTTTTAACTGCGTCCGCGTTCACCGGGGATGCAAAATCTTCACCATTCATCGTGGATAACAACAAGGCTCCTCCCGAGAAGACCTTGCTGATGACGTACGGACCTTCGTAATTGGGAGTCCACTTGCCCCGGTGATCGGAGTGTGGAGGAAGAATCTTCTTCAGGACGAGATCACCCGTCTGAAAGCTTCTAGGACGCACCTTCTTATCATAAGCTTTCTTCATTCGGCTTTGGTACAGACGACCATACGCAATCGATGCTAACCTCTTCTCGTCCATCAGGCTGAGTTGGTTTAGTCGGTTCTTAATCCATTCTGCCTCATCGAGTTTCACGTCAACCAAAACTCGCAAAGAAGGGATCTCCACTTCTAAGGGTAGGACAACTTCCATACCGTACACCAGTGAGAAAGGAGTTGCCCCGGTTGATGTACGTACCGTTGTACGATAACCGTGCAATGCGAATGGCAACATCTCGTGCCAATCTTTGTAGGTCACAACCATCTTCTGTACAATCTTCTTGATGTTCTTGTTGGCCGCTTCAACGGCGCCATTCATCTTCGGCCGGTAAGGAGATGAGTTGTGGTGTTCAATCTTGAAACTCTGGCACAGCTCCTTCATCATCTTGTTATTCAGATTCAAACCATTATCAGTAATGATCCGTTCGGGAACTCCGTAACGATAGATGATATCCCTCTTTATGAATTTAGCCACCACCTGCTTGGTCACATTAGCATATGAGGCTGCCTCCACCCACTTGGTGAAGTAGTCGATAGCTACTAGAATGAAGCGATGACCGTTAGATGCAGTGGGCTCGACCTTGCCTATCATGTCGATGCCCCACATGGAGAACGACCAAGGGGAGGACATGACATTTAACGGGCACGGCGGCACATGAACTTTATCAGCATAAATCTGGCATTTATGACACCTCTTCGCGAATTTGAAGCAATCAGACTCCATCGTCAGCCAGTAGTATCCTGCTCTCAGGATCTTTCTCGTCATAGCATGCCCGCCGGCGTGCGTACCAAATGTGCCTTCATGGACTTCTTCCATGAGCATACTCGTCTCTTTCTCATCTACACATCTGAGTAGCACGAGATCGTGGTTTCTCTTATACAACACTCCATCAGGATTGAGATAGAAATTTCCAGACAGCCTCCTCAAAGTCTTCTTATCCTGGGTTGACGCTCCCGCGGGATACTCCTTAGTCATAAGGAAAGTCTGGATATCATGGAACCATGGCTTGCCGTCGGCGGCTTCCTCGATCGCAAAGACGAATGCCGGTCTATCAAGACGAGAAAGGACAATTCTTGGGGCTTCATTCTAAAAATTGACTTTATACATCGAAGCCAACGTGGCTAAGGCATCAGCCATCTGGTTTTCAGCCCTGGGCACATGATGGAGTTCCACTCGATCAAAGAACGGAAGTAGCCTTCTGGTATAGTTCATGTACGGCACCAAATTCGATTGGTGAGTCTCCCACTCCCCTTTAATCTGGTTAATCACAAGCGCCGAGTCACCATATACGTCTAGGTTCTTGATTCTCAGATCAATTGCCTCTTCTAGACCCATAATGCATGCTTCATACTACGCTTCATTATTGGTGACTGGAAACGTCAGTCTCGCAGTAAACGGGATATGGGATCCGTGGGGAGTTGTGATGATCGCCCCAATGCCACTTCCATAAGAATTAACCGCCCCGTCAAATATCAATTTCCACTGGGATTTCCTATCTGGACCCTCGTCGGGCAACGGTTCGTCGCAGTCCTTCGCTTTAAGAAACATGATATCCTCATCAGGGAATTCAAATTTCATCGGCTGGTAATCTTCGATTGGCTGTTCGGCAAGGTAATCAGACAATACACTTTCCTTGATGGCCTTCTGGGAAACATACTGAATGTCATATTCCGTCAACACCATTTGCCATCTGGCAATCCTGCCCGAAAGCACTTGCTTCTCGAAGACGTACTTGATCGGATCCATCTTCGAAATTAGCATGGTGGTGTGGTTGAGCATGTACTGTCGTAAACGTTTGGCAGCCCAGGCCAGTGCACAACACGTTTTCTCTAGCATCGAGTAACGAGATTCACAGTCTGTGAACTTCTTACTCAAATAGTAAATGGCATGCTCCTTTCTGCCCGTCTCGTCGTGCTGACCGAGAACACACCCCATACTATTCTCAAGAACTGTCAAGTACATGATTAAGAGTCGTCCGACCACTGGGGGGTATCAAGATTGGAGGTTCCTGTAGATACTGTTTTATCTTATCGAATGCCTTCTGGAAATCCTCGTTCCAGATAATTGCCTGATCTTTCTTCAATAGTTTGAACATCGGTTCACACGTGGCCGTGAGCTGAGAAATAAACCTTGCAATGTAGTTTATTCTGCCCAGGAAACCACGAACTTCTTTTTCTGTTTTTGGCACTGGCATTTCTTGTATCGCTTTAATCTTCGCGGGATCAACCTCGATGCCTCTTTCACTCACGATAAACCCCAGTAGTTTTCCGGACCGTACTCCGAAAGTACACTTGTTAGGATTCAGCCTCAGCCTGAACTTCCTAAGCCTCTCAAAAAGCTTCAGCAAATTGACCAGGTGTCCCTCCTCCGTTTGGGACTTCGCAATCATGTCATCAACATAGACTTCGATCTCATGATGAATCATATCATGAAACAAAGTAACCATTGCTCGTTGGTAAGTGGCCCCTGCGTTCTTCAGACCGAAAGGAATTACCTTGTAGCAAAATGTTCCCCAAGGAGTGATAAACGTAGTTTTCTCCATGTCCTCCGACGCCATCTTGATCTGGTTGTAACCGGAGAAGCCATCCATGAACAAAAACACGGAGAACTGGGCTGTATTGTCGACCAACACATCAATATGAGGCAGCGGGAAATCATCTTTAGGGCTCGCCCTATTCAAATCCCGATAATCGACGCACATGCGTACCTTACCGTCCTTCTTCGGTACAGGCACTATGTTGGCGACCCACGGAGGGTAAGTAGTGACCGCTAAGAAGCCAGCATCGAGCTACTTCTGCACTTCTTCTTTGATCTTAACGGCCATATCTAGTCGCGTCCTCCTAAGCTTCGGCTTGACGGGAGGACAATCTTCTCGCAGCGGCAAGTGGTGGACCACGATGTCAGTATCAAGTCCGGGCATATCTTCGTATGACCAAGCAAAGACGTCGCTATACTCTCTTAGCATCTCGACCAATCTTGGCTTGACATCACTCTGCAATGCAACCCCTATCCTAACGTTCCTGACTAGTTCTTCAGAACCCAGATTCACGATCTCGATTTCCTCTTCATGAGGCAGAATAACTTTCTCTTCTTGTTTCAACAAGCGGGCCAACTCTTCAGGAAGGTCTTCGTCTTTATCAATCTCTTCTTTGACTTGATATATCGGGCAATCAAAGTCGAAGTGAGTCGTAGAAGGTCCAGAGTCGATGTCATCTGCTATGTGGATCCTGCAATAACAAGGGTTAAGTTTAAAACAAGGATATGCAGGTTAGCACAAACCCCATTGCCATTTTATTGTTTTTCAAAACAAATATAAAACAGGAATAACAGAGATCACAATATTTGAATACGAAGAAAAACGCCTTTTGATTTATTGATAAAATGCATGTACATAATCAAACGAGGCCCTGACAATAAAACCACTATGCCCTGGGTAGGACATAGGGTTTTACAATGATTGGAAAAAGTAAATCATTACTCTTCGCTTGTCATCTGGATGATATCCTTGACGGACCAATTGGTAAGGCCCTCGCCTGGCTTGCTTGGCTGGATCCAAGAGTCTAGGTCACAGTCGCTATCTCCGCTGTCTTCAGACACCGCGTTGACGCTTTCAAATATCACCCCGCCACTGGTAAACTAGATCGGCCCTTTACCTCGCGACGCATTGCTAGAAGAGGAGGCTTCAGCTGCAGGAGAGTATCCCAACCCAAACTTGTCTTGCTTGTTAGGTATCTCTAGAATTCGCCCCCAGCCTGGGGTAGATCCGGCTTGAACAACGGCCCGGGCTTCCTTGAAGGAAGAGAGAGTTATCTCTGGCTTTTCAGCCACTACAGGAGCTACGTCCTTGACTTTAACAGCTTCGAACGCTTGGCATAGGGTTTCGTGGATTTCCCCATCCATCTCAACATACTTGAAGGACGACAAATGGCTCACCATTATGTCTTCCTCGCCACATACAGTCACAATGCTACCTCCGACAGCATACTTGAGCTTCTGGTGCAACGTGGAGGTCACGGCTCCAGCAGCATGGATCCACGGACCTAAGAGACAGCTGTAGGCAAGCATGATGTCCATAATGTAAAAGATTGCGTCGAACGTTTCCGGCCCAACTTGGATTGGCAGGGTCACCTCCCCAAAAACATGGTGTTTGGTTCCATCAAACGCCTTCACCACCATATCACTGGGTGTGCAAATCACTCCGCGAGTATCTAACTTCATTAATTCCTTCTTCGGAAGAACATTGAGCAAAGACCTTGTGTCTACCAACACGTGAGACATAATTGTTCCCCTACACTCTATCGAGATGTGTAGAGCGCTATTGTGGTTCCTCCCCTTCGGCGTCAGCTCTAGGTCAGTGAAACCTAGCCCATTTCCAGCATTCACGTGGGCTACGACCTCTTCCAGCTGGTTTACCGATATTTCCTGTGGTACATATGCAGCGTTCAACACCTTCAGCAGTGCGTTGCGGTGTGCTTCAGAACACAACAACAAATTCAGGATGGAAATTTTCGAGGGTGTCTGATGGAGATGATCCACAATCTTGTAGTCACTCTTTTTAATCAACCTCCTAAATTCCTCGGCGTCTTTAACAAGTAAGTCTTTTTTTGCCCCACGAGGAACCTCTTCGACAACTTTACTCTTCCCTTTATCAGTTGCGTCAGCTCTGTCCGCTTTGTCCGCCACGACCTCGGGTGGTGCAAACACTCTTCTGTTGCGAGTAATACCACTGATTCCCGCCAGGTTCTCCACAGACGACCCAAACGGTTCTAGCTCCAACTTATGTCCGTTGCAGTAGACTTCAGCCCCATAATGCCATGGGACATCATTGGTACTTTCGAAGGGTATCGGCCCAGCTTTGGTGATAGTAATAGTGGGCGGTCTAGGTGCAGAAATAGTTATCGTCTGGCGAGGGATGGTGATGGTGGCAACCTCATCATCTTGCTTCAGCATTACCTCTCCCGATCCGCTTTCGGCCCTCCGGCTGAACTGTAATATCCCTTCAGTCATCAGACTTTGAATTCCCTCTATCAACTATTCACATCCATCAGGACTTGTCGCACAGCCCATACACAGCTCTCCACAACCTGGAAAGAAACCCCTTTCCATCAGCTTAGCTTTAACGAAGCTAAGTGGCGTCTTCAGATCTCTGACGTCAGTCAACAAATCCAAACTCTCGTCTTCGATAATGGCGTTTACTCCACCTCCCCTATGATTCGGCATGGGGTTCTTCGTGACATTTGGCACATTATCTGAGAAGTTGATGATCTTAGCGTCCACCATGTTCTGCACCTTATGCTTGAAGGCTTTGCAGTTCTCTATTGTGTGGCCTGGTGCCCCTGAGTGAAACTCACAAGTTGCATTCGCATCATAACCTGGCGGAGGTGCCCCTGTCAAGGGAGCCAATGTTCTCTTTTGGATCAACTGTAGCTGAAGCAAAGTCTGCAATAGTTGCGCGTACGACATGGGCGGTGTCTCGAGGTGACGGCTCGATAGAGGTGCCCTATTCTGATGCTTTCTGTACCCTTGTTGATTCGGTTGCTGCTGCTGCTGCTGCTGCTGCTGTGGCTATTGAACAGCCGGGATAGTTATGCTGGCCACCTGTTGGTGAGGGCCTTTACCCTTCCTTCGAGCGTTGGACACGGCGCTCGTTTCTCCTTCCCGTCTTTTGCCACCATAAGGTTTCTTGCCTCCTCCTCCGGCTGAGGATGAATCACCTTGAATTTTCCTGAGTTTGATCCCATTTTCGATGTGCTCACCCGTGATAATGAGATCTGAGAAGGTTCCAGACATACCGCTGACCAATTTCTCATAATAAACCCCTGGGAGGGTAGCTACGAACATCTGCACAAGCTCGCGTTCAACCATCGGCGGCTGAACCCTGGCTGCCAATTCACGCTACCGCTGGGCGTATTCCTTAAACCCTTCGTTGTTACTTTGCGACAGATTCTGCAGTTGGACTCGGTTCGGGGCCAAATCGCTATTGTATTGGTAGTGGTGCACGAATGCTTCAGCAAGGTCCTTACACGTGCGCATACTGGTAGGCTCCAGACTCATGTACCATTCGAGGGAGGGCCCGGACAAACTGTCTTGAAAGAAGTGCATCAGCAACTTCTCGTCCTCGGAATGAGCGGACATTTTTCTGTAATATGATCTCAGGTGGACGCGAGGGCAAGTGGTGCCCTTGTATTTTTCAAAGTCAGGTACCTTGAACTTGGGAGGCACCTTGAAATCAGCAATCAGTCCCAACTTGGACATATCAACACCCAGGGTGTTCTGGTTCTCGATATTTCTCATCTTATCCTCGAGTGCCTTGAACCTTAGACGTGCTTCAACAGTCAACTCCCCTTCAGCACCTCTCTGAGAGAACACATCGTCTTGGCGGTCTTCTAACCACGGCTGAGGCCCAAACAGATTCCCAACACTTGCATTGTCGTTGCCCAGCCCAACATTGACATTAGCTTCCAGACTCCCATTACCGACGCCCGTCGTATTGCCATTGAGTCCCATGTTAGCTATCACATTGCCGTTGGCACTGCCGTTCCCCCCGGTCACGGGGACGCCATTTTGAGGAGTTTCAACTGGTGGAGGAGTAGGCACGGTCCCACCATGGAGTACACCATTGCTATCGACCCTTGAAATCAGAGGCTGGACCAAGGTCCTGAGCTGATCCTGGCCATTGGCGACCGCTTGCATGAGCTCCATGAAGCGATCCATTCTTTCGCGGAGTTCCTGAACATCAGTTTGCACTTGCTCCATGATTCTGGTTTGATTTGCTCTGGTCGGATAGCGGTGGGTAGGTCTCTGATCAATCCTGGAATAACTTGGAACAACCTGAAAACACAAAAGGGTTAGGAAAAAACGACAAAGTGCTCGTTATGCAAATGCTTCATGCAAATGCAAACGTGTGTCTGTGCATTAGGGAGATTTCCCCCGATCCTAGTGCCTGAGTGCCAGTGCTGATAATAAGAAGTCTGAGTCCAGTCATGGAAATAACAATCTCATATATAAGGAAAGCCCATCAAGGCAGTACACAACATCAGTGGGTACAAGATGAATCAATAGCATGACCTCAACCAACAAGCCTGGTGATGGTCAGCATACAACGATGATCAAACAAAAGGAATACAAATAGTCAAGTACGGCCACGGGCGCGAAACTCTTCTAACAACTCCTTCGTTTCTGGATGATCAGGACGAGTGAGTAACCCTTCGACGAGTTGCTCCTTCTGCATAATGGTGTAATGAAGACCTTCGACCGAATCTTCCCATGCTCCTTCGCCGAAACAATCTTCTAGCTTCCGCTTCTTGAATTCAAACGTCAGTTTGCGCTCCTTCAGGTTAGCGAGAGCTCTGTTGAGCTGGCCTTTAGTGGCGTATCTGCGAGCGGTTTCTTCATCAAACCTCTTCTCACTAGCCTTCACCTGGGCTTTCAGCTTGGAGATCTGTTGCATCAGCTTATCCTCCCGCTCTTTCCTTTTGGCTAGGGAGGCCTTCCAGTGCTGGTTGAACTTGGATATCCTCCGATATGCTTCGTCCAAGTGCTGCTTCTTTGCGGCCAGTACATCGTTGACAGCTTTGAAGTCTCGACCCATGCGCTCACGCTCAGCTATCTGCTTAGTCAAATATGTCCCCAACTGGTTCACCAGCTCGGTCTGCCTCTTGAAGGAATGAACGGCCTCGTTTCTCTCGCATCGGAGCTGCGCCAATTCTTTCTCCAGTTCTTCATTTGCCCTCTTCAGCTCATCTCTTTCAGATAAAACCTGACTATGTTGCTGAATAGGCACATTGGTAGGCTCTTCAATCACTGGAGGGCTTTCTGGCTTGGCAGGAGGAAACGGCATCCCTATAGCATCGGCTCTGGCTCTGATCCAAGTCACATACGGAGGGTAGGCTTGGCTATTGCTTCTCCCCAACAATGGTTTTCCCCTCTTACTGATGCCATTCCAGGCGTGCTGAAGTTTAGACAACAGATCCCCCTCTAGAAGACCAGTGAGGTACAGAGATTCCTGCACCTCTTCATCCTTCGGCAGAGCTCTCAAAGCATACGCGAACTGTCGGACCAGCAAAGACGGATTATAGTTTATACAGTCCTTCCTGCCTATCAAAGGCGCGTTCGGAAACCCGCTGCAGCTGAAGATAATCTCGGTACCCAACCTATCTCTGTCAAACCAGTCAATATCCTCCGCTGATAGACTCATCAAACGCTCAGACCACTCAGCTGTGGCTGCAGACGAAACAAAGGGACCCTTCTTGGGTAGATGACTATCAAGCCATCTATAAAGCAAGGGCACACAACATGAGACATTCTTGCCCCTTCTGTTCTCGTTTTTGTAGTAGATAGAATGGTAGACATCTCCTATCAAGGTAGGGACTGGATTCCCTGAAGCGAAGATGCGAAAGGCGTCGAAGTCTACAAAATCGGGCATATTGGGGAACAGAATGATGCCATATATGCACAGAGCAAGGATGGCGTTGAACATGACCCAACATCCGTCTTTGGCGCACTGCTGAGCCTTTCCCACTAAGAACTGCAAGGAGAAACCAGGAATCTTGTTCCAACTAGACAATACCAACTCGGAGGCATCCAGATGAAGTGACGGAGCTAGACTAGCCAGATTAGGCTCAGCGTCCATATGAACAAAAGGCATCTGCCTCTTGATAGGCACACCTAACAAATCAGCATATTCCTCTAGTGTGGGTGCGAGAACAAAGTCCTGGAAAGTAAAGCATCTCAACGGAGGATCGTAGAACTGAAGCAGAGCGTGCAACCCATTCAACTCGAACGCAGAAGGTTTACGAACAAAACTGAGCAATTTGCCGTAAGATTTTCTGAACTTATCTCTCACAGAATCACCAGCTAAAGCAATCAAACCAGTCAGCTGAACCACATCAGGGGCAGGGAGCTTATAAGCCACGGTCTTCCTCAGAGAACCCATAACAATACAATAGGAGGTAAGAAATCCTGGATCGGGGAAAACGGTACCTGCAACACAGACACACGTTAATGAAATGCAAATGAGTATGCAAAGCAATGTAAAATGCAACCATGCAGCAGGAGATCAAGGCAACTGCGCTGTGGTGATTCTGCATCAACAAAACCATAATCCTGCTCTATCAAGAACAACCACTATCTCTAATAAGAAGAAAACCCTGGTGTCGGACCACAAATCTGCTCTGTCAAGAACACACACACATAGGACCATAAATCTGCTCTGTCAAAAACAAACATCTGATAATAAGGACCTCTGATACAGGACCATAAATCTGCTCTGTCAAGAACAAACATCTGATAATAAGGACCTCTGATACAGGACCAAAACTCTGCTCTGTCAAGAACAAACATCTGATAATAAGGACCTCTGATACATGACCAAAACTCTGCTCTGTCAAGAACAAACATCTATCTGCTGATGAGACCCTCTGATCCCAATCATAAACCTGCTCTGTCAAGAACAAATACACATCTGATGATAAGATCCTGTGATCCCAATCAAAAACCTTCTCTGTCAAGAACAATCATATATCTGCAGATGAGATCCTCAGATCCCAACAAAACTGATCCACTATCAAGAAAACCAGGTGGTCTGAAGGTCAAAGTTTCCTGCAATAAACCCAACCCTGCTCACAAGTATAGACCTAAACTGACTCAAGTTTGGCATCCTATGCGGTCATCAGCGTCACAGACATTCAAGAGGGGTGATACGATACCCAGAAGGTGTGGCATCACCAGCTCAAGAAGCGGCCTCACTCGGCTGAATCCCAAATGATCGGTCCCCAGAGTCGACAATCCTCCAAACCAACAACCTCCTCAACCCAAAGGGTTGAAAAAGAAGCCAACCGGGAGAACCTCGTCTGAGCATGGATTTCATGAGACACTAGTGCCTGCCAAGCAAGCATGTGCCCACTAATTTCCACAACTAATGCTATGTTCACTCAAGCCTGGGTCTGGCTTCTCACTCATCAGAATGCCCTTCCCACAACAACACAGATAATCATATCATACTGAAAAATAAAGTGCGGTAAATGAAATGCGATAAATATACACAACCCAACAAGTAATCATACAAGCGCTAGGATTGACTCTCGCAGGGGACGTCGGATCCCCAAACTGACTCGCATTCGGGACGTTGGATCCCAGGAAACTATCAAGTCCCCAGCAGAGTCGCCAGCTGTCGCTTCCGCGAAAATAAGGTGCCGGCAAAACAGAAGAGTCGCCACCTTTCGTTATTTATCCCTCAGAACGGGAAAGGAAACGATCGGAAAAACTTGACGAAAAGGTATAAGACAAGGTCATCGCAACCATTATCTGGGTTCGGGAGTCGGTTGCGCAAGGGGAAGGTATTAGCACCCCTCACGTCCGTCGTACTCGACGGGGTCCATGCTTGTTGTGTTTACTAGACGAGTTGGTTTATCTATCTACCTATCAAGGCTGGCTTAAACAGAAAAGAAAATGACTCGGCAAAGCGTCGCGCTTTATGCCTACGTATTCCCATCAGAGAATGAGAAATCAGAGTCAACGTAGTTCGACTAACTACGGGTTATGGGGAAGGTGGCTCGCCAATACATCAGTATTGTTCCTACGTACTCTCAACGGATATGAGAGATCAGAGCTTACGTAGTTCGGGATAATACGGATTACGGGAATTCAGATTCATCTGTTTTATCGAGTAGGGTTAAACAGCAGTTCCAGCAGTTAGGGACAAAGCCTGTTTGCGTTGGCGCTGAAGTTTAACAACACTCTTTTCTTCAGAAAAGCTTCCTTTGAATTATGGGCCCACGGGGCAAAAAGGTTTGAAGTTTGTTTTCTGTCTTTTACGAAAGAAGTATTTTTTATTGTGTTTGCAATTTCAATCGCACTAAAGACTATGACCTGAGAGTGAATGTGTCACATGTCACCCAAAGGGTACCATACTAAACATCCGGACTGTTGAAAAGAAGCTCTTCAACAATCCTTTCTCAGCTAGATTAAGGCTCGTAACGTACGAAAGAAATCATTCATGATTACTGTATCTTAAGCTGTTTTGAGATGAGAAGAGAACAGGCTCAACTAAGGGGAGACTATCAAGTCCTACTGTTGTCATGCCAAGGATTCATCCTATAGTTGAGATTTAAAACGGGGAACTCCTAGAAGTTATCATGCATAGGTTTCAACCTAAAGTTCTATCATCACTTCCTTATCAAAGGAAATGAGAGTCCTAAGGGATCATGTCAATGATAAACAGAAACAGATAAAGCATCAGCTTAAACAGTAAACCGTAAACAGCTGTAAAATGCATGCAATGCAAGTGAGGGAGGAAATATGTGTGGGGTGTCAGCCTCCACAAGCTCATCTCAACCTCAAGCCAGAATGAATAACTGTAATCATACAGCAACAATAACAACATGCTATCAAGCAGAATATAAGAGACTGTAATCATACAGAAGAAAATAAAATGCTGTCAAGCAAAATAAACCACATGGGCAAGGGAGCAGGGCTCTACCGAATACCCGCAAGCAAAGCCATACAGTAAAAATACAAGCAGAGGGAGCAACTCAACCTCTAGTGCAATCATGCTCCTAATTAAAGTCAGTCTAGATATGGACTTATTCTAATGCATCAAGCAAGTCAAATAGGGCACATCAATACAGAAAAGAAAACAGACAAGAAAGCAGATCAACAACTCCCCCTTTCAATCCCAAGCTTCAGCTCTTCTAACATCAATCCAGTCTTCAGACTTCAATCACCCTTCATGCCAAGTATCAACTTGCTTCTCCAGGTTTCAACCCATCAACATAAGTTTCAACTTATCTTCACTTCTCCAAGCTTCAGCTCTTCAGTCAATTCCACCTTCAGGCTTCACTCTTAACTACAAGTATCAACTTGATTCCTTCAAACTCTCAATGCATCCATGTAAGTGTCAACTTACCCTTTATTCCTCAAGCCTCATCTTCACACTCAATCTCAACTGAATCCCCTTCATAAGTATCAACTTAGTTCTCAAGCTTCAGCTCTCTTTGCCTTATCAGTATCAACTTGGTCCTCTCTCTTCATCTACAAGCTTCAGCTTCTCAGAGTAATCTTCAATCACATGGAAGTGTCAACTTCATTCTTCAATTCTTTAAGCCTCAACTCTTCATTCAATCTCCCTTGAATCTTCAAGTATCAACTTGGTCTTCAAGCTCTTCAAGCTTCAGCTGCAATGGCAATGCTCAAGGAATCATCCTCTTCCACACTCTTCAGTGAAGTCCTCATCTTCAAACTCAAGTCCAACATCTTTCAAGATACTCAAACAAGAAGACAATTGATATAACAGAATGAGTGGAGATGATAAACAGCTTACTGACAACCAAAGGAAGCCTGTAAGGGTTCATCATTATGAGAGACTGGTTCCCTCAAAGTTCTACTTCCCAGATAAAGCCACTCATCCCTCCAAAGGAGAGATGTGATTATCTTAGAAGGACTTTTAGTCATTGGGAGGAATGGAAGCACAAGATGCTTTCCGCATTTGTGAAAGAAATCATTCTAATCATAAGAATCTCCCTATATCCTCTATCTCTTAAATCTTCATCAGACACCTTCAGGCACAAGCAATTCCAAAGCTCCAAGCAACTTCAAGCAACTTCAAGCATCCTCACCTTGTCTTCACCTTGTCTTCAATCTCAACCAAAGGCAAACCAAGCAGAAACCCTAATCTAAGGGGACTAAGGAAGTTAAACTAGTTGAATTAGTAAGTTAGGATCACCTAAAACCTAGTACTAAAGTTAGTCCTAACTAAAATACTAAAACCAATTGTAAAATCCTACAAAACTTACTACGGGAACCTAGGTCAATCATGACTCTACCACATTAATTTCAGAGATCAAATCATCAAATTAGACCTAGAAACAAATTCTACATTATGAGGTACTAAACCTAAACCCTAAAAGGAAGCATCTAAATATCAATCTAGAAAGCACACCTATTTTCATCACAAAAATGTGAGAAAAATACTATGGGAACATACATGTCTAACCTAATCACACACAAAAAATTAGGATCAAAATCATCACCACATGATCACACAAAATTCCACAAAATTATGTATCAAATATAACCATTTTAATATCAATTAAAATGTAAAATTCCCATTAAATCAGAAAATACATGAAATGAAAATATTTTTTTTCTAAAAAATACTAGACTCAATCATGAGTAAAATGCAAAACGAATGGGATTAATTGGATTAATTTTCAATTTATTATGAATTTTTCAAGAACCATGAATAAAATTAGAAATTAAAAGAAAATCCAAATAAAAGAATAAATGCACGGTGTGGATAGTAACCAGAATCAGTGCAAATTATGGATTGGGCCATCAGGGGGTGGGGATATCACTTAGTTCACTAAGCCTGGCACCACAAATTAAATGAAACGGTGCGTTTCACATCTTCAGATCCTTCACAAACTGAGATTAAAACGTGGCCATTGGATCAAGCTTCTAGTCAAAGTCCAACCCCCATCCAATGGTGCTAACATCATCTCCTACCTTTTGAATGCCTGAACTTCGCGCCCAGCTCCGGCCACCACCGGTGGTGCTCCGGTCACCATCCCCAACCCTAGTTCTCTCTAGGATCCTCCATTGCAAATGGTCAACACATGAAACTCGTCCCAAATCTTGTCACGAATTCAACCATACCCTTAACTTCCTCTGAAACCTCAAGATTCACCATATCCAATTCTCCACCGAAAATGGTAATGCACCTATTTTGTCACTAATTCTTAAATTAACTATCTGAAATCGTTCCTACACCATTCTATAATGAATCTAACACCTTAATTCACCTTGATTCTACCTAAATCATGCTAGAGGAAGAAAGTTACCAACCTGAAAATCTTGGATGAACAGATGCACTAAACCTCCAATTCAATCTCTCCAATCTTTCAGACACGATCAATGAACCCTCTCCTTGCTTCTGTATGCAAAAGAACTGGTTGAAAGTGCTTGAATCTTGAAATCCGTTGGTGAGTTGCAGGTGGAAAAATTTTGAGTTCAAGAGCACCAATTAGCCACAAATTCTTCTTGATTATGATCTGGAATCACTCCTTAGCATCCATGGAAGAAGTTTCAATCAAGAAAATGGATGGAAAGTGAAGAATTTGATGAAACCGAATTAAAATACAATCCAAGAAATCTCAATCTCAATCTATGCTCTCTCCTTCAATCATCACCAACCTTTGCATTGGATCAACTCTATTCAATATATAGATGATGTTTGGATGATCTAGAACCCTCTAGATCCTACTAATGAGAGTTTCCACTTCTCATGTCATGAGATTTTCAACCATGTATCATGCCATGCATAATTCTGTTTGTAGCTTGAAACCAACCTCATTCTCTTCCAATTTCTCCCCTAGTGACATTTTGGAAGTGTTTAGCTTGCCAAAGGCCTTGCTCATGCCTTGATTCTATGTTTTGCACATGTTACTTAATATGCAAGTAAGTACTTTCCAAAGCAAGTTCACAAATTGAATCTCAACTCAAAAATGTGGCTAAACCAATGTTCTTAAAATATTTTCTAGAGTCAAAATGATATATTACATGCCATGGTTTGGATGTGTAGGTTGAAAATATCAATTTCCAACTTTGGTTTATTTAACTTATGCCCTTATTTTAGGTCATTTTTGCAACTTTGAGCTAAAAGCATTTCCATCATCGCATGACCTCCTTACTGGCCTTAAAACATCATTTTGAACAAGTTTGGTGTTGAACATTTTTCCATTTGAAGCTTGGAAATAGGAGTTATGGCCTTATACTTGAAATGACCTGTAATCTCCAAATGACCAAAATGCCCTTGACTTGTCAAAGCCATAACTTGAGTTCTACAAATCCTATCAAGGACTTCTAGTACTCTATAGAAAGATAAGAGGATAAGGAACAACATTCATGTTGACCAAAAGTTCATAGGAATCATCCTTCTTGGGAAAAAGTTTGATGCAAGTTGGGTCACTTTCAAGCCTCCAGATTCACATACCTCAGATGACCTGTAACTTATCAAAGTCATAACTTGAGTTCTACAAATCCTGTCAAGGACTTATAGTACTCAAATTAAAGCTAAGAACAAGCTCTACAACATTCATGTTGGGGGAAAGATAAGATGACAATCACATATTGAGCTAAACTGCCTTGAAGATAGGGGTCAAACTAGAGGATTTTACACTGTCAAGCCTTAGAAACCCTAGCTTGAAGCTTCTCAAACTCTTCAATCATGATGAGTTGACCTTGGAATAATCCTTATAACATCTCAATGTGTCAATCCATGATCACATGGCCCTTGAATTAGGTCTCAACCTTCTTCAAATCATCAGTTGACCTAGGGTTGACCCAGTCAAACCCTAATTACACCACTCATGGCTGAGGCTTCTTAATCTTGCACAATGACCTATCTAGGCCTCATGATGGCTTTCAAGATATCTCATAAGCTCTCTCAAGGCTTCAAGTCTACATTCATGGCTCCAGAATCATCTGAGGTCTTTCCACAACCATCAAGTTAGGAGGCACACACTCTTGGTTTCAACCACTCTCTCTGAGGATCTTCTAACTTCTCTAACAAAGATATCAACCCTTGAACACTTGAATAACCTTCTTAGCTAGCTTCAAACTCTTGTGTAGCCCTTTATTGGTATTCATACCTCTTGATCTCCTGCATACATGTCAATGAAATGCAAATGGTAATGCTAATGTGAATGAAATGAAACACAAGCTAGGTAAAGAGAAGTTGGTCAAATTTTGGGGTGCAACAATCATGTCGTTACGAGTTGAGATTTTGGATTTCAAGCTTTTGGATCTCAACTTCCTCTCTTTGAAACTCCTAGCTCACAAATGCTATGAAGGAGTTCTTGTACTTTTTGGAAATCCCAAAGATGCCATACAACTTTGTTGTTTTATATTAATTCAAATTCAAAGTGGAACTATGTCAAAAATCTCCTTGAAGTTGGCTAAAAAATTAACTTAAAAGTACAAAAAACATGAAATTTTTCTAAGTGTTTTTCCCCTCTTGCCTTGTCTTTGCTCATAACTCAAAATCCATTCATTTTTTGAAATAGGTCACTGTGGCACTTTTTTAGGACTTCTCAAGACCTTTCCAACAAGGTTTGAACCACTCCATTTGGATTGTGGTGAGGAAGTCATGGCTTAGCCCCTTTCAAAACCCTAACTTCCTGACTTTTCAATTACTTCTCAATTCTTGATCTAGTGGTCACCAAACTTCATGATTAGATATGAAATAACATTGGGAACATAATTGGCTTCAATTTTGGGTCAAAACCCTGTTGGTCAATGGGTTGACTTTTCAGTCAGACGAACCGAACAATCGAAAACCTCTTAAACGACTGTTAGTATTTTGGGTTCCCTAAAGGTCTTGAAACTTCTTGTGGGGACTTCAATAAGTCATAGAGGTATCTTGGACCATGATCCATGCCTTGGAATTCCATTTAAACCAAAATTCAAACTACAATTGACTTTTCTAATCAGAAACCCTGATCTGGGTTCCTGGACTCTGTTGTTCTTCTCCTTTGGGGGACAACCTCAAATTGGATTCATACTTGATCCAATGTAGTATCCTTAATGATGTAGGGAGTTTCTACATGGAGAACTAATCCAAAAATTTGACTGATCAAACCATAGAAACCCTGATTCCCGACTGTGTGGAACCCTAATTCACCTGCATCTTAACAAAGATCAAACTTGAAAAGAAGTTAAGGTTAGAATGATGATGGAATCTAGGGGTCAAAATGTGGGGTACAACACTACTGAAAAGGCATACCGTAATGGTTGGAAAAAGGATACCACAACGCCTGACCAACCGTTGTGAGGTAAGGGGTGATTGTATGTCTGGTGCTTTCCACCGCGGTCGCGGGACCATGATGATAAGGCAGGACACATGCTACCTACCATAATAGTTACTTATATCAACTGTTGTGATATATACATTTAGGTACTCAGTTTGAAAACCACATGCATCATTTTATTTGGAACATAAATAAAATTTCATCACGATGTCATACCCTAAATATGTCCTACCTGTATATCGCATTCATCTGTGTTTCCATCTACTAACCATTATTCAAAAATTCAAAAATATGTAGCTTGTGCTTTCATATTTTCTTATTTCCTAAGTCCAAATGTTACAAGAATTAATCAAGGTTCAGACAAGACTATCAGGTCAAGTGTATGTGTGGTATGGATTGAGGATCATCTGGTTTGACCTAATCTTGGTCAAAGAAGAATTTGTTTTCATGATCAAAGCCAGGGTGTGCATAATTCAAGTGATGTGTGTCTGAGGTTCCAATTAGGATTTTTATGCCAATTCAAGTCAGTTGTGTATGAATCAAATTATCAGTGCTTCATGGTTAAAGATCATCGAGGACAAGATCATTTCCAATTTAGTGTTTTGGTATGTTGTAATGCAGTTTATTTTATGTCATGTTCTTATGATTTCAAGGCATATTGCTGACTGAGAATTTGGATCATAGTGAAAACTCTGGGTTATCAATCCTCAAGGGGTTAAATTCATATATTGCTTCATCAGTGGTTCCATTGCTTCAATGCTCTAATTTATCTAAAGATCCAGATTGTTTCATGTTCATTCTCTCAGGACTAATTCAAGGATTGTTAGAAGTTGATGGATTCAATTCAATATTTGGTCTTTTTTTTTTGGAATCAATTCAAGCGTGACTATTCAAATTCAAAAATCAAGTTCTCAAGCATAGAATTCAAGAGCTATAATGGAAGGTGCATATAGTTAAATCCAATATCGTTACAAGAAAAATCAAATTGCAAGAAAGAACAAAAAATATGATGTTAGGTCCATTACCTTTTTTTTATAAGCCCATTTTACACAAAAAGTCCAAGAATTCATTACAAGAATAAAATTTTCAAAGTCCACAAAAATATCAACAAAAAAAAATAATCATTCCATTCAAAAAATGTGTTCAAGGTCCATTCTTACAAGCCCGTGACCAAAAGTTGCAACAAGAAAAATAGGAGAACTATCTACTACAATTTTCCAAGAACAATACGAACATCCATCATCAGCATTCACAAAAGACAAAATTTCACATGATACACACACAACTTCATATAGCATCCAAAAACAAAAATCATGATTCCATTCGCATGCACCCTTGCCAAGCCTTGTAGAACATTCTACAATATGCATAAGTTTAATGAACGAACCTCAAGATAGCGATTGGTGAAGATGAATTTGAATGTTGAAGTATGCTTAAAGAGTGACATGGATGTTAGAGTTATATTATGAGAGAGTAGAGTGGAATATGTTAGTGTTTTATTTTGAGAGAAATGGTTGTTATGTACATGTCGCACCTTAAAAAATCATCGAGAAATGACACTCGCGCAAAAGGCGCGGAAATGCGCTTCGACAGTGTCGCCACCGAACTTTATGTATCCCGAAGAAACGGGAGAGGAAAATATCAAGAAAACCTTTTAAGATGAAAGGACAGGAACAAGACTGTCGCAACTAATGTTTTGGGTTCGGGAGTCGGTTACGCAAGGGGAAGGTATTAACACCCCTCACGTCTATTGTACTTAACGGGAACCTCCTAGGGTATTTTGCGATGGGCGTTTATCTAAGCTTGCTTGTTTTCTTCTCAATGATAAAGGTGAATTGGTACGATAAAAGGATTTGAGGCTAGAGGAAAATGGGTGGTTAGAGGAATAGGGTGCTCGCCAAGGATTAGGGCCCTTGTGCCTACGTATACTCATTCGGACGAGAATGAGAAATCAGAGCGTCGTAGTTCAACTACAGGAAAGGATAGGGGGAAACGGAAGATGGATAGAATTGTGATGGAATAACGGAGAAAGATAGAGGTGTGCTCGCCAAGATCATCGCAATCTTGTGCATATATATCTTACATTCAAGATTGAATGAAGAATCAGAGAGTCCGTAGTTCGTGGTAACGACCACGAAAAGAGAAGGATTGAATTGGTTTGAAGTTGATAAACAAAAGATTGACTGATAAGCAACCCTAGGGCGTGCCTCGAGAGCTCTCACTCAAGAATTCAAGGAATGCGAGATTCCAAGAAATCAGTTCTTTTGGAAGTTGATTGAATAGGGTTGCAATAAAGAGTTGAACATTTTGAATTTGAAATATTGAATGAACAACAACTGAAGGGGCGTGCCTTAAGAGCTATGCATTCAAAGATTCAAGGAGTGCTAGACTCCAAGGATCTCCTTCTTTCGTAAGTTTGATTATGAAAATGTTTGAATATAGATTAGGTGTTTTAAGACGAGAGAGTGAATGAATGACAACCCAAGGCGTGCACCTCAGGAGCCAATCACTCGAATATTCAAGGAATTCTAGACTCCACGAATCTCCTCCTTTCGTTAATTTTTTAAGAAAAGCGTTAGAATAAAGGATTGAATCAAATATGTTGCGAAAAGAGGTGGACTGCGAGGCAAAAGGCACTCGACTTACAACTTGGCTAAAATACCGCTTGACGTTGGATCAAGGGTTTGAAATATATTTGCATGCAAAACATGTTGGAATGGAAGTTAATTTGAAAAAGGCTTGACGACAAGTCGAGGGTTTGATTGAAAATGGAACTGGCTTGACGACGAGTCAAGGGTTGGTTGTGAGAAATGATACTAGTCCCTGAGGGTGCCCCAAATATCGAAACGACGATGAGATATGAAGTGTGTGCAATAGGTTGATGGCGAATGCGTATGAGCACTCGACTTACAGAGGGTGTTTGAAAATGGCTCGACGACAAATCAAGAATTAGTTTGAAAACAGTTTAATCTATGCTAGACCCTAAGGGTTACCCTAGAAAATAACCACGATCAAAGCAATACGAAAGCGTACATCGAAATGGGAGAGGGATACATGTGAATTACATGGGATTGCACGAAATAAAAGGTCTCATTGTGAGGTAGCCCAAGAGAAAGTCGTGTGTGTGTGAAGTGTCCTAAACTATGCCTTAAGCGAAAGTTGAACATAAATCCAAACTAGGGTTTCTGACAAAGTCCCAATAGTCCATTGCTCGGACAAATAACCAACAGTCCACCAATTTAAGCTTTTATTGTTTCGATATTTGTTAAGTGTTTTTGAAAGAATGTGAATAGGAGATGAACAATATAAGTATGTACAATATGAATAATATGACTATGAATAATACGCAAAGATGTATAATAATATAATCGAGATAATATTCACAATAATATAATCGAGATAAATATCAATCAAGTATATGAACAAGATAACATAATCAAGATAATATTGACTGAAAGTAAAACAGTGGTACATTTGACTGAAAATAAAAATGTTGTATATTGACGGAAAGTAAAGTTAATGGTTAGTCGATTTATAAATTGAATCGAGACAAAATATAACACTAAACCGTCGTAGCTCGACTTAAAATAGAATTCAAACTATAGGAGGTCGCGTAAATTGATATCCGTGCTAAAAACAAGATAGAGAGATGATATCGAGAATCATTTTCCAATTTAATCGTGTCACACGGACCGAAAAGAGTGGGATCTCGCCCTAATCATAAAATCCTGTTGATTAATAAAAGGTAGCCTATCACAATTCCAAATTAGAGAAAATGACCCAAATGGTAATTTTCCATAGATTTGACATTGTGAAGGTTATTGACTTCAATAAATCAACATTTACAAATGTAAAGACTTCATTGATCGATAAAATACAATAAAATCAAGATAAAGAAGAAAATGAGGTTAGATCTTGTTTTAATCAAAAACATGTGTTAATTAATCGAAGGTAACCTCTCACGATCCTAAAGTATAGAAAAATGATCCAAATGATCACTTTCTACATATTTGAAACAATGAAGGTTAAATAACCTCGAAAACTAACATTTGTGAATCCAAAGACTTCATAGATCGAGAAAATGAAATAAAATCAAGATAGAGAGAAAAAGAAGGTGGTCTCGGATTAATTATTATTTATCAATAATTTGACCAATAACAATTCTTGAGGTTTCTTCATCTACCCATAAACTAAAATAAAATAGCAGAAGAAAATCGAAGCAAATATGAAAAGGATAGATTAATAAATAAACCAAATATCTAAAAAGAAAATGTAATGGGCCTTTATTTTTTTTGGGTTGATTAAAAAAATTGATGGTCTTGTATGGCTTGATGTTTTGGATTATTGTAATTTTTGTAATAAGAAAATGTAATAGGCCTTTATTTTTTTTGTGTTCTTTCTAATGGGCCTTGGTAATTTATGTATTTTTTTTGTTTTTTATAGTAACCCTTGTGACTTTCTTGGTAAAAAGTAATAGACTCATTTCCTCTTGAATGGGCCTAGTACACTTATTTGCACCTTTCGAAATTTGTGAATCTAAACTTTTGAGAAACCACACCATAACAACGAATTGATTCCTAAAATGACCTTGAATAAATGGAGGGGTTAAGTTCCCTTTTGAATCAACAACTAACAATGGGCAACGCAAAATCTAGAACCGTGGGGCCAAATGCATCAAACTTGAATATTTTGTAACTTGATATCGTCACATGAACCTGAACTTTGCACATCCTGACAACAATTCCTTGTTAGAAGCTCAGACCCAATATCTCTTGAATAGAGCACCCTCTAGGTTTCAATTAGGATACAAAATCCTACCCGACCAACAAATTATATCAACATCATTGAACCTCAATCCCTTACACACACCTGACCTGACATCTTGAATTCAACCTTGCACAAACTTAGGCAACGAATAAGAGCAACATATTTTCGATTTTTCTGAATAATGGTTAATAGACAGATATACAGATGAATGTTAAATAGGTAGGACAAATTTGGGGTACGACAGTACTGAACGATAAATACTTTCGCTTATATACTAAAAAATATCACTTTTCATCATGGTTAACATGAAAACCATGATTCAACTGCAACTTAAAAAACAATTTCATTGATCATAAGGAAAGAGTACATAAAATAGAATTTTTTTATTACATAATTTTTTCAAGATCGAAACAATATCCTCTAGTACTACAGGAACCTTCTCAATCCACAACTCTCTTCTCACTACCTTCATTTGAGTCATAGTAAATAATCTTCCTCGACACCTTTCTCTTCTTCTTCTTCAACATATTCTTCTTCTTCTTCTTGGCCCTCCTCACCGGCAGTGCATCCCTGACAGCAGTCGATTCAGATAGATGGACCTCCTAAGTTGGCTGCTGATGGTGTTGTATTGTGGTGATAGTTTGGTTCTCAAGAGTGACTTCTATTTAGATGATTCTATTAGCCTTCTAGGATGGACAACTCATGTTGCTATAAGAAGTAAGAGGAATAGTTTGAAGATGTGGAAATTCATTATATAAAAGTGTGCCTTTATAGAAGAGGTTGAAGATGAAACATCTAGTAATTTAATGCTTGTAATGATTACTTGTAATGGTTGATATTCTTGAATGAATTGAGAGCGTCTTGTTAAATGAAGAAAAATTTCAATCATCATTACAGTTGTGTCGCACCCCAAATTTTACCCTTAGATTTAGTGATCATTTGCATTTCATTTTGTTTCATCTTTCGTTTTAGCTAACCGTTAACCAGTTTACCTAGTTTGTTCATTTTTGCAGGTGTGTGAAGAGATTGGAAAGTGGTCTTGTGTGTCCATCAAGTCATGATTGAATTCACATGGATATGAAATAGTAATATGCACTCTTTCACGGGGGAGGAATTTGAAGTGGATTTTGCTGTCAGTTCGAGGAATATTAAACCAAGCTTCTATTATAAGATCTTAAAGGTTTATAGACTTGTCATTGACATCGTCCTGAGCTCCAATGCGAAGATTCCTATCTCGATTGTCAAGATTCGGAGTTTAATGTAATCAAGATTTCAAACTCCAAGTGCAAACCGTTTATTTTGTTATTATGGCCTACACTGATTCGGGAGTCCATCTCTAAAGAATAAGGTTTTTGTTTCCAAGATTGAACCCAAAATGTTGTGAAATGCAAGAATCCTTATAAAAGTTCATGTTGAAATTCATAAATTCCATTTGTTTCCTCAAGTTAGTAGTCATGGATTCAAAACACCAAATTTATAACATATTCCATACATTTAAGATTATAATCTTTTTGGATTAATTGTTACAAGTTTCTAATTTCTAATCCTAATCCTTAAGACTATCTTCAAGCTTCAAAAGAACCTGCAAAACCACAATTGAACAAAGTTAAAAAAGAAGTCAGAATCATTAAAACGTTAAGGGTTTTGGAACTTAATTTTCAACCCTCAGATTATGGAATCATCATCGGGTTCGGAAGGGCGGCAAAGAATTGCTACCAAACTTCCATTGTTTTTCCAGCAGCATCAAGTGACTAAAACCAAGGCAATAAGTTGTTATGTCCATGAAAGAAGAATAAAGATCTTTTTTTAGAAAAATGATTTTTCTGTCCAAACAGTACATAGACAGCCGTCAATAAAAAAATTTCGTAAATGGAAAATCCAACAACAACATTTCCTAAAATGGACAGCAGTTCATCAATGAGCCAAGCCAAATATGGAAGATATCAACAACCATCAATAAACAAGTCAGAACTGGTAAACATCATCAAGAATCCGAAAACGAATCTCAATAGCTCTAAAAGATTCCGAAAACAGCAAGATATCACCATCAATATCACAAAAAATTCCTATAACAAGCATCATTAAAAATCTGGAAAGTGACAGCAAACCAAATAGCTCTTAAACATTTCCAAAAAAGATCCAAATCTGAGAAAAGATTATCATCATTAAGCCCAAAAATCCGGAAACAGCATACAGACAATCTCATCAATGCCATCAAGAATGATTCCGAAAATAGAAGAGGATTGCAACCATCATTTTTCCACGAAAATCCATCATCATTAAGAATCTGAAAATGGAAAAATCAGAGAGCAACAATAATCAACCCAAAAATGGAAGGCACCAACATGTTAAAACATGTTTGCTCAAAAAAGGAAAACACGTTTTAATCTGTCAAAATGGGCTTTAAGAATCAAGGCTATAAGAAGAAAAGAAGAAGCTCAGAGAACGAGGACCGAAAAAAAATCATTGGGACGAAAAACATACGAAAAATCCTCAAATCCCACATCCAAAAAAAATCACTGAAACCATCAAGTGAAAACTCATCAAACAAGAAACTCAAGGGGCTCAGAAACAAATCAACACAACCCCTACAGTCAGATCGCCACCGATAATCACGAACATCACAAACCCACAGCGACAAAACCGATCTATGAAACAACATCAAAAACTAATTCGTCAAAACCGAAAACACCATCAAAGAACAACATCAAAAACCAACATCACGAATCCATCACCAACAAAACAGGCTCAGAACACGGCCTCGTGTTCATCCTCGCCAAACTCCACGAATCACAAAACACAAATCCCATATCGTAAGCATCGCATTAACCCTTTTTTGCCTTTGTTGTTGCTTCTCAAGAGATGAAGAAGAGAGATCAACGGTCGGGTGAGGAAAATAAGAGTTAAAAGAGAGTTTATCGCATGCGAAAAAAGGGAGAGGAAGAGAGAAAAAATTCAAGGAGAAGACAGTGAGAAGTGAGGCGCCGTTTGGGCCTCAATGACTAGGGTTTCGTTGGAAACCTAGTCTCCCCTCTCTCTTTTATTTAACCGGGTCGGGTCTGGGGGTGATGACCCAGCCCACCCTTTTTTTTTAGTTATTCTTTTCTTATTTTATTTCTTTTGTAATTGTAAATATTATTAATTAATAATACTAACTACTAACTACTAACACTATCCACTAACTCATAAAGAAAATCTATAAAAAAATATATTTAACTTTAAAAAAAAATTAAAAAAGAATTTCTATTAAAATCCACAAAAATAAATTTCATTTAAAAATCTAAATAGTTTAATAATCTAATGGAGTTAGTTTATTTAGTTTAACTTTTTAGAGTTTTTTTAGTTAAATAAGTTTTAAACTAATTACACTTCCATAAATTTAGCTTTTTCTCTATTCAAGATTTACTTTTTAATTTAAATTTTAACACGTTTTAATTTAATTATAATTCAAATCCTAACATTTTTTTATTACATAAAAACTCACAAAAAAAATCATAAAAGCAACTAAAAATTCCACTTCTAACTGATAAGTCAATTATATTTTCATCGCTTAATTCCATGCTTAACCATATGCTCGTTGTTATCATATCTCACACTTATCAATTATCATCACTTGTATATCATTTTACATTTTCAATTACCCTTTTGCTTTTCCATTACAGTTTATCCCCTCCGAAGGAAAGGTTTTCCATTTTGACCGTCGTGTCAATGCCTTTACCCTCGCCCATCCTAGCCTTAGGATCCGAGTCGCCGTACTTGTGCTTAGGCGTCCCGCCGTGGACACACTTCACCCTTTTTCCAAACCATAAGACATGAGTCGGCGTACTCATGCTTAGGCGTCCCGCCGTGGACATTCACCCATTTATCCTAGCCTTAGGATCAGGAGTCTCCGCATTCCATGTAAGTTTCCGCTGTGGAATACTTACCTCACCTTTTCAACTCAACTCTACAACGTAGATTAGGAGTCGCCGCACTCCACATAAACGCTTCCCTATGAACTTTTACTTCCCCCTGGAACCTTGACCACAATCAAGAAGTTCCTCATCTCTCTCTGTAAGGGGAACTACGATTACTTTGATTCCATCCCCTACCTCGGATACGTAGGCACAAGATGCGAGTCTTGGCGAGTAAACTTATGATTAACCCTTTAGGTCCTTCTCTTTACCTTTAACCCTTAACATTACCTTTAAGCAGATAACTATAGCAATTGAATATTTTAAACAAGAGGTTCCTGTAGAGTACTACAGAAGTTTAGGATGCTAATACCTTCCCTAAGCTTAACCAACCCCCGAACCCTAGATCTCTCCCTGCATTGTGTTTATAGTGCAAAATAGGTTTTTCCTTTCTTTAAACTTTCCTTCGGATAAATCAAAGACCTGTTATGAATCAAGATTTTGATTAAAATTAATCAATAATTTGATATCCTATTCTCACCGCAACAGAAAATTGCGACTTCACTGGGGAGAGTCGTCTTTTTGAGGGTTATCCCTATCTTGTTTTTTATGCTTGCTTATTTGCTATATTATCTGCTTATATATATTTTTGTTGTACCTTGCTTGGGGTATCAATGTTGTGAGATAAGTTCTACACCCGGACTTGAGCACAATTTTTATAAGACGGTGATATATTCAACGAGGCCTATAGGGAGTGAGTCCCGACCAAGCTGACTTGAGAATCACCGCTCAGTTGAGGCCCTCTTGGAATTAGTATTGTTGAACGAATAGTCATGAAAACATTCATTATTTTCGACCTAGAGCCTGTGATACTGGGGACCGTAGTTACCTAAACACAACTTTGGGCTTACTATGATGTAGTGTGATGGCTATGAGGGAGTAGTCCTGAAATAGTTGCTACACGATACTACACTCAAAAGAGGTTCTCTTGAGAATATTATTAACCATCGAGTTAGTCGGGAAAATGATAATATCCGAAAGATGAACTAATGACTTTGTGTACCTCTTTAGAACCTTTGTTCTGCAGGTGCAATTAACCCTTAGTACATACCTTTTGGGATGGGTAGACCTTGGCTCCACTCATGTTCCTCTAACCTAGGACGTTCCTTTGTTTGCTTTGTGTGTTTGTGCATTGCATCCAACATCATATCACTCCTGGTTTCAGGGAATTCAACTGTCCTTTGCAAATTCAAAAAATCTTACGTTTCAAAATCTAAAAACTTTCCAGCTTTCCTAGAAAATATTTGCAATTGACCAGTGAAATCCTTGAAACCTTTGCATTGCATTGCATCCTTGTTTTTGCATTTGCATTTTCCTTCCGGTTTCTTATCGTCGGTTCTCTCGCTTTCCAGTTTTGTCACCCTGAGTCCTCTGCATCAATAAAACACTAGAGCCTGAGCTCGGAAAAAGATGGCGAAACAAAATCAAGAGCTTGATCGTGTTAGCGACGAAATCGAAGATCTTCGGGGAAGTGTAGGGAAGATTATGGAGATGCTACAAGTCATTAATGCGAGGATGGATACTCAGCCCACTATTGTTTCTGAGATTACTAATACTGTTGTAGATCCTCAACCATCTGTTACTACTGCATGTGTACCTCCTTATGGTCTTCCACCTAGTTTTGTGCCTCCTCCTGCTATGGTTCCTATTGCTCAACCAGTTCAACCAGTTGTTCCTTTAGTTTCTGAAGCTCCTCAAGTGATTCCGACTTTTGCATCAGCTGCTGTTCACACTCGTGTGTAGCCTTATTTCAATGAACCAGTATGTGATATTCCTGACATGAAAGAAGACGAGGATGAACGTCATGAAAAGCTCCGGGAGAATGTTGAAACTATTGACAAAAGGCTGAGAATGATGGAAGGTGATCAAATCTTTGGTGTTGTTGCTAGAGATATTTGTCTGGTATCCGGTCTGGTTATTCCTCCAAAGTTTAAAACTCCCAGTTTTGACCGTTATGAAGGTGCTACATGTCCGAAGAGTCATCTGATCATGTATTACCGCAAAATGGCTTCTCATATTGAGAATGATAAGTTGATGATACATTATTTCCAGGAAAGTCTGAAGGGTGCTTCCTCAAAATGGTATCAAACTCTGGATCAGTCCCGTATCAAATGTTTTCAAGATCTATCTGATGCCTTCATCAAACACTATAAATATAACATGGATCTGGCTCCTGACCAAAGACAATTGCTCAGTATGTCCCAAAAGAGTTCATAATCATTCAAAGAGTATGCTTAGAGGTGGAGAGAGATTGCTTCGCAAGTAGAGCCTCCTTTGACCGAGAAAGTGCCAGCCGACTGGTTTGTTGACACCGTTCATCTAGAGTACTATGAGAGAATGGTTGGTAGTGTGACTGCAAATTTCTCTAACATCACTATTGTTGGTGTAAAATTTGAATTGGGTCTGAAGAGTGGTAAAATGTCAAGTACTGCTGGTAGTTTAAGCTCCAAAGATCATGCGAAGAAACCTTCATTCAGTTCTCAGAAGAAGAAAGAGGGTGAAACTAATACTATGACTATAGGTAGACAAAGAAATAAACCTTATCAACATTCGCAAAATTATGTTCAACAACCAGGTTATCCTTTTCAGTATGCTCGACAACCATATGTAGTTGCTGTTACACCTGCCTTTAATCAACAAGTTCCTGCTTATCAACATCCGGTCTATCAACCTACTCCTAGTTATTAGCTGGCACAAGCTCCTGCCAATTATCAATGAGCGCCCAACGCTCTTACTTATCAACAACCAAAAAATCAGGCACCTCGTCAAAATGCTCCCAATAGGAGACAATACAAGCCATGTCCTCTGATTCCGATGACTTTTACCGAGTTCTACCCTTCACTAATGCAACAAGGTTTGATAATTACCAGAGCTTTGGGTCCACCTCCTAATCCTCTGCCAACTAATTACAATCCTGCCACTCATTGTTTATTTCATGAGGGTGCGCCTGGCCATGATCTAGAAAGCTGCTATGCTCTCAAACACCTTGTCAGAGAGTTAACGGAAAATAAGATCCTGTCCTTTAATGATCCTCAGCCAAATTTCAGGAATAACCCTTTACCAAATCATGGGTTTGTTAATGCTATTGATGATATATCTGATGAAAGCCTTATTCTTGATGTTTCCCAGATCATGACTCCTCTCTGGGTTTTCTATTCCAAATTATTTGAAGTCGGTCTAGTGTCTACTTCTCATGTTGATTGTACAAGTTGTGATGTCAATACCAAGGGTTGTTTGTTGGTTTAGAATGATATTTAGAGATTTATCAACGATGGTTTCCTACAGATGGTTAGTAAAGTGAAGAAGGATGAAATTGTCGTGATTGAGCATGTATTCAACTTACCAGAACCAAGTGTTAAAGTGCCAATTTTCCATTTGCCAAGATCAAGTTCTGCAAAGCCTGTGTTCAATACATCTAAGCCTGTTATCTCCACAGTGAATCAACCGAAGCCGGTAATTACTCAGAAGCCTAGTCCATTTCATTTCAGTGATTCTAAAGTTGTACCCTGGAAGTACGAGGTGACCATGATTGACAAAGAATCTGGGAAAATTATTCCGAGGGAAGAATTGAAGACTGTTAATGAAGATGTGACCAATATAGCTGGGGAAAGCAAGACGACACGCAGTGGTTCTCGCAGAGCTGTGATTGGAAAAGTGGAACTTTCGATCTTGATTGGACCGTATATTTTCAACATCACATTCCAAGTAATGGACATTAATCCCAATTACAGCTGTTTACTTGGAAGACCCTGGATCCACGCCGTTGGAGCTGTAATTTAACCTATGCATTAGAAGATGAAGTTTGTGGTCGATGAAAAGCTGGTTATGATACATGGTGAGAAGGATTTAATGGTCAGCAACCTATCCTCTTTCCGTTACATAGAGGCCGATGAACACGCTTTGGAAACTTCTTTCCAAGCACTTGAGATCGCCAATGTTGTCCTATTGGAAGTCGAAGAAACAGTGGGCCAGAGTAATCTATCTTTCGTATATTTAAAGAGCATCAAATCAACCATCGACAGGGGCATACTGGAAGGTTGGGGAGAAGTGATCGACATCAAGACCAAGACGAATCGCCACGGGTTGGGTTACAAACCAACTCATGATAAAGCTTCTACAACTGTCAAAGGGCGTCCGAAGACTGTCCAAGAAGTGTTTGTCAGCGGAGGTTTCCAAATCAATGCCATCGAAGATGATGATGATGAAGACCTGAACAACCTGGTATTCAAGTGCGATGCAGCTTTGAGCAACGGTGAAGCTATACAGATCCCTGTGATTTTTCCCATTTCAAAGTAATTTATGTTTTTAATTGCTGTTTTAAAAAATTCCATAGGCCCAAAGCTACTAGATTATTTTGTAGGGCCACCTTTTCACTTTTAAAAGGATATTAATAAGTGCACTTTGTTAAATTCTTGTTGTTTCATTTACCGTTTTTCGCTTTTACTTTTTAAATGAAATTGGCAATCTTTTTGAAAAACTACAAAAAAAAAAGCATTTTCTTTCTCTTGCATTTCTTTGTGCATTTTAATAAAACAAGAAGTGATATCCCAAACCTTTATGAATCCAATGTGCCTGCTTTCACTACTGACTGGGATTCACCCATTTATCAATCTGAAGATGAGGGTGACGAAGATTTCGAATTACCCACTAAACTAGCAAAATTGGTTGTGTATGAGTACACTGAACTTCAACCGTACAAAGAGCAGGTAGATCTGTTAAAGCAAGAGTATCCAGCAGATGCTACTAATCTTGACAAGAAGACTTTGAGAAGATTAGCGTTCAAGTTCTTCCTCAGTAATGAGGTGCTATACAAGAGAAACTATGACATGGTTCTGCTTAGATGTGTTGATAAACGTGAAGTAGACATGTTACTTCAAGAGATTCATGAAGGGACCTTCGGAGCTCACGCCAATGGTTATGCTATGTTAAAGATTCTGAGAGCTTGATATTACTGGTTAACCATGGAATCTGATTGCATCCAATATGCTAGAAAATGCCATAAGTGCCAAATTTATGCTGACAAGGTGCACGTACCTCCAACACCGTTGAATGTTTTATCTTCACCGTGGCCTTTCTCAATATGAGGCATTGACATGATCGGGGCAATCGAGTCGAAAGCTTCCAACGGCCACCAATTCATTCTAGTTACTATTAACTACTTCACCAAATAGGTAGAAGCTGCTTCTTATGCCAACATGACCAAGCAAGTGGTTGCCCGCTTCATCAAGAAGGAAATTATCTACCGTTATGGAATTCCAAGCCGGATCATAACAGACAACAGTACCAATCTGAACAATAAAACCATGAAGGAGTTGTGCGAAAGTTTCAAGATCGCACATCACAATTCTTCTCCTTATTGTCCTAAAATGAATGGAGCTGTTGAAGCTGCAAACAAAATTATCAAGAAAGTTCTGCAAAAGATGGTAAAGACTTATAAAGATTGGCATTACCATTCTCTTTGCACGGATACAGAACTACAGTGCGAACTTCAACAGGGGAAACCCCTTTTTCATTGGTATATGGAATGGACGCCGTCCTCCTCATCGAATTTGAGTTGCCTTCCTTACAGGTATTGATGGAAACCAAGCTTGATGAAGCCGAATGGCTTCAAGACAGATTTGACCAGCTGAATCATATAGATGAGAAGCGCATGACTGCTATGTGCCATGGTCAGTTATACTAGATGAAAAGAGCCTTCGACAAGAAAGTCTGAATTCGTAAGTTCCATCAAGGAGAGCTCGTACTCAATTAAATCTTGCCAGTTCATAAATACATGCGTGGGAAATGGATGCCCAATTACAAAGGCCCATTTGTTGTGAAGACAGTCTTCTCCGGAGGATCGCTAATTCTCACAACAATGGATGCTGAAGAGCTTGCACATCCTATGAACTCTGATGCAGTCTGAAAATATTATACCTAAAATAATCTGCTAAGTCGAAAACCTGGAAAGGCGACATAGGAAACAATGGGTATCCTGGTGGATCATAACCTATGAAGGAGATCCAGGAAAAAATAAGGGATAAAAAAAACGCATAGCTCGCTAAGCTGAAAACCTGAAAAGGCAGCTTAGGCAAAAATGAGCGTCCCGGTGGATTGAAAACCCAAAAGGGCAATCCAAGCAAAAGTTAGGGACAAAGGTATTTCACTGCATCAGATCACGCCGATCATTGAAGAACTTTATCAGAAGATCAAGTATAATCCAATCGCTCTTGTCAGAAGCAGGATTTTGGGTAGTCTTAGTTATTAGGGTCAGTAGAGGTCGTTGGATTCAATGTAACCTTTCCCTAATGCCAATTTCAAATGTAATTTTCCATGGAGCTTTGCCATTAGCAAGCTACTATTCTTCAATATATTAAACCTTTTGCTATTCAAATTTTTTCCATTTACGCTATCTCTATTTTCATTTTTGTTATGCAAATTGTTATTTGTTGATAATATTTTGAAGGTGAAAAGTTTTCAAACTAAAAATTGTATTTGAAAACACATTTGAAAAAGATAAAGTTGCTTTGACTGGTGTAAATATTGGAAGGACATCTATCTTTATTCCCCAGTAAGTATCATTGTTGCAGAAGCACTTTTAAACCATTGCCTAAGCGCAAATCACCAACGAAACATAAGCTAACAACACTTTTGGATATTGTCGCTTGCGCGAAAATAAGGTGTCGGCATGACAGAAGAGTCGCCACCTTTCGTTATTTATCCCTCAGAGCGGGAAAGGAAACGATCGGAAAAACCTGACGAAAAAGGGTAAGACAAGGTCATCGCAACCATTGTCTGGGTTCGGGAGTCGGTTACGCAAGGGGAAGGTATTAGCACCCCTCACGTCTGTCGTACTCGACGGGATCCTCGCTTGTTTGTTTACTTGGATGGGTTGGTTATAATCTATCTACCTATCAAGGATGGCTGAAAAAGAAAATAAAAATGACTCGGCAAAGCGTCGCGCTTTATGCCTACGTATTCCCGTCTGGAACGAGAAATCAGAGTCAACGTAGTTCGGCCTACGAAGGATTACGGGGGAAGGTGGGGAAGGTTGCTCGCTAGGATATCGCATCCTATGCCTACGTACTTTCATCTGGTATGAAAGATCAGAGCAAACGTAGTTCGGCTAACTACGGGTTATCTCCTAAAAGAAGTGTTTTTATTATGTTTGCGATTTCAACCGCACTAGAGACTATGACCTGAGAGTGAATGCGTCGCATGTCACCCACGGGGTACCATACTAAACATCCAATCTCAGATAGCTTAAGGCTCGTAACGTACGAAAGAAATCATTCATGATTACTGTATCTTAAACTGCTTCGAGATGAGAAGAGAACAGACCCAACTAGGAGGGAGACTATCAAGTCCTACTGTTATCATGCCATGGATTCATCCTATGGTTGAGGTTTGAACAGGGAACTCCTAGATGTTGTCATGCATAGGTTTCAACCTAAAAGTCTATCATCAAATCCTCATCAGAGGAAATGAGAGTCCTAAGGGATCATGTCAATGATACACCAAAACAGACAAAAGCATCAGCTTTAACAGTAGAATGCATGCAATGCAAGTGAGGGAGGAAATGTGTGTGGGGCTTCAGCCTCCACAAGCTCGTCTCGACCTCAAGCCAGTCATGAAATAACAGTAATCATACTGAAATAAACAACATGCTATCAAGCAAAACAGTAAACTGTAATCATACAGACAGAAAATGAAATACCATCAGGTAAAATAAACACATGGGCAAGGGAGCTGGGCTCTACCGAATACCCGCAAGCAAAGCCAGGCAGTAACAATACAATCAGATGCACTCATGCTCTTAGACTGAACTTATTCTAAATGTGCTTAATCTAATGCAGCAGACAAATCAGACAAAACACACAATACATCAAAGAAAACAGAAGAAAGCCTCAGCTCCTTCAGCAGCAACCCAGTCTTCAGACTTCAGAGATCACTTGCTTTCCAGGTATCAACCCTACAACATGAGTATCAACTCATCTTCTCCCTTGAGCTTCAGCTCCTTTGGTCAGTTCTACCTTCAGGCTTAACTATCTTCAGGGATCTTCAGGCATCAACTTGATCTTCACAGAGTCTTCAGACTTCAATAATCTCCAAGGAATCATCCTCTTCAAAGCTTCAGCTTCTATCTTCAATGGTTCGACTGCTCCAGCAAACAAGATTCAGTCAATAAGATGAGGTGAGGATGTTGCAGTGCTCACTGACTTCCAAAGGATGCCATTGAGAACTTAACATCAAAGGAAAGGCTCTCTCAAAGTTCTACCTTATAGGGCAAGGTCACTAATCCCTCCAAAGGAGAGAGGTGAATACCCTTAAGGGACTCTATGTCACAGAGAAGAAAGGAGGTGAACAAGACACTCCTTGTTTATTGAACAAAGTATTCTATCTAGGGCTCTGCCTATGCACCTATCAACCTATAAACAAAACAAACAAAAGCTAAGCTCCTCTCCAAGGTCTTCAAGTCTTCAAGGATTATTCACAAGCTCTTCACAAGGTCTTCACATGATGCCCAAGCTCCTCAAGCCAACAACAACTCCAAGGCAAAACAAAACTAAACTAGCCCTAAAGGCCACACAAACAACATTCAATTCAAAAATCAATGAAAAATACTAAAATACCATGCAATATTCTAGTAAAATTCTAGGGGATTCTATACATACTTACCCTTAACCCATATATTCCCCATACACTAATTTGGCCTATAAACCCCAAAACAATTTTGTTCAAGTCTATGTACACAACCTAAAACCCTAATTTGGCTATCCTAAGTTCAACTATCTAAACTAATCAAGTTTTAGTCTAAAAATCTAGTAATAAATCCAGGGGAAACTACATTACATTATCTAACTATGCCAAAAAGAATGGCCCTAAAAGACTAAGGGAACTATCCTAATTAAATTCTACAAGTTAAGGTACTAACTAAAAAGAATTAAATGCACTATTTAAAAGAATATTATACAAAAACTTCTAAACTAATCAAAATTAATTTCTAAAATTAAGGGATAAATCCTACATGAAACTAGGGTTCAATATCTAATTACACAAAAAAGAATGAATTAAAAAACCTAATGGAAGGTCCTAAAACAATTCTTGCAAGATAAGGTACAAACTAAAAGAAATAAAATACACTATTTAAAAGAAAATAGCACAAAAAATTCCACATTAAAAATAAAATTTCATTTTTATTTTTATATTTTTCTACACAAAATTATCTAAACCTAGAAAAAAGAATGAGTGAAAAATCATCATTTATCAATTCTTAATGAATTTTATAAGATGGCAAAAATATAAAACAAATAAAAATAATTTAAAAGGGAGGGGGGTGGCAATAGAAGGGATAGGCAGTTGATTTATTGGGCTGAATCAAAGGGGGGGTGCGCGTAGCACATTGGACCCATCAAGCCCAGACGCGTTCACTAATTGAAACGGCGTCGTCTGGCTGTTTGAATTTTCCCTCCGTTTTCTTGGATTGATCTGAGCCGTAGATTGCAGCGAATTAGTCAACCAGTCAAGCTAATCCAATGGATGCTGGTCATCGTCCCCAAATGAACCCCTAGGGTTTTCAGGCGCATCTCTTCATGCAAGAACTTCCCCTGGTTCGTTCTCCCTCCACACGCAATGATTCTCAAAAATTCCAAAAGGAAAAATGGGCTACTCATCAAGAGGAATAAGGTTGGACGAGTAGTTTTCCTTAATTCTCCATGAATCCTTCAAACAAAGAACTTCAAAGCTCGGGTACCACCATACTTCTCTGAAATCAAATCTTCTAAAACTCGAATTGGATGATCCAATCTTGTTCTCTATGTTATGCCTACCATCCTGAGCTATTAATCATGTTCTAAAACCACTAAACCAGCCTGTTCTTGATCACAACAAGTTCTTGCACCTGCTATCAAACTTCATGGAATTGGCTCTAACCTTCAGAATTTCATCACCTAGTCTAGCCTAGCCATTCTAAACCTAACATGCGATCTATCTATGCATAATTACAGTGAAAGAGAGAAGAGAAAAAACCTGTCAAGAGGTTATGGTGGAGACTCGTGTGGTTGCTTTCAGGCCTTGAAACTTCCTCCAAATGGTCCTTGGATGATCAATAGCCTTCTGTTTGCACTTGTGATGAAGGGGAAGATCTACAATGGAAGAAAATCAGAATTGCTTCACTTTGAAGAAACCTCTTCAATGGCTGCCTCTCTCTTTCTCTCCCCTCTGAATCCTCTTGCTATCACCAACCTTTTCCTCCTTGTGCTTCACTCTTTAAATAGCAAGTGATGGAAGGGGCTAGAATCATCTAGATCTTTCTAGAAAGTATTGAAAATATCACCACATGAGAACTTGAAATATCATGATATCTTATTTCATACCTTGCCAAAATCCTTTGAATATGTCTTTACATGAGATATTAAGTGTGTATGAAGGAAATCAGCCCTTACATTTGGCTTGTGTAAGGTTTTTCAACATTGCCTTATAATGCAAGTAATAGATTTACAAAGAAAGTCCCTTTTTTAGGCCTCAAATGAAAAATCTATTTGAACCAAAGTTCTCAAAATGATGTTTCCAATCAAAATGATATATTGGATGACCTATTTTGGATTCCTAGATCCTCCAAACCAATTTTCAAATTCAACTTTTCAAACTTATATGCCATTTTTAGTTCATTTTTGACCAATCATGTAACTTCATTCTATGAGCTTTTCCAACAATTTGTGGCCTTCTTTCTAGACTTAAAATCACATTTTGAACAACTTTCATGTTTTGAGTTTTTCCATTTGAGGCTTGGAAATAGGAGTTTTAGGCATTGGCTAAAATGACCTATAACTGACAAATGACCAAAATACCCCTGTCTTGTTCAAACCATAAGTTGAGTTCCATAAATCCTATCAAGGACTTCTACCACTCAAATTAAAGCTAAGAAGATGCCCTACAACATTCATGTTGACCAAGAGATCATAGGAATCATCCTACTAGGGCAAAAGTTGTCTGCAAGTTGGGTGACTTTCAAGGACCCAGATTCACATACTTCTGCTGACCTGTAATTTGTCAAAACCATAACTTGAGGTCTGCAACTCCTATCAAGGACTTCCACCACTCAAATTAAAGCTTAGAACAATCTCTACAACATTCATGTTGTGGGGAAGATGAGATATCAATCACATCTAGAGCTAAAACTGCCTGGAATATAGGGATCAAATTAGGGTTTTTCATTGATGATCTTTGGAAACCCTAACTCAAAACTTCTCAAACCCTTCAATCATGATGAGTTGGTCTAGGAATCACCTTTACAACATCTCTATGCATCATTCCATGATCTCATGGCCCTTGGATTAAGTCTCAACCTTCTCCAAATTTTCAGTTATCCTAGGGTTGACCCAGTCAAAACCCTAATTCTACCATTCATGGTTGAATCTCCTGAATTCTTGCATAATGACCTCTCTGGGCTTCATGATGGCTATCAAGACATCTCATAATCTTTCTCAAAACATCAAGTTCATTCTCCAAGTCTCAGAATCATCTGAGGAGCACCCACAACGCTCAAGCTATGAAGCACACAACCCTGGTTCCAACCAATTCCTCTGAAGATCTTTTGAACTGTCTGATGGGGGTATCAACTTTCAAACACTAGATGGATAAATAATTGTTGGTCAAATTTTGGGGTGCAACAGATATGATCCGTTAATCTCCAGTGATTTATAAGACTGCAGAGAATCTTCCCAGTATCTTCCAAGTGATACATATTATCTGAGGACCCACTCCCCAGTGGAGTCATCTTTTCCTCACTGATGTTGCTATAGTTTCCTCAAGAAATACTCCCTAGGAGGTTGCCATATTCTCCCCAAGAAGTCAAGATACTTTCCCCAGGGAAGCTGATGTATTTTCCCCAGGAAGTTGATGTACTTTTCCAGGAAGTTGCTACACTTTCCCCATGAATTTGCCTAGCTCCACATCTTCCCAATGAAACGGATATTTATTTTATCCCCGGAAGTCTCTAATCCTAAGATGACTCTCCCAGTGAACATGTCTCTATTGATAAAAATTTAGATTCATGAGGGCAATCCCTACCAGTGAAGTCATAATATCATATCCCCAAGTAGAATGTTTGTTCTCCCTAGAGAATTTGGAACTTCGAGGCAAGATTTGGTTCCGCCGTTGACTTTCCTATCCCTTGATAGATGTACTTTTGCAGAGGTTGCCGGGTATCCCCGTCGAGATGGTTATTTCATTTCCTGTCTCCTCCTCTTGCCTGTTTTGTCAGCATAAGCATATGCATACTCATTGCATTTTCATATACATACGCATTGACATACGCATTAGCATCTGAATGATTGCTATCCTCGTTGTCTTTTGTCGTTATTTTGGTTGTGGTTACCGCCAAGTAACTGGGTTTATTCATTCTCTCGAAGTATATTGTCGACCTTAAGCATAAAATACCTATTATTTTCTAGTTTCCCGCTGAGTTCAACCCTCGTGGATGATGGTTATTTCAGTTATCTTTTCTGTAGATGCTTTTGACTGGCTGCATTTTATGGCAAAACATTGATGGATGTATGAATGTCATGATTAATGTTATGACATACATAATAAGGATTCAGCAGGGTGAGTTTAAATAACTAAGAGTCACTTAAGTTGGATGTCGTGACTAAATGTTATTACATCGAGCGTATGACATCAGGGCGTGTAGGTTTTAGTTTTCTGTTATTAGCTCAGGCTATACTTCAAGAAACATTCTAGGAAGCCTAGTTATCTCAGGCGACATGTTAGGCATGGCTGAGGATAACATTGAAGACCCCTGACCTAATTGGAAAGGCGCAACTTCATGAAGAGAGGTTTATCTTGGGTAAACATAATTTCTCCATCAAGGCTCAAAGCAAGTCTGCTGCTATAAATAACAGAAGGATCATTCCTAATAGAGTAGAGCTTCTGGAGAGAGATTGAAGGGTGTAGTTTTGTGAGTGAAGAAGTCTGGTTGTATCAGTTGTTCTTCATGTGTGTATTGTGTCTTAGGATACTTATATGCCAAGCAATTATTTGCTGCATGATTTCTTTAGTTTAGTGTTTGTGAACTGTTTGTTTAATGTACCACTCTAAGCTTTTAAGAAAGAGAGTTGTGTCACTTGATCAAAGCTGTGAAGAAAGATCAAGGTGTGTTTGAATTGTTACTTCATTGCATTTTGTAACTTTGAATTGGTTAATATCACTGTTGTGATTGAGGGGGAGTGAGTGAGAAACTTTGGTCTAGTATTAGGCTGTAGTGTCATTGGGTAGGTCTTAAGTGAAGAGTGCAAACTGGTTGTTTGACTCTGAATTAATTCTACTAATAGTGAATTTCCTCCGTGGCTTGGTAGCCCCCAGATGTAGGTGTGGTTGGCACTGAACTAGGTAAACAATTACTTGTGTTATTTACTTCTTTCCATTTACTGCTTAAATCCAGTAGTTTGTGTTACAGTGGATGTCATAACATCCGTGATAACATCCACTGTGTGGTTGCCAGAATTTTAATTGGCATCAGAGTAGGCACATTGCATGTTATTTTCAGGGTGAGATCTAGGGAAGATAAATTCTTTTACTATGGACAATGATATATGATTCACAAATAGACCACCAATTATGGATGGCTTAAATTATGACTACTGGAAACATAGGATGATAGCCTTTTTGATGTCTTTAGATAGCAAGGCATGGAGAGCTGCAAACTCAGGATGGGAACATCCAGTGAAGACTGACAAAGATGGATTATCTTTGTTAATACCAAAGAACAAGAGGCCTTTGAATGCCTTATTTAATGGTATAGACAAGAACATTTTCAGACTAGTGCATCATTGTGAACTGGCTAAAGAGGTTTGGGATACCCTCAAAACTACTCATGAAGGCACCTCAAAGGTCAAGATGTCAAGATTGCAGATGCTGACCACTAGATTTGAAAATCTGATAATGAAGGAGGATGAGACTATTCATGAATTCTACATGAATATTCTTGAGATTGCCAACACCTCAGGTGCTTTAGGAGAAATGATGTCTGAAGAAAAGCTGGTGAGAAAGACTTTAAGATCTTTGCCTAAGAGGTTTGCCATGAAAGCCATTACTATTTAAGTAGCTCAAGATATATGCAACATGAAAGTGGATGAACTCATTGGTTCACTCCAAACTTTTGAGATGGGAATGTGTGATCAGGTTGAGAAGAAGAACAAAAGCATAGCCCTTGTCACAAATTCATTAGAAGTCTCTGATGAAGATAATGATGGAAGCAAGGAGAATCTCTCAGATGTTGTAGCTATGCTTGGAAGACAATTCAACAGACTCATGAAAAGGGTAGATAAGAAGGGTAGATTTAATGTCAATAACATCTCATCTAACATTAACAAAAGAGCCAACTCTGAAGAAAAGTCCAACCAAGACAAAGGTGTTCAGTGTTATGAATGTGAAGGATATGGGCACATTCAAGCAGAATGTCCCACCTATCTCAAGAGGCAAAAGAAGGGCCTAGCAGTTACTTGGTCTGATGGAGACTCAGAGAGTGGATCAGATGAAGAATCTGCCAAACATGTCACTATTCTGAACAGTGTAAGCATATCTGATGGTGACTCAAGTGAAGATGAGCTGACCTTTGAAGAACTTGCAACCTCATATAAACAGTTATACCTCAGAAGTGCTGAAGTATGTCTACTAGGGGAGAAGCATAAGAAAATCATCAAGAAGTTGGAAGCTGAGAAGAAGGAGAATCTTGCAACCATTGACTCACTCAACAGTGAGGTCAAAATGTTAAACTCCAAACTTAATCAGATGACAAAATCTGTCAGGATGCTAAATCTTGGGACAGACACTCTAGAAAAAATCCTTCTGAGTGGTCAGAAAGCAGGAAACATGTTTGGATTGGGTTTTGTTGGTGAACCGAAACCCACCTTGGGATTCAAGAAATCATAGGCTGAAAATTATAGACGAAATCGGATGTCACGACCAATGTCACAACATCAGAAGAACAAAAACATGAATCAGGCAAGGAGAAAGTCCAAAAGGTGGAGGTGTCACTATTGTGGTAAATTTGGACACATAAAACCTTTTTGCTTCAGTCTGCATTTATTCCCTAATCACTCTCATCAAGATGCTCCTGTCAAGATGCAACAATGGATGGCAAAGGAGGTTGGTCTGATATCTCATACTTCTCTGAGAGTTTCAGCTAAAGACGGCTGGTATTTTGATGGTGGCTGCTCTAAGTACATGACTGGAATAAAGAATCTATTGGTGGACATCAAACCACATTCCACTTGGTATGTGACATTTGGTGATGGAGCAAAAGGGGAAATCAAAGGTGTTGGGAAACTAGACTGTCCTGGAGTTCCTAATCTAGACAATGTATTGCCTGTGAAAGGACTAACTTCCAACTTAATCAGTATCAGTCAGCTCTGTGACCAAGGACTCAATGTCAACTTCACACAGGGAGAATGTGTTGTCACAAATAGAGGTAAAAAGGAAGTCATGAAGGGAGCTAGGTCTAAAGACAATTGCTACTTGTGGGAGCCTCAAACCTTAAGTAACTCCACTATTTTCTCTATGACCAAAGAAGAAAAGGAAGTCAAACTGTGGCATCAAAAACATGGACATCTTCATCTAAGAGGGATGAAAAAGATCATTTCCAAGGAAGCTGTGAGAGGAATTCCAAAGCTGACTATTGATGAAGGTAAGGTCTGTGGTGAATGTCAGGTTGGCAAGCAAACCATGATGTCACATCCAAAAATTGGCCATCTTGCAACATCCAAAGTTCTTGAACTGTTGCACATGGACCTGATGGGACCAATGTAGGTAGAGAGTCTTGGTGGAAAAAGGTATGCTTATGTATTTGTTGTTGATTACTCTAGATACACCTGGATAAGTTTCATCAGAGAAAAACCAGATGTATTTGAAGTCTTTAGAGAGTTGTGCATCAGACTTCAAAGAGAAAAAGAATCTGGTGTGGTCAGGATCAGAAGTGATCATGGTAAGGAGTTTGAGAACTCTAAGTTTGTTGAATTCTATTCATATGAAGGAATCAGTCATGAATTCTCCTCCCCTATTACTCCTCAACAAAATGGAGTAGTGGAAAGAAAAAACAGGACTACACAAGAATCTGCTAGAGCCATGATTCATGCAAAGAAATTTCCTATGCATTTTTTGGCTGAAGCAATGAACACAACATGCTATGTTCACAACAGAGTTACCTTGAGAAAAGGAACTACCTCCACTCTGTATGAGATATGGAAAGGAAGGAAGCCAACTGTGAAGTATTTTCATGTATTTGGAAGCAAGTGTTACATCTTGACAAATTGTGAACAAATGAGGAAAATGGATCCCAAAAGTGATGAAGGAATTTTTCTGGGATACTCTACCAATAGCAGAGCCTATAGAGTATACAACTCCAAAACAAAAGTCCTGATGGAGTCCATTAATGTCATTAGATAATGTTGGAACATTCCTTGAGACACCTGCTTAGGGTATGGTCAATGCTGAAGATACTCAAGTTGTAACCTCTAATTCTGAATCAGAAACTCCCAACAAAGAGCCTTCTATCAGGATCCTGAAAGATCATCCCAAAGATCTGATCATTGGAGACCCCAACAGTGGTGTAAGAACTAGAAACAGAGAAGTTGTCTCAAATTCATGCTTTGTATCGAAGATTGAACCAAAAAATGTGAAGGAGGCTCTAACTGATGAATATTGGATCAAGGCCATGCAAGATGAATTGGAACAATTTAAACGGAATAAAGTGTGGGAATTGGTTCCAAGACCTAAAGGAAAAAACATCATTGGAACCAAGTGGATTTGCAAGAACAAGTCTGATGAACAAGGAGTTGTAACCAGAAACAAGGCTAGATTAGTGGCACAAGGTTATACTCAAGTTGAGGGAATTGATTTTGATGAAACTTTTGCACCAGTTGCAAGACTTGAGTCAATCAGGCTCTTGTTAGGAATTGCCTGCATTCTGAAATTTAAACTATTCCAGATGGATGTGAAGAGTGCTTTTCTGAATGGATATCTGAATGAGGAAGTATATGTGGCACAACTCAAGGGATTTTAGGATCCTAACTTGACAGACCATGTATAAAAGTTAAGGAAGGCATTGTATGGATTGAAGCAAGCTCCTAAAGCTTGGTATGAGAGACTGACTGAATTCCTTACCACCAATGGATACAGAAAAGGAGGGATAGATAAGACCCTTTTTGTAAAGGATGAAGGTGGAAAAGTCATGATTGCACAAATTTATGTGGATGACATAGTGTTTGGAGGGATGTCAGACAAAATGGTGAAACAATTTGTCAATCACATGCAATCTGAGTTCAAAATGAGCATGTGTGGTGAATTAAATTACTTCCTTGGATTGCAAGTCAAGCAAATGGAAGATTCCATATTTATCTCCTAAAGTAAATATACCAAAAACATAGTCAAAAAGTTTGGGATGGACAATGCTGGTCACAAAAGAACGCCTGCACCCACTCATGTAAAGTTATCAATAGATGAGAGTGGTACTAGTGTTGATTAAAGCCAGTACAGAAGCATGATTGGAAGCTTATTGTATCTAACAGCTAGTAGACCTGATATTGCCTTTTGTCGCTACCGCGAAAATAAGGTGCCGGCAAAACAGAAGAGTCGCCACCGTGCGTTATTTATCCCAAAGGAGGGAAAGGAAATGCTCGAAGTAAACCTCACGCAAAGACGGGAAAGGAATGGTCATCGCAACCAAGTTCTGGATTCGGGAGTCGGTTACGCAAGGGGAAGGTATTAGCACCCCTCACGTCCATCGCACTTGATGGGATCCACGCTTGTTGTGATTATCTGACGGGTTTATTTACTATCTACCTATCAAGGCCGGCTTAAAAAAGAAAAGAAAATGACTCGGCAAAGCGTCGCACTTTATGCCTACGTATTCTCATCAGAGAATGAGAAATCAGAGTCAACGTAGTTCGCCTAACTACGGGTTACGGGGAAGGTGGCTCGCCAATACATCAGTATTGTGCCTACGTACTCTCAACAGATATGAGAGATAAGAGCTTATGTAGTTCGGGTTAATACGGATTACGGGGATTCAGATTCATCTGTTTTATCGAGTAGGGTTAACAAACAAATCCAGCAGTTTGGTGTACGCAACTCGACCTTTGGAGACTCAGGCGTTACCGTTTGCGGTAGAACTGGGAGTTAACGACACTCTTTTCTTCAGAAAAGCTTCCTTTGAATTACGGGCCCACAGGGCAAAAAGGTTTGAAGTTTGTTTTCTGTTTTTTACGGAAGAACTGTTTTTTAGTTGTTTGCAACTAGTATCGCACTAGAGACTATGACCTGAGAGTGAATGTGTCGCATGTCACCCAAAGGGTGCCATACTAAACATTCAGACTGTTGAAAAGAAACTCTCTAGAAATCCTTTCTCAGATAGCTTAAGGCTCGTAACGCACGACGTCAGTTAACCTTTATTACTGTATTTTAATTTGTTTCGAGATGAGAAGAGAGAACAGGCTCAACTAAGGGGAGACTATCAAGTCCTACTGTTGTCATGCCAAGGATTCATCCTATGGTTGAGGTTTGAAACAGGGAACTCCTAGAAGTTGTCATGCATAGGTTTCAACCAAAAGTTCTAATCATCACTTCCTTATCAAAGGAAGTGAGATTCCTAGGGGATCATGCCAATGATAAACAGAAACAGATAAAGCATCAGCTTAAACAGTAAACAGATATACAATAGAAATGCATGCAATGCAAGTGAGGGAGGAAATGTGTGTGGGGCATCAACCTCCACAAGCTCATCTCAACCTCAAGCCAGATATGAATAACTACAATCATACAGAAAGAATAAAATGCTATCAAGCAAACACAACAACTGCAATCATACAGAGGAAATAAAATTCCATCAAGCAAACTATGAGTAACTGTAATCATACAAAAGAAGTAAAATCCCATCAAGCAAACACAAACCACATAGGTAAGGGAGCTGGGCTTTACCAAATACCCGCAAGCAAAGCCATACAGTAACAATACAAGCAGAGGGAGCAATTCAACCTCTAGTGCAATCATACTCCTAGATTAAATCATTCTAGATATGGACTTATTCTAATGCATCAAGCAAATCAAACAAGTCACATCAATACAGTTGCACAGAAAGAAAACAGATAGGAAAAAGAAAGCAGATCAACAGCTTCCACAACTTCACAGCAAAGCTCCTCTAACAGCAGTTCAGTCCTCATTCTTCAACTACCCTTCAAGGCTATCATCTTCAATAGAAAGTATCAACTTGCTTCTACAAGCTTCTAACACATCAAACATAAGTATCAACTTATTCCCTCTTCTCCAAGCCTCAGCTCTTCAGTAAATTCCACCTTCAGGCTTCACTCCTAATATCAAGTATCAACTTGACTCCTTCAGGCTCTCAATGTCTCAACATAAGTATCAACTTATCCTTTATTCCTCAAGCCTCAGCTCTCCACTCAATCTCAATTTGATCTTCTTCACAAGTGTCAACTTGGTCTTCTGGACCTTCAAGCTTCAGCTCTCTCCTCCTTGCAAGTATCAACTTGCTCTTCCTGATCTTCAAGCTTCAGCTTCAATGGCAGTCTTCAAATACAAAGAAGTATCAACTTCTAGCCTTCAATCTTCTCAAGCAAGGAACTCCATCCTCTAGCAAGGGAGAAAGACTCATCTATCAAAAGCAAAGTTTGGATGATTGGTAGCAGAGTGAAGACCAAAGGTCACCACTGAGCATCCTATCATCAGAGAAAGGGACCCTCAAAGGTTCTACCAACTTGTGAAGAGCCACACATCCTACCAAAGGAGGGATGAGGCCTTTACAAGGGGACCTTACATCATAGGGAAGAATGGAAGTGATCAACATCTTCCATGTTTAAGAAGGAAGAGAATCTATCTATAAGCTCTGCCTACAAACCCTAATCTTAACACCTAATCAACACTACACCAAAAGAAGGGAAATCTTCACATCCAAGCTTCTTCATTCAATCCATGGTAGCCCAAGCTTGTTTTCAATCTCATCCAAGAGCAAGAGAGACAAAACCCTAATCTAAGGGAACTAAAGCAGTCATTCTAGTTGAGTTAATGCATTAGAATCATCTAAAGTTAGTATCTAAACTAAAATCAAACTAAAATAGTAAACTACATGATAAATTCCTACAAAAATTTCTAAGGGATCCTAATTCAATCATGAATCTATCCTACAAAAATCAGAGATTGAATCATCCACCAAGCTCTAGAAATAAAATCTAAACCATAAGGTATCAACCATAAACCCTAAAAATGGAGCACCTAAAGTTTCAACCTAGAACTACCATCTACATTCATCACAAAAATGTGAGAAAAATCTATGGGGAGCATGCATATCTATGCTAACTACTCACAAAAAATCAAGGCCAATATCATCATTACATGATCAAACCAAATTCAACAATATCAAGCATCAAACATGATTATTTTAATATCAATTAAAATGTAAAAAATCCCATAAAATCAGAAAATGCATGTTTATCTAAAAAATACTAGATCCTATCATGAATCCAATGCAAAAAGAATGGGATTAATTGAGTTATTTTTCCATTTTTTATGAATTAATCACTAACCATGAATAAAATGAAAAAATAATGAAAATCAAAACAAAATAAACATGCGCGCGGTGTAGATAGCAAGGCAATCCAGTTCATTTTAGCAATTGGGCCATAAGGGGGGTGGGAGTATCAACAATTGCATAAAGCCCAAAACCACAAATTAATGAAACGCTGCGTTTCATTTACTTCAGAAATCCTTCACAAATTTCATGCATGTGTGGCCGTTGGATGGGGTCTTCAGTCAAAGTCCAACCATAATCGGATGGCTATCAAGTCATCTTCCCCAATTTGAATCCCTGAAACTCAGGTCACCTACGCGCCATAGTCACCGCCGGTGACTTTCTCCGGTCATCATTGTCGTTACTGCGAAAATCGGCGCCGGCTGACAGAAGAGTCGCCACCGTGCGTTATTTATCCCAACGGGGGGAAAGGAAACGCTCGAAGTAAACCTCGCAAAAAAAACGGGAAAGGTATGGTCATCGCAACTAAAACCTGGGTTCGGGTGTCGGTTACGCAAGGGGAAGGTATTAGCACCCCTCACGTCCGTCGTACTCGACGGGATCCACGCTTGCTTGGGTTGTCTAAAGGATGCAAAAACAATCTATCTACGGCTGCTAAATCTAAACGGAAGGGAATTGACTCGATAGAGCATCGCGCTCTATGCCTACATATTCTCCAGCGAGAAAGTCAGAGTCAACGTAGTTCGGGACTACAGGGAAAATTGGCTCGCCAAGACCTCGCGTCTTGTGCCTACGTACTTCCACACTGCATGGAAGATCAGAGCTTTACGTAGTTCAGGCTAACTACGGCTATACAGGTTATTCTCACCCAGCAGTGAGAAATTAAACTGGTTTTAAAGGTACGGGAACCTATGGGAAAAACTATGGTCTGGTCTCAAATGCACTCGGGCAAGAGAGAAAAAGGGTAACATCAGTCGTCAGCGGGAAAGTCTCGATCGCACAGCAGCGAGAGAACTAAAGGTTACTTGTTAGTGTGCTCGCTAGGATATCGCATCCTATGCCTACATATTCTCTTCTGGTACGAGAAATCAGAGCAGCTGTAGTTCGGCTACTTCGGGACCACAACTCAAATCTCGTTTTATTAATATTTTGAAAAATGATTACAATGGTTGAGTACTGAAAATAATCCCCTAGGAAATACTATCCTATCCTATGAAGAATCCAATGAAAAAGTCCCCTAACAAGTGGACATTTAAAACTATCTCTAGAAGTGTAAAATAATCTCTATGAAAAAATACACTCTAAAAAAAATATTACATCTAATATTTTTTTCTCTTTTTCATACTTCTATTTTCTTCTTTTTTCATGTCTTTCCTTTTTCTATTTCAATATTTTTCACATTCTTTCTCCTCTTTTTCAATATTTTTCTATATTTTTTCTCTATTTTTTCATACTATTTTTTCAAATATTTCTTTTCTTTTTTCTTTTCATTTTTTTCCATAATATTTCTTTTTATATTTTTTTTCTACACTTCACATTTCTTTCTCTTTTTTAAAATCTCTAAACAAAAATAAATAATAAAAAAAATGAAAAATACAAAAAAGGGGGGGGGGGGGGGGTACAACAGTTTACAGGGGTGTAGTCTGCAGGAAAAAGACATTGGGCCCAGCCCAGAAAAAAATAACAAATAGAAACAAAAAAACTGGGGAGGGGGGCGCAGTTGAAAATTGGAGGGTGTATACAAGAAACTCGTTGGGCCCAGCCCATTGCCGCAAACACACGAAAGGGGGTATGGAGGAGAATGGGGGTGCGAAGTGCAAGAAACATTGGGCCCAAGAAGCCCAATCCCAACCCAGTCCACGAACCCTTCCTCTCTTAGCACCATTCAGAAACCCTAATTCTATCTTCCTCACCTGAACACTGTTCATCCTGCGCCGTCCCCCCCCCCCCCCCCCCCCCACTCTCACCTCTCACGTCTCCGTCTCATTTCTTCTCCTCTCAACCCTCTCAATACCATCTCCAGGCTTCGCTTGAATCAATAATCACCGATGAATAAACAACAAAAACGGAACTAATTACCCCATTCTTGGAAAAACCACATGATCTATCCCTTGACGTTCTTGAAGATTCGGTACTTTCTGGAGATTGCTTGGAGGGCGATGAAACTTGATTGAAGATGTCATAAGATCTTTGGATGAAGATCTTGATGTGTTTCCGGGAAATGGATAGTGATTACGAGGAGATCTTGATAACGGTTCAAAGAGTTGTTGATGAGAAATCTGGAGATGTTCTGGAAAAACGCCGTAGACGAAGATCGTCAAAGATCTTCGCAGATCTTGAAGCGCAACAATGAACATCGTTATTAGTTCTTGAAGGTTGATCTTGGATCTGGACCGAGTTCGTGATGTTGCTTGATGAAGTTCTTGAAAGAAGTTCACTGAAGATCCGTTGAAGTTCTCGACGAAGATCACTGAGTTTCTGATGAACTCGAAGAACTGATGAATGTTGAATGAAGATCTGGGGAGTTCTACTGGACCTCTCGACGAACACCACTCATCGTACTAAGATTCAACCAATTCTAGAAAATGGTGGAGTTCATTGATGGTTGATGATGCTTGGATGAAGGGCGATCGGAGAAGATGATGATGATTGGTGAAAGTTGTTGAGAAGGAAAGTTGGAGGAGGATGAAGATTGGAAGATTTCTGGGGATTTGGCGTTCTCCGGCGAGTTTTACGGCGGCCGGAGGTAGTTGGGTGACCGGCGGGGAGCTGTTAGGGTGGTCGGAAGGTGTTAGGGACGGGAGTTGCATGGCCGCCGGCCATGCAACCGGTGAAGGTTAGATGGTGGACACGTGGCGTAGGGTAGTGGAGGGGTTTGGCGCATGTGTTACGCGTGTTGGAGACGTGGCGGAGTGAGGGAGAGTGAAGTGATGCGTGGCAGTGTGGAATTATGATATGTGGCTAGCTCTTCGCGCTTACACGTGGCCTGAATTTATAGTGGACCTGCTATTTCTGGACTTTTCTGGACCTGCATGAACTGGGCCTCCACACATACCTGGGCCCAACGAAAATGATTAAAAAAAACTCAAAAAATCTGAATAATAAAGTGCTAATGAAAATGAAGATGGATTAATGTGATTAACAAAATGCTAAACGTGATAGAATGGTAATTAACAATTAAATGGAAACGGTAAACCAACAAATGATTAAACTAAACCCTAATATTCTAATACTCTAATTAAAACTGAAAAACAATTAATGGACTAATCTATTATCCTATATTAAAAATATCTATACTAAAAATCAAAACTAAATTCTATATTAGAAAAAATCTATTTAATCTATAAAAGAAAAAAGAATCTATTAAAATATCTATTAAAAAGAAATTCTATTAATACTCTATAAAACAGAATCTAGTTACTTTTATATTAAAAAGAAAATACTTCCCTATTTAAAATACAACCCTAATATTCTAAAAACTATTTATTCTATAACCTATAATATCTATATTAAGAAAATAAAAGGACATCTATTTATTAAAAGAAAAAATAATATCTATATTCTTTCTATATTAAAACCTAAAAACATTTAAAGGCTATTAAAACTCTTAAAAAAAATCTATTAATATTCTATATTATTCTAAAATGATTAAAAAGCTATAAAAACCTAAAAATAGCTAATAAACTCTAGAAAAATCACAATAATTCCCGAAGGAACAAAAATAGCACAAAATCACAAATAATACTGCGAGAGCGCACCAAAATAGTCGGCAAAAATAAACGGACACCGAAACCCCTAAAAACAACAGCGCGAGCTGAAAACACCGGGAATAGCACGACTTTCCGAAAATACGATTCTACTTATCTAAACTGATTAAAAACACCTGAGACGCGAGACGAGAGCTGTGATCCCGATAAAATCAAAACGAATGAAAAATGCACTATATGCGATATGCAGATGCGAATGCGGTCATGCGTCGAAACATAGGACCAAATACGGGACCCGGTTGGTCAAATTTTGGGGTGCAACAGCTGCCCCTATTCAAGCGACTTGGACCTGAATGGTTGAAGAGCGCCCAGCCTTCAAACATTCAAGGTAGATGACGGTTGAATACCAATGAAACCCTGAAATTTGCCAACCGCGGGAATATACTGCAAAACTGCTTGAGGAATAGCCTCCAATGAACTGAAGTTTGGTTGTCACGGCAACAACTGGTCAATTTTCTGTTAAAAATTCTTCTCCCTTGTCAACACCAATCACCTGTGCGACGCCACAAGTATTGGAACAATGCTTCGAAAAGCAAACGACTTGATTCCCATCTCTCTTATGGGATCAAATCCTGTCATCTCACAGTTCACAGCGAACTTGAGGACAATTCTCCTGGGGAACTTCTGAATCGACTGCTCGACACCCATTCTGTCAACAGGAGGCGGCTTCAGAAATCTGATATATGACAATCTTTTTTTTCAGTGCCGACGTAACAACCAAATGAAGAATCACTCCGCTGGGGAAGAAGAGACAACCCAATAACTTTGCAGGTGAACAAATTCGAAAGCCAATAGGTAACCACCCTGATCCATGTTTCGACATGCGTATGCTTGAAAGTGATGCAATGCCCTATATGACATGGAAATGATATACGTTCTGTTTGAAAATGCGATGCCCAGACGGCATGGAAATGCTATATGTTTGTATAAATGCAATGACGATATATGCAAATGCTAACGCAGGCTCGAGCTGCCAGAGAACGCCAGGTCTGAAAACCACTTGGCAAAATAAATGCCGAAGGCAACATCAACTCTACTGGGGATGAACCGAAGTCACAGAACCATCTCAGCAAAATAAATGCTGGAAAAGGGAAACCAAATCCGCTGGGGATAACCGTCCTGCTGGAGAAATGAAAAGGCAACCCTGCTTGGCGACTTCACTGGGGAAAGGAAAAAACAACTCTGCTTGGGGATGCTCCCTTCAAACCATTGGCAATTGATTGTGCTCTGTGGGGATTGACCCAAACCAGGGTTGATTGCGCGCAGCGCGCTGATGGTAATGCCCCTACTATCAAGGATATCAATCTTAATCTGCTGAGAATACTCCTGATCCTACTCTGATACGGGATAAAATACAATCTCGACTCTTCTGGGGATAATACGCAACTTGCATCTGCTGAAGAGTAGCAATTCTGATTTAACAACCTCCACAAGGAATTCAAACATTAATCGGAGCACTGGTATCCCTTGAGCTTCGTATCGGGGAACATGACAACATGCGAGTCCTTGGGAATTACTGTGTCAGATACCTTTTGGTTTTCGTTTTTTTTTTGTTTAGGATAAACATGGGTTATGTACACAGTGGAAGATATGGAAAATACTAGACGAGAACTAGCATTCAAAGGTAGACTACCAGACGAGAACTGATAGGAAAATAGGTTATCGGACAAGAATTGATTCGGCAACGACGTGTACCAGACGAGAACTGATACAACACTTGAAGAAATGGTGACCAGACGAGAACTGGTTACAATAAACTACACCAGACGGGAACTGATGCTTACAATAAACTGCACCAGACGGGAACTGATGCTTACGGAAAGGTGGGCCAGACGAGAACTGGTTACCGGTTTGCCAGGCGAGAACTGGACTTTGGAAACGACTTGGTTACTGACACGCAACAGGTTAAACTGCAGGATAATGATCCAACGACAGCAAGGCTTTTTTTTATTTGAAAGGTTCAGGTTTTTTTTGATAAGGGTAATGACACGATTCCCCGATACTCAACTCCGGCTGGGGATAAATAGACTGGCTGAACAACTTGCCTCAGTACACTCAGCTGGGGATAAAAAGACTGGCTTGAACATCTTGCCCCAGTACACTCAGCTTTCCCCAATCTAACTCTTGGGAGTATTGCTCTGAGCAGCTCACTACGAGACGATCTCGAGATTACTTGCCCCGGTATCTGTACGACAACAAAATTCCATCTCCATTAAACCTCTATCAACTCAGTTGGTTTCAACATTTCTGAACTGACTTGCCCCTGAATGAGCTGACTTGCCCTTGAATGAGCGTTGAGCGACTTACCTGATCTGATTATTCACCTGAAGTCTCTGTTTTCAAATCTCTACGTTCTGCATAACTGCCCCTGATTGGGTCTCGAGAAGACTCACTTCTGATCAACTGCTTCTCACATAAACTGCCCCTGATCAACTGAAGCTTCGGGACTTGTCCTCAGACTAACTGATTCCGAACTCACTGGAAGTCAATGCCCCTGATTCACAGGTCTTCACAACATACACCATTCTGGTTCAGACTGCTGAATTACTTAGTTCTGCTTGACGATTCCCTGTTGGAATTCCTTTCATGCCAACTACTAACCTGCAATTAAAATTGTCTATCTACAAATGGTAATCTTAATGCAGTGGTTATGCAGATTTTGAAAAAATTTGAGCTGTCACTCATTTACATGTCATGATTGTGAGTGACGAATGAACCAGAGTTCAAACGTAGTGGTTACGTGATCAGTGAAAAACACAACAAGGGTGTGACTAGCAAGTCATGAGGGAGTCAGGTTACTCAACCTTGTCGTAATGCGCTTCCAGAATAAACCCTACCTCAAATAGGTCTTTTAAGGGTTGTATCGTGGTCGGGTTCACGGTTCATGAAACAAAGGATCTTTGGCTCAAATTTGGGTTTGTACCCACCCCTTCTACGTGATGATCTCCGATCCTAAGGTTCAGTTAACTTGGCACAAACGCTCGCCTCTTCGAGAGGTATGTTGAATGGTAAGAACCACAATTAAGGAACTCACAGGGCTTTTCCGGAGTGATAGTCACTCTTTTTCGTTTTCGGTGTCTGTGTACACGACTTTGTGACTTGCTGGGGAAAAAAATTTTCTATCCCTTCTTTTTCGTTCCTTTGATTCCCTAATTTTTGCCTGGACTGACTCCTTTCGAGTTCTTTTCGATTTTCTTTTTGAAGTCCAGCGGGATGCCCTGATTTTTGCCTAAGTATTAGCTTTCCAGCTTTTTCTTTCTTTTCACTTAGCGGGCTTTCTTTTCGTTCTTTTGGAACAAAGTCGTGTGACACTGGTTGTCTTGATTGCTCCGAAAGGATTGTAACTGTCTCACTCCTGATTGATGAGGTTTAACCACTGTGGTATAAACTGATCGGTCCTCGAAAGACAACACTCCTCTGTAAGACTTGAACGCTCGGTCAAGCTACAGACAACTACCCTGTCCCGGGTTAAGATGTGAGGGTTGAAAAGTCCGACAAAACTTCTACTTCTTGGCTCGAAGTGGTTAACAAGGGACTAACTCCTTATATCTCCAGTGTTTAGGGGATTTGAAACAATGCCTTATACGTCATCGGTAAGGTCTTATCTGAAAGCATACGATCATTGGTTATGAGTTTATTTTCGTCATCCTCCCTCCAATCTTTGCTAGTCACAGGGATAAAGTGGAGTGAATAAAATGCAAGTGTCAGTGCAATGCAGTAAATGAGCGACAGCGACATGATTAATTCAGAAAAATGCATAGTCACTTTATTATTATCACCATTCGAAACATACAATGTTTAAAAGCAAGTAGTAACTAACAGAAAAGAAACTACAAATGCAAATGATATAAAAGTCTGAGGACTGCCAATGCTGAGGCGCCTGCCTGTCTGAATCACTGGCTTTTGCTGGGGAATACTTTCCGAGTCTACGAGCTTAGACAGCTGAGCGGTTGGTATGAACAAACAGAAGTCCTTCTCGAAAGGAAATACGATCTTGGTCAATCAATTGCTGTACCTTCGCCTGAAATGCTTTACAATCTTCTGTCGAATGTCCTGGAGAGCCACCATGATAACCACACTGAACATGGGGATTATACCCAGGAGGGTAAGGTTCTGGAACTGGCTTAAGAGCTTTAGGTTCCACCAAAGAACTCTGGATCAAGGATGGTAGCAGCTGGCTATACGGCATAGGCACTGGGTGAAAAGGAGCTTTCCTTCGTTCCAAATTGTTGCGAGGTCTGTTCTGATTCTGATGCTGATTCTGATAACCTCGGCCACGAGTTCGCTGATTAGCATGAGGAGCGACATAAGATGCCCCAGGCACGACTGTCTGTTCAGTATAACAAGCCACGGGAGGTACTGATCTCTGATAAGATGAAGAACCGACAAAATTCACTGATTTGCTTCGAGGATATTCAACATTTGGCATGACTGCATTGATCGCAACTCCTTCTTCACTCTGATAGTCACAAGGATATTCAGTTTCACCAGCTTGATCGTTTGAAGTAATCTGAATTTTCCCGATTCTTATGGCATACTCAAGGCGTTCTCCTAATGCTACCACGTCAGAGAAACTTAACGGAAGTCCGAGCAATCTTTCGAAGTACGGATCTTGTAGGGAATCTACAAACATGCTGGTCAGCTCTTGGTCCAAAAGCGGTGGATGCACTCTAGCAGCAAATTCTCTCCATCTCTGAGCATACTTCCTGATAGGTTCATTGTTCTCTTGAGACAGTTTTTGCAACTGCATGCGATGGGGAGCTATGTCTAGGTTATAATCGTACTGCTTCAGAAAAGCTCTGGCTAAATTCATCCATGATTGAATCTGATTTCTCTCTAACTGCATATACCACCTCAAAGATGCCCCAGTCAGACTATCTTGAAAGCAATGGATCATCAATTTGTCATCTCGCACAAATGAAGTCATTCTTCGACAGAACATCATCAAATGTTGCTTCGGACAGCTATCTCCCGTGTACTTCTCAAATTTTGGCACTTTGAACTTATAAGGCAACACCAGGTCAGGAACCAAACACATGTCTACAGCATCCAGGTTAACAGCATCTTTGACTTTCAAAGCTTCAACTTTCTCTTCCAACACTCGGAGTCTTCTATCCTTATCAAGAGCTCTTGGATCTACCATCCTGGCTATTGGAATATCTCTTCGGAAATTCATCACAGGGAAAGCAACACCTTGATTGTTAACAGGAGGACGTTCATTTCGGGCAACAAACTGCTCATGTCGATCTCGGTTCTCAACAGAAGGTTGTACAACTTGGTCTGCAGTAACGTTGTTCGCTTGCGGGAAGTCTTCCATGGAATCATACAGAGGGTTGGACGTCATAGTGAACCCCGTTAAGGTGTTAGGAGACTGGAAATTGCCTTCAGACATAGCTACCAATAGTCTTCAGCTGACTTCAATGCTTGATTCTGCTCAAATCTACTCAACCCCTAGGTCGGCTTCTGACAATCAACAGTTGCTCAATCCAAACTCCGGGTAATCACCTTCAGGAAACAAAGGCTGGATCAGAACTCTGGCTAACTGGCGGATGATATGCAATATGATGCAACACTGTTATGCACATGATATGCAAGATGCAGCAAACAACGGGACCACAACCCCCACACAAATCTGAATACTGCTGCGCTGCTGACGGAGTACGCTCGCTCTGAAGAGAAGACCAAAATAACAGGTAGGTTGGAAGTCAAGGTTCCTGCAAAAAAAACCCCACTCACAGGTATGGACCTATATCTGACAAGGTACAGCATCCTATGCGGTCGTCAGCGTCACAGACTTTCAAAACTGATGATACGATTCCCAGAAGGAGTGGCATCATCAAGTCCTGAAGAGGCCTCACTTAGCTAACTTCCAAATGATCGGTTCCCAGAGTCGACAATCCAACTAACCAGCAACCCGAGCCACCCAAAGGGTGGGACAAGAGGCCAACCAGAAGAACCTCGTCTGAGTGTAGATTTCGCGGGACACTATGACATGCAAAGCATGTGCGCGCCCACTAATTTCTACTCTAATTCTAAGGTGCACTCAAGCCCAGGTCCGGCTTATCTCTCAATCATAGAACACCCGTCACACCCCAGTAGCACAGATAATATCAATAAATAAGCCCCAATAGACAAGCAAACAAGCGCTAGGATTGACTCTCTCTTAGGGGACGTTGGATCCCACATGCATAGGGAACTATCGCAGTCCCCAGCAGAGTCGCCAGCTGTCGCTACTGCGAAAATCGGCGCCGGCTGACAGAAGAGTCGCCAATGGGGGGAAAGGAAACGCTCGAAGTAAACCTCGCAAAAAAACGGGAAAGGTATGGTCATCGCAACCAAAACCTGGGTTCGGGAGTCGGTTACGCAAGGGGAAGGTATTAGCACCCCTCACGTCCGTCGTACTCGACAGGATCCACGCTTGCTTGGGTTGTCTAAAGGATGCAAAAACAATCTATCTACGGCTGCTAAATCTAAACGGAAGGGAATTGACTCGATAGAGCATCGCGCTCTATGCCTACGTATTCTCCAGCGAGAAAGTCAGAGTCAACGTAGTTCAGGACTACAGGGAAAATTGGCTCGCCAAGACCTCGCGTCTTGTGCCTACGTACTTCCACACTGCATGGAAGATCAGAGCTTTACGTAGTTCAGGCTAACTACGGCTAGACAGGGTATTCTCACCCAGCAGTGAGAAATTAAATTGGTTTTAAAGGTACGGGAACCTATGGGAAAAACTATGGTCTGGTCTCAAATGCACTCGGGCAAGAGAGAAAAAGGGTAACATCAGTCGTCAGCGGGAAAGTCTCGATCACACAGCAGCGAGAGAACTAAAGGTTAGTTGTTAGTGTGCTCGCTAGGATATCGCATCCTATGCCTACATATTCTCGTCTGGTACGAGAAATCAGAGCAGCTGTAGTTCGGCTACTTCGGGACCACAGCTCAAATCTCGTTTTATTAATATTCTGAAAAATGATTACAATGGTTGAGTACTGAAAATAAACCCCTAGGAAATACTATCCTATCCTATGAAGAATCCAATGAAAAAGTCCCCTAACAAGTGGACATTTAAAACTATCTCTAGAAGTGTAAAATAATCTCTATGAAAAAATACACTCTAAAAAAAATATTACATCTAATATTTTTTCTCTTTTTCATACTTCTATTTTCTTCTTTTTTCATGTCTTTCCTTTTTCTATTTCAATATTTTTCACATTCTTTCTCCTCTTTTTCAATATTTTTCTATATTTTTTCTCTATTTTTTCATACTATTTTTTCAAATATTTCTTTTCTTTTTTCTTTTCATTTTTTTCCATAATATTTCTTTTTATATTTTTTTTTCTACACTTCACATTTCTTTCTCTTTTTTAAAATCTCTAAACAAAAAGAAATAATAAAAAAAATGAAAAATACAAAAAAAAAGGGGGGGGGGGGGGGTACAACAGTTTACAGGGGTGTAGTCTGCAGGAAAAAGACATTAGGCCCAGCCCAGAAAAAAAATAACAAATAGAAACAAAAAAACTGGGGAGGGGGGCGCAGTTGAAAATTGGAGGGTGTATACAAGAAACTCGTTGGGCCCAACCCATTGCCGCAAACACACGAAAGGGGGGTATGGAGGAGAATGGGGGTGCGAAGTGCAAGAAACATTGGGCCCAAAAAGCCCAATCCCAACCCAGTCCACGAACCCTTCCTCTCCTAGCACCATTCAGAAACCCTAATTCTATCTTCCTCACCTGAACACTGTTCATCCTGCGCCGTCCCCCCCCCCCCCCCCCCACCCACCCACCCACTCTCACCTCTCACGTCTCCGTCTCATTTCTTCTCCTCTCAACCCTCTCAATACCATCTCCAGGCTTCGCTTGAATCAATAATCACCGATGAATAAACAACAAAAACGGAACTAATTACCCCATTCTTGGAAAAACCACATGATCTATCCCTTGACGTTCTTGAAGATTCGGTACTTTCTGGAGATTGCTTGGAGGGCGATGAAACTTGATTGAAGATGTCATAAGATCTTTGGATGAAGATCTTGATGTGTTTCCGGGAAATGGATAGCGATTACGAGGAGATCTTGGTAACGGTTCAAAGAGTTGTTGATGAGAAATCTGGAGATGTTCTGGAAAAACGCCGTAGACGAAGATCGTCGAAGATCTTCGCAGATCTTGAAGCGCAACAATGAACATCGTTATTAGTTCTTGAAGGTTGATCTTGGATCTAGACCGAGTTCGTGATGTTGCTTGATGAAGTTCTTGAAAGAAGTTCGCTGAAGATCCGTTGAAGTTCTCGACGAAGATCATTGAATTTCTGATGAACTCGAAGAACTGATGAACGTTGAATGAAGATCTGGGGAGTTCTACTGGACCTCTCGACGAACACCACTCATCGTACGAAGCTTCAACCAATTCTGGAAAATGGTGGAGTTCATTGATGGTTGATGATGCTTGGATGAAGGGCGATCGGAGAAGATGATGATGATTGGTGAAAGTTGTTGAGAAGGAAAGTTGGAGGAGGATGAAGATTGGAAGATTTCTGGGGATTTGGCGTTCTCCGGCGAGTTTTACGGCGGCCGGAGGTAGTTGGGTGACCGGCGGGGAGCTGTTAGGGTGGTCGGAAGGTGTTAGGGACGGGAGTTGCATGGCTGCCGGCCATGCAACCGGTGAAGGTTAGATGGTTGACACGTGGCGTAGGGTAGTGGAGGGGTTTGGCGCATGTGTTACGCGTGTTGGAGACGTGGCGGAGTGAGGGAGAGTGAAGTGATGCGTGGCAGTGTGGAATTATGATATGTGGCTAGCTCTTCGCGCTTACACGTGGCCTTAATTTATAGTGGACCTGCTATTTCTGGACTTTTCTGGACCTGCATGAACTGGGCCTCCACACATACCTGGGCCCAACGAAAATGATTAAAAAAAACTCAAAAAATCTGAATAATAAAGTGCTAATGAAAATGAAGATGGATTAATGTGATTAACAAAATGCTAAACGTGATAGAATGGTAATTAACAATTAAATGGAAACGATAAACCAATAAATGATTAAACTAAACCCTAATATTCTAATACTCTAATTAAAACTGGAAAAACAATTAATGGACTAATCTATTATCCTATATTAAAAATATCTATACTAAAAATCAAAACTAAATTCTATATTAGAAAAAATCTATTTAATCTATAAAAGAAAAAAGAATCTATTAAAATATCTATTAAAAAGAAATTCTATTAATACTCTATAAAACAGAATCTAGTTACTTTTATATTAAAAAGAAAATACTTCCCTATTTAAAATACAACCCTAATATTCTAAAAACTATTTATTCTATAACCTATAATATCTATATTAAGAAAATAAAAGGATATCTATTTATTAAAAGAAAAAATAATATCTATATTCTTTCTATATTAAAACCTAAAAACATTTAAAGGCTATTAAAACTCTTAAAAAAAATCTATTAATATTCTATATTATTCTAAAATGATTAAAAAGCTATAAAAACCTAAAAATAGCTAATAAACTCTAGAAAAATCACAATAATTCCCGAAGGAACAAAAATAGCACAAAATCACAAATAATACTGCGAGAGCGCACCAAAATAGCCGGCAAAAATAAACGGACACCGAAACCCTAAAAACAACAGCGCGAGCTGAAAACACCGGGAATAGCACGACTTTCCGAAAATACGATTCTACTTATCTAAACTGATTAAAAACACCTGAGACGCGAGACGAGAGCTGTGATCCCGATAAAATCAAAACGAATGAAAAATGCACTATATGCGATATGCAGATGCGAATGCGGTCATGCGTCGAAACATAGGACCAAATACGGGACCCGGTTGGTCAAATTTTGGGGTGCAACAATCATCTCACAACCCTAACTTGCTATAGAATCCACCATAGGCCACGATTCCTTGATGAAACTTGTCCCAAATTCCCTCAGGAACTCAATCATGCCATTAATTCACTCTAAAACCTCAAGATTCGCAAGAACACCATCTCAACTGAAAATGGTAACAACCCTAATTGGTCACTAATTCTCAAATTAATGATCCATAAACCTTCCTACACCATTCTACTATGCATCTAACACAATAATTCTTCTTAATTCTACCCAATTTAAGCTAGAGATTGAAAGTTACTAACCTGAGAATTTCGTGTGCACAGAGGTAGTAAACCTTCAAATCAAGCTCTCAAATGCTCCATACTCCTTCAATGAATCAATTCAAAGCTTCTGTATGCAATGAAATGGATGGAAATGCTCTGGATTCTTGGAACCAATTCTGAGTTGCAGGTGAAGAAATCTGAGATCAAGAACACTATTCAGCCACGAATTTGCCTTGATTATGATCTGGAATCATTCACTAGCATCCATGGAAGTTATTGCAATCAAGAAAATGGAGGGAAAGTGAAGAAAATGGTGTAACCGAATTCAGTTGCAAGCAAGAAATTTTCACACTCAATCTCTATTCTCTCCTTCAATTATCACCAACCTTCAATCTAAACCTCTTCTACATCATATATAGAACATGTATGGATGATCTAGAAAGCTCTAGATCCTTCTAATGAGAAATTCAATATCTCACATCATGGAAATTTCAATCTCATGGTATGCACACATCAGTTCTGCTAGCAGCTTGTATTCACCCTCATTCTCTTCCAATTTCTCTCCTAATGGTATTTTGGATGTGTTTGGATTGAAAGGGACCTTGGTTATGCCTTGAATTTTGGTTTGGCAATTGTTACTTAAGATGTAAGTAACCACTTTTCAAAGCAAGTCCACAAATTAAACCTCAAGTCAAAATTGTGGCAATGTCAATGATCTTAAAATGTGTTTTAGGATCAAAATGGTATGTTACATGCCTTGTTTTGGACATGTAGATCAAAAATCCCAATTTCAAATCCTCAGCAGATGCTCCTCCCGCTGCTGAAAAGTCCAAGGTCAAGTATCCTCATGCCACTGCGGACGAACTTAGGCGAATCAGCAATAGGGAAAGCTCAACATACGTCGACAAATCCAATAGGGAACTTATCAATAAGATTTTCAAGAGAGGGCTCCTTGTGCATGGCATAACCATTCCACTGGCTCGTATTGATCCTCCTCACAGCTCTGATAATGCATCCGGCTCCAGCAGTGTTGCTAGACCAGAGAAAGATTCTGATGACAGTGATAAGGATGTCTCAACAGATAGTGATGACAGTGACTCCAGCTCTTCTAAGGAGGAAGATTAATATGGTGGTGTTGATGGCTTGTTGGTGTGCCTGGGCTGATGATGAATTACTGTTTCTGGTGTGCCTAGGTGTTTATTTTTGGTTCCTTGCTTAGATTTTGGTCTTTATTTGACAACTGAAATTTGTGTGTTGCTCTTCATGAGCTTTATGTTGTAATGACCCTTAACATTTGCACTTATGTTGATCTATACTATTAGTTTAGTTATGATCTAATTTGTGGCTAAAAAGGGGGAGAAATGGTAGTAGTAATTGAGTAACAACAGGTTAGAGAGGTGTTAAAATGGTATGTCTCACAAGTGGAAGAACAAGTGAAAGACTTGGTTGAGTTACTGCTACTATGTGAATTCCTAGTAGGAATGTGTGTTAGAACTGTGTGAATTCCTAGTAGAAATGTATGTTAGAACTGTGTGAGCTCTTAGCTGTTGATTAGGAGTGTGTGTATCTGCAGGGTGTTTGCAGAATGCGTGTGGCTGTGCATCTTTTCAGGGGGAGTAGCATAGGGTGATTGTGGATGTCATCCTGAATGTCCTGACATCCAGAATCCAGTCTGGATAAATATGCATGACTACTGTGTGTGCGGGTTATGTGTGCACTGATGTGTTGTGCATCAGTTGAGGGGGAGTGTCACTAGATGATCCACAGATCAGTGTTATACCTAGCAGGTAGTCCTTAGGGTGGGAAGATGACTCTGATATGGTATTGTAGTTGTGTGTGTTTAGCTAGTAGCTTTCTTGCATGTATGGTATAATTTCTGCTGCTTGTAATCTCTGATATGGTAATAGAATGTTTTAGCCAAAAATTTGCTAAAGGGGGAGTTTGTAGATGCTTTTGATTGACTGCATTTTATGGCAAAACATTGATGGATGTATGAATGTCATGACTTATGTTATGACATACATAATAAGGATTCAGTAGGGTAACTTTAAATAGCTAAGAGTCACTTAAGTTGGATGTCATGACTGAATGTTATGACATCGAGCGTATGACATCAGGCACGCAGGTTTTAGTTTTCTGTTATTAGATTAGGCTATACTTCAAGAAACATTCTAGGATGCCTAGTTATCTCAGGCGACATGTTAGGGATGGCTGAGGATAACATAGAACACCCCTGACCTAATTGGAAAGGCGCAGCTTCATGAAGAGAGTTTTATCTTGGGTAAACCTAATTTCTTCATCAAGGCCCAAAGCAAGTATGCCGCTATAAATAACAGAAGGATCACTCCTAATAGAGTAGAGCTTCTGGAGAGAGATTGAAAGGTGTAGTTTTGTGAGTAAAGAAGTCTGATTGTATCAGTTGTTCTTCACGTGTGTATTGTGTCTTAGGATACTTATATACCAAGCAATTATTTGCTGTATGATTGCTTTGGTTTAGTGTTTGTGAACTGTTTGTTCAGTGTGTCACTCTAAGCTTTTAAGAAAGAGAGTTGTGTCACTTGATCAAAGCTGTGAAGCAAGATCATGGTGTGTTTGAAGTGTGACTTCATTGCCTTTTGTAACTTTGAATTGGTTAATATCACTACTGTGATTGAGGGGGAGTGAGCGGGAAACTCTGGTCTAGTATTAGGCTGAAGTGTCATTGGGTAGGTCTTAAGTGAAGAGTGCAAACTGGTTGTTTGACTCTGAATTAATTCTACTAATAGTAAATTTCCTCCCTGGCTTGGTAGCCCCCAGATGTAGGAGTGGTTGGCACTGAACTGGGTAAACAATTACTTGTGTTATTTACTGCTTTCCATTTACTACTTAATTTCAGTAGTCCGTGTTACAGTGGATGTCATAAAATCCGAGATAGCATCCACTGTGTGGTTGCCAGAATTTTAATTGGCATCAGAGCAGGCACCCTGCCTGTTATTTTCTAGGTGAGATCTAGGGAAGATAAATTCTGGTACTATGGACAAGGATATATGATTCACAAATAGACCACCAGTTCTGGATGGCTCAAATTATGACTACTGGAAACATAGGATGATAGCCTTCTTGAAGTCTTTAGATAGCAAGGCATGGAGAGCTGCAAACTCAGGATGGGAACATCCAGTGAAGACTGACAAAGATGGATTATCTGTGTTAATACCAAAGAATAAGAGGCCTTTGAATGCATTATTTAATGGTATAGACAAGAACATTTTCAGACTAGTGCATCATTGTGAACTGGCTAAAGAGGTTTGGGATACCCTCAAAACTACTCATGAAGGCACCTCAAAGGTCAAGATGTCAAGATTGCAGATGCTGACCACTAAATTTGAAAATCTGAGAATGAAGGAGGATGAGACTATTCATGAATTCTACATGAATATTCTTGAGATTGACAACACCTCAGGTGCTTTAGGAGAAAAGATGTCTGAAGAAAAGCTAGTGAGGAAGACTTTAAGATCTTTGCCTAAGAGGTTTTCCATGAAAGCCACTACTATTTAAGTAGCTCAAGATATATGCAACATGAAAGTGGATGAACTCATTGGTTCACTCCAAACTTTTGAGATGGGAATCTGTGATCAGGTTGAGAAGAAGAACAAAAGCATAGCCCTTGTCATAAATTCATTAGAAGTCTCTGATGAAGACAATGATGGAAGCAAGGAGAATCTCTCAGAAGTTGTAGTTATGCTTGGAAGACAATTCAACAGACTCATGAAAAGGGTAGATAAGAAGAGTAGATTTAATGTCAATAACATCTCATCTAACATTAACAAAAGAGCCAAGTCTGAAGAAAAGTCCAACCAAGACAAAGGAGCTCAGTGTTATGAATGTGAAGGATATGGGCACATTAAGGTAGAATGTCCCACCTATCTCAAGAGGCAAAATAAGGGCCTAACAGTTACTTGGTCTGATGGAGACTCAGAGAGTGGATCAGATGAAGAATCTGCCAAACATGTCACTGTTCTGAATAGTGTATGCATATCTGATGGTGACTCAAGTGAAGATGAGCTGACCTTTGAAGAACTTGCAACCTCATATAAACAGCTATACCTCAGAAGTGCTGAAGTATGTCTACTAGGGGAGAAGCATAAGAAAATCATCAAGAAGTTGGAAGCTGAGAAGAAGGAGAATCTTTCAACCATTGACTCACTCGACAGTGAGGTCAAAATGTTAAACTCCAAACTTGATCAAATGACAAAATCTGCCAGGATGCTAAACCCTGGGACAGACACTCTAGAAAAAATCCTACTGAGTAGTCAGAAAGCAGGAAACATGTTTGGATTGGGTTTTGTTGATGAACAGAAACACACCTTGGGATTCAAGAAACCAAAGGCTGAAAATCATAGACCAAACCGGATGTCACGACCAATGTCACAACATCAGAAGAACCAAAACATGTATCAGGAAAGGAGAAAGTCCAAAAGGTGGAGGTGTCACTATTGTGGTAAATTTGGACACATAAAACCTTTTTGCTTCAGTCTGCATGGATTCCCTAGTCACTCTTATCAAGATGCTCCTGTCAAGATGCAGCAATGGGTGGCAAAGGAGGTTGGTCTGATAGCTCATACTTCTCTGAGAGTGTCAGCTAAAGACGACTGGTAATTTGATAGTGGATGCTCTAAGCACATGACTGGAATAAAGAATCTATTGGTGGACATCAAACCACATTCCACTAGGTATGTGACCTTTGGTGATGGAGCAAAAGGGGAAATCAAAGGTGTTGGGAAACTAGATTGTCCTGGAGTTCCTAATCTAGACAATGTATTGCTGGTGAAAGGACTAACTTCCAACTTAATCAGTATCAGTCAGCTCTGTGACCAAGGACTCAATGTCAACTTCACACAGGGAGAATGTGTTGTCACAAATAGAGATAAAAAGGAAGTCATGAGGGGAGCTAGGTCTAAAGACAATTGCTACTTGTGGGAGCCTCAAACCTCAAGTAACTCCTGAAGGTAGGAAAAACACTTAGAAGGGGGGGGGGTAGAATAAGGGTTTTAAAAACAATTAAGATGATAGTAAAAATAACAAGGTATTTGTATCCTGGTTCGTTTGAACTCAAACTAATCCAGTCCACCCTACTAAGTAGATTTTCCTATCTCAACAAGGACTTAATCCACTAAATTAAACTGATTACAGTGTTAACCACTAAGACAAACAGTCTTAGTTTTCTCAAGAAATCTGACCACACTTGGTCTCTTAAGGAATCGTTTACAAAGGATAAACTAACAATGTGTTTAAGAGTTGCTTCTAAAAAGCTATATCACAACTGTGATTTTTACACAAGTTTAAAAACGAAATAAAAACTATTCAGCTTTGAAGAATGTTTGTATGATTTGCTTGTTGAATAATTTGTCAAGTGATTCGCCAATAATTTCGTCAACTTTGAAGTGATGTTGAGACTTGCTTTTATAGTACTTAAAGTCCATTTCTCAAAGACTGTGCAACATTGTACATTCTAATTCTTTTGTCTTCTATTGACTTTTCCTTTCTCATAAGGGGATTGTTCAGACAAATCCTTTTTGTCTGAATTCCTGTGTCATGCACGAATGAGGAAAGAGCCATTTGGATAAGGACAAGGAATATGCCAACGGATCTTTATTTGAACAGCATCTTCTTCAACAACTTTGGAACGTCTTGCATCAGATCCTCTGATGATGTTCCTAGTTCTTCATATCAGAGTTACTCTAACAGAGTTTTGCAGTAAAGTGCTTTAGCGTGAAAATCTTTATCAGAGCAGACTTGCTTATCAGAGCCTCTGTACTTGCAGTGTTAAGTACTTCCAGAGTCTTTTGATATTTTACTGTATGTTCTTTACTCAGATTCTTCTCAGCTTCACTCAGAGTCATTTGGAGCAGATCAGAGTCTTCTGATGTATTGCGTCTGACGCTCAGAACCTTATCGTTTTGTAGTGTTCAGAGGCGTTCTTGCTTCCAGAATAATATTAATTTTGATATCTGAAACAAATAAAAACTTGAACAGAATTAGAGTATATATTTCTTTTAAACAAAATTTCATAAATGTTATCATCAAAACAATGAGATATATTAAACACCAATCTGTGTTCTAACAATCTCCCCCGTTTTGATGATGACAAAAACTATGGGAAATTTTGTTCAAATTGAAAGAAATATATCTCCCCCTGAAATGAATACTTCTGAAAAAATTAAATACTTCCCTTTCAGCTTTTGTATTCTTTTCAGCATCAGAGCAAACTTGTAGATTCTCAGATTCTTGTTCAGAGTTAATTTTTAGAAATTTGTCAGATGAGAATTATTAGCTCTGAAACACTCAAAAATATGATTAGATGTAATTTATCATGTATGAGTTGCCTTTGGTATCTGTTTATGTGAATTATCAAAATTACCATTTTCTCCCCCTTTTTGTCATATAAAAAAGAATCTGATTAAGAAAAACTTTAAGACAAAAAAATAATAGAGGAAAACAATAAATCATATGATAGATCAATGTTGGAAAAAACACAACATTCACAGATGCATTGATAAAAATAATCCAAAACAAAAACAGACAAACAGTTAACACATAAGTGCACAAATAACAAAGAAACTAAGAAGAAGAACGGGAAGCCAAAATCCTCAGAAGATTTGTTATCCTAGAGGTTGACTCTTCTTGCTTCGCCATCCAAGTCTTGATTTCTTCAGTGGTCTTTTCTTGCTTTACCATCCAAGATCTTATCTCAGTGTTGCTAGCCTCTAGCTGAGCAAACTTAGCATTCAGATCTCCATCTTCTTTCTTCACTTCAGATGACTCAGAAGCATACGCAGAAGCATATGCATTGTGAATAACCATATAAGCAGATACATTATATACAATCATGTCTGAAGGTTGAACAAAGTCAAGAGTTTCTTCAGGACCAGGAGCATAACCTTCTGGAATGACTTCTTCAGGCCTAGACACTTCAGCAGTCTCAGATGTAGCAAAGTCTTCAGAAGGAAGACAGACATCCTTTGCAGGTGTGTTTTCTAGAAGCAAAGTTGGATTTCTGCTACCTCTCAGAAGAGTGAGTCTGACAGCTTCAGCAAATCTGACCTTTGCATCATCAGAGCAAATCGCTTGAAGATTTGAAGCCACAAAGTTGAATCTGGTTTTGAATCTCTTCCAGATAGCTTCAGAATCATCAAGATTCATCCTTGAAAGACATTCCTTCTTAACAGAAGATAACCACATTTTTATTTCTTTCTCAGATCTTCCGAGACTTGTTAGATCAGAGTTTCACAAAAAATAAATAACGTACCAAAAGAAATAATCAGATGACTTACTTCAGAGTATAGACATTAATCATATTTCATCTGAATAAATTTGCTTCTGAATAATAGTTTTATTCTGGACAAAAATCCATACTAATATTCTTCAGAATAAATTTAAACCTATCTTCAGCAAGGGGTTTTGTGAAGATATCATCCCATTGATGGTCTGTATCAACAAAATTCAAACTTATAATTCTCTTCTGAACATAGCCTCTGATGAAATGATGTTTAATTTCTATATGCTTTTCCTTAGAATGTAAAATGGGGTTTTTAGATAGGCAAATAGCATAAGTATTATCACAGAAGATATAAATGTTACTCTCATGTATCTGATAATCTTCTAGTTGACTTTTCATCCAGAGCATTTGTGTGCTACAACCAGCAGCAGCAATATATTCTGCTTCTGTTGTTGAAAGTGCTATTGTGTGTTACTTCTTGCTGAACCATGAGATTAGATGACTTCCCAGAAATTGACAGCTTCTAGAAGTACTTTTACATTCTATTCTGTCTCCAGCATAATCGGCATCACAAAATCCAACTAATCTGTATTCATCAGATCTTCTATAACATAAACCCACGTTAGTAGTACCTTTCAGATACCTCAGAATCCTCTTAATAGATGTTAAGTGAGATTCTCTAGGATCTGATTGGAATCTAGCACATAGACAAACACTAAAGCGGATATCAGGTCTGGAAGCAGTCAAGTACAGAAGAGAACCAATCATACCTCTGTAGAGCTTCTGATCTACCTTTTTACTTAGCTCTTCTTTACCTAGAGTGCTTGTTGGATGCATTGAAGTCTTTGCTAGCTTACTTTCTATCATGTTGAATTTCTTCAAAAGCTCCTTTACATACTTTGTCTGATGTATGTAGGTGCCTTCTGGAGTTTGATTCACTTGAATTCCCAGAAAGAATCTGAGTTCTCCCATCATGCTCATTTCAAATTCTGCCTGCATAGATTGAGCAAACTCTTTTCCAAGCATAATATTGGTAGTTCCAAAAATAATATCATCTACATAAATTTGACAAATTAAAATGTCTTTCTTAATTGATTTATGGAAGAGAGTAGTATCAACTTTTCCTCTGATAAAATTATTTTCCAGAAGAAAATTACTTAGCCTCTCATACCAAGCTCTGGGAGCTTGTTTTAAGCCATAGAGTGATTTCTTCAGTTTAAAAACGTGTTCTGGAAATTTTTCTTTTTCAAAACTAGGGGGTTGATGAACATAAACTTCCTCTTCTATGAAGCCATTTAAGAAAGCACTTTTAACATCCATCTGATACAGAGTGGTGTTATTCTGTGCAGCAAAAGAAATAAGCAAGCGAATAGATTCTAACCTTGCCACAGAAGCATATGTATCTTTGTAATATATACCTTCTTGCTGACTATATCCTTGAGCAACCAGCCAAGCCTTGTTTCTGATAACTTCTCCTTGCTCATTCAGCTTGTTTCTGAAAACCCACTTAGTTCCAATAATATTAAATCCTTTTGGTCTTGGAACCAGATCCAAAACGTCATTCTTTGTGAATTGGTTAAGCTCCTCTTGCATAGCAAGTATCCAGTCATTATCTTGCAGAGCCTCATCCACAGAGGTAGGTTCAATAATAGATACCAAGCCAAACAATGACATTCCAAATGATCTGAGAAAGGATCTTGTTCTGATAGGTTCATCCTTCTTTCCAATTATCATTTCCTCTGGATGAGAGGCTTTGATTCTGGATGATCCTTTAACAGTTGGTTTTTCAGAAATTGTCAAGCTGTCCATCTAAGCAGTCAAAGGAGTAGCATCTGACGTTGCTTCTGGTGCTTTTGCTTGAGCTTTGCCTGCCTCTGATTCTTCAGAGTCTGTGAGAATGACTTCTCTATCTGCATAAATTTCAAGCTGCTTTGGCTTTTGATTGCCAAGCTTATCATCAAATTTAACATGAGTTGATTCCTCTACAATCTGTGTCTCAGTATTGTATACTCTGTAGCCTTTAGAGCGTTCAGAATATCCAAGCATGAAACACTTCTGAGCTTTAGAATCAAACTTGTTCAAATTTTCCTTAGTATTCAAACTAAAACAAACACATCCAATAGGATAGAAATAAGAAATGTTAGGCTTTCTATTCCTCCACAATTCATAAGGAGTCTTCTCCAGAAGAGGTCTTACAGACACTTTGTTCTGAATATAACATGTTGTATTAATTGCTTCTGCCCAAAAATGTTTGGCCATGTTTGTCTCGTTGATCATGGTTCTGGCCATTTCTTGCAATGTTCTATTTTCCTTTCTACAATCTGTTGAGGAGTTCTAGGACAAGAAAAATCATGTGCAATGCCATTTTTTTAAAAATATTTTTCAAAGTATTTATTTTCAAATTCTCCACCATGATCACTTCTGATTTTAACCGTTTTAAATTCTTTTTCGTTTTGGACTTGATTGCAGAAGTCAAAAAATACAGAATGTGACTCATCCTTGTGTTTCAGGAATTTTACCCATGTCCATCTGCTGTAGTCATCAACTATGACTAACCCATACTTCTTGCCTCTAATGGATGCAGTTTTCACTGGTCCAAACAGATCAATATGAAGTAGCTCTAATGGTCTAGAGGTAGAAACAACATTTTTAGCTTTGAAAGAAGATTTTGAAAATTTTTCTTTCTAACATGCTTCACAAAAAGCATCTGAGTTGAACTTCAACTGAGGAAGTCCTCTGACCAGATTGAGTTTATTAATCTGAGATATACGTCTCATACTAATATGACCCAATCTTCTATGCCAGACCCATTGCTCATCATTAACAGACAGAAGACATTTTACATTTTGAACTTTTAGTTCTGAAAGATTAATTTTGTAAATGTTGTTCTTCCTTTTCCCATTAAAGAGGATTGAACCATCTTTTTGACTCACAGCTTTACAACATTTATGATTGAAGATTATATCATAACCATTGTCACTTAGTTGACTTATGGACAATAGATTATGTGTTAATCCTTCAACAAGTAAAACATTAGATATGGAAGGGAGGTTACCATTACCTATAGTTCCAGAGCCAATGATTTTGCCCTTCTGGTTCCCTCCAAACTTCACATCACATCCAGATCTAAGTTCCAGGCTTTGGAGCATAGACCTTCTTCTCGTCATGTGTTGTGAGCAGCCAGAGTCTAGGTACCATGTTTGGTGTCTCAACTTTGTTGCAAAGGACATCTGCAACAAAGATTATTTTGTCCTTAGGTACCCATATTTTCTTGGGTCCTCTGGGGTTAGTAGGTTTGAAATTCTGTCTGAATTTCTTTCCCTTAAAAGCATCTTTGTTCTAACGAAATTTTGGTTTAACGAAAGCTTTAGTGTTTTGATCTGTACGTGTGTGATTGATATCATTCAGATGGCCATATTTAACATGGGTGTACAAAGGAGAATACTTAATGATCAGTTTATCAATAGGTTTTGGATTTAAATCCTTCCTAGAGGATGATTCATATCCAATTCCTTTTCTATTGTTTCTGCTTACGCCATAGATCATGAAAGCCATTTTGCTTCTATCTAGGCATATGGACAGAAACCTCTAAAAACTATAATCATACTCTTCTAAAATGTTTTTAGAGCATGACATTGGATCTGAGTCATACTTTTGAGCTTTTTGTAAATCATTTTTCATTTTAATATTATTTGCTTTAAGCTCAGCAACTTCTGATCTCAGTTGATCAGTCTCAGATGCAAGATAGCTCTGAAGCTTCTTGTATTTGAGTTTGATCTTACTGTTGCTTTCAAGAATTTCAGATAAACTTTCAGTAAGTTCAGCTCTAGTAAGTTCATAAAATATCTCTTCTAAATTTGATTCTAATCCAGATTCAGTTGTTTCTTCGTGGTCCTCCATGTCAGCCATCAGTGCTACATTAGCACATTCATCTTTTGAATCTGATGAAGATTCAGAAGCATCTGAATCATCCCACGTGGCCATTAGAACTTTCTTCTTCTTTTCAAACTTCTTTCTGGGTTCCTCCTTCAGAAGTTTGGGACATTCATTTTTATAGTGGCCTGGCTCCTTGCACTCGTAGCACACTACGTCTTTCTTTCTAGATTTCTTGTGTCCGGAAGATTCGCCACGTTGATCAGATCTCTTGAAGTTTCTGAACTTCTTTTGTTTATGCTTCAAGAGTTGGTTTATCCTTCTGGACAGGAAAGACAGTTCATCTTCTTCAGAGGAAGATTCTTCAGAGCTTTCTTCAATTACCTGCAAAGCTTTAGTAGATTTGTTAGATTTTAGCGCAACAGACTTACCTTTCTTCTGAGGTTCGTCTTCTTCCAGCTCAATTTCATGAGTTCTTTAGGAACTGAGTTCCTCCAGAGTGATCTTATTCAGATCCTTTACAAGCTTCAGCGGTGTCACCATTGGTCTCCACCTTGTTGGTAAGCTTCTGATTATCTTCTTGACATGATCAGAAGTAAAGTAACCTTTGTCCAGAACCTTCAAACCAGCAGTTAGAATCTGAAATCTTGAGAACATAGCCTTTAATAGAATGGTTCTCGCCTTGTGATGATTTCTAAAATCCTTTTTCTGTTGATCAGTCATTGACTTTCTGTCAACCTTTTTGCCTTCATCATTTGTAGGATGAATATAACCATCAATAACCAAATCCCATAAGTCAGCGTCATAGCCTAGAAAGAAACTTTCTATTCTATCTTTCCAATAATCAAACTTCTCACCATCAAACATGGGAGGTTTGGTGTTGATTGTGTCTCTATCATCATATTTGTTGTTGTTTGAAGTTGAAGTTTCAGCCATGATAAAACAAGAATAATAGATCAAGAGTTTTTCCCAACAGGATATTTCTCTGTCACGGTTAAGTGATAGCACTTGCAGAACCAGAGCTCTGATGCCAACTGAAGGTAGGAAAAACACTTAGAAGGGGGGTTGAATAAGGGTTTTAAACACTATTAAGATGATAGTAAAAATAACAAGGTATTTTTATCCTGGTTCGTTTGAACTCAAACTAATCCAGTCCACCCTACTAAGGTGATTTGCCTATCTCAACAAGGACTTAATCCACTAAATCAAATTGATTACAGTGTTAACCACTAAGACAAACAATCTTAGTCTTCTCAAGAAATCTGACCACACTTGGTCTCTTAAGGAATCTTTTACAAAGGATAAACTAACAATGTGTTTAAGAGTTGCTTCTAAAAACCTATATCACAACTGTGATTTTTACACAAGTTTAAGAACGAAATAAAAAACTATTCAGCTTTGAAGAATGTTTGTATGATTTGCTTGTTGAATAATTTGTCAAGTGATTCGTCAATAATTTCTCAACTTTGAAGTGATGTTGAGACTTGCTTTTATAGCACTTGAAGTCCATTTCTCAAAGACTGCGCAAAACTGTGCATTCTGTTGCTTTTGTCTTCTATTGAATTTTCCTTTCTCAGAAGGGGAATGTTCAGAAAAATCCTTTTTGTCTGAATTCCTGTGTCATGCACGAATGAGGAAAGAGCCGTTTGGATAAGGACAAGGAATATGCCAACGGATATTTATTTGAACAACATCTTCTTCAACAACTTTGTAACATCTTGCATCAGATCCTCTGATGATGTTCCTAGTTCTTCAGATCAGAGTTACTCTAACAGAGTTTTGCAGCAAAGTGCTTTAGCATGAAAATCTTTATCAGAGCAGACTTGCTTATCAGAGCCTCTATACTTGCAGCGTTAAGTACTTCCAGAGTCTTCTGAAATTTTACTGTATGTTCTTTACTCAGATTCTTCTCAGCTTCACTCAGAGTCATTTGTAGCAGATCAGAGTCTTCTGATGTATTGCTTTTGACACTCGTAGCTTTATCGTTCTGTAGTGTTCAGAGGCGTTCTTGCTTCCAGAATAATATTAATTTTGATATCTGAAACAAATAAACACTTGAACAGAATTTGAGTATATATTTCTTTTATAAAAAATTTCATTAATGTTATCATCAAAACAATGAGATATATTAAACACCAATCTATGTTCTAACAACTACACTATTTGCTCTATGACCAAAGAAGAAAAGGAAGTCAAACTGTGGCATCAAAAACTTGGACATCTTCATCTAAGAGGGATGAAAAAGATCATTTCCAAGGAAGCTGTGAGAGGAATTCCAAAGCTGACTATTGATGAAGGTAAGGTCTATGGTGAATGTCATGTTGGCAAGCAAACCAAGATGTCACATCCAAAAATTTGCCATCTTGCAACATCCAAATTTATTGAACTGTTGCACATGGACCTGATGGGACCAATGCAGGTAGAGAGTCTTTGTGGAAAAAGGTATGCTTATGTAGTTGTTGATGATTACTCTAGATACACCTGGATAAGTTTCACCAGAGAAAAATTAGATGTCTTTGAAGTCTTCAGAGAGCTGTGCATCAGACTTCAAAGATAAAAAGAATATGGTGTGGTCAAGATCAGAAGTGATCATGGTAAGGAGTTTGAGAACTCTAAGTTTGCTGAATTCAGCTCATCTGAAGGAATCAGTCATGAATTCTCCTCCCCTGTTACTCCTCAACAAGATGGAGTAGTGGAAAGAAAAAAACAGGATTATCCAAGAATCTGCTAGAGCCATGATTCATGCAAAGAAATTGCCTATGCATTTTTGGGCTGAAGCAATGAACACAACATGCTATGTTCACAACAGAGTTACCTTGAGAAAATGAACTACCTCCACTCTGTATGAGATAAGGAAAGGAAGGAAGCCAACTGTGAAGTATTTTCATGTATTTGGAAGCAAGTGTCATCTTGACAGATCATGAATAAAGGAGGAAAATGGATCCCAAAAGTGATGAAGGAATTTTTCTGGGATACTCTACCAATAGCAGAGCCTATAGAGTATATGAATCTAGAACAAAAGTCCTGATGGAGTCCATTAATGTCATTAATTGATGTTGGAAGATTCCTTGAGACACCTGCTGAGGGTATGGTCAATGCTGAAGATACTCAAAATGTAACCCCTAATTCTGAATCAGAAACTCCCAACGAAGAACCTTCTATCAGGATCCTGAAAGATCATCCCAAAGATTTGATCATTGGAGACCCCAACAGTGGTGTAAGAACCAGAACCAGAGAAATTGTCTCAAATTCATGCTTTGTATCCAAGATTGAACCAAAAAATGTGAAGGAGGTTCTAACTGATGAATATTAGATCAAGGCCATGCAAGATGAATTGGAACAGTTTAAATAGAATAAAGTGTGGGAATTGGTTCCAAGACCTGAAGGAACAAACATCATTGGAACCAAGTGTATTTACAAGAACAAGTCTGATGAACAAGGAGTTGTAACCAGAAACAAGGCTAGATTAGTGGCATAAGGTTATACTCAAGTTGAAGGAATTGATTTTGATGAAACTTTTGCACCATTTGCAAGACTTGAGTCAAACAGGTTGTTGTTAGGAATTGCCTGCATTATGAAATTTAAACTATTCCAGATGGATGTGAAGAGTGCTTTTCTGAATGGATATCTGAATGAGGAAGTTTATGTGGCACAACTCAAGGGATTTTAGGATCCCAACTTGACAGACCATGTATACAAGTTGAGGAAGGCACTGTATGGATTGAAGCAAGCACCTAGAGCTTGGTATGAGAGACTGACTGAATTCCTTACCACCAATGGATACAGAAAAGGAGGGATAGACAAGACCCTTTTTGTAAAGGATGCATGTGGAGAAATCATGATTGCACAATTTTATGTGGATGACATAGTGTTTGGAGGGATGTCAGACAAAATGGTGAAACAATTTGTCAATCACATGCAATCTGAGTTTTAAATGAGCATGTGTGGTGAATTAACTTACTTCCTTGGATTGCAAGTCAAGTAAATGGAAGATTCCATATTTATCTCCTAAAGTAAATATACCAAAAACATAGTCAAAAAGTTTGGGATGGACAATGTTGGTCACAAAAGAACGCCTGCACCCACTCATGTGAAGTTATCAATAGATGAGAGTGGTACTAGTGTTGATCAAAGCCTGTATAGAAGCATGATTGGAAGCTTGTTGTATCTAACAGCTATCAGACCTGATATTGCCTTTGCAGTTGGTGTGTGTGCTAAATATCAAGCAGATCCTAAGGTAAGTCACATAAATCAAGTCAAAAGGATTCTCAAATATGTGAATGGAACTTATGATTATGGTATACTTTACTCTCGTTGGTGTGATCCTACTTTATCTGGATATTGTGATGCTGACTGGGCTGGAAGTTCTGATGATAGAAAGAGCACCTCTGATGGATTCTTTTTCTTAGGAAACAACCTCATATCATGGTTCAGCAAAAAGCAAAATTGTGTCTCATTATCCACTGCTGAAGCTAAATACATAGCAGCTGGTAGCAGTTGTTCTTAACTGGTCTGGATGAAGCAAATGTTGACTGAATACAATGTCACTCAGGATGTCATGACATTGTACTATGACAATCTAAATGTTATCAACATCTCCAAGAATCCAATTCAGCAGAGCAGAACCAAGCATATTGATATCAGGCATCACTTCATAAGAGACCTTGTGGAAGACAAAGTAATCACCTTGGAACATATGTCCACTGAATTACAGCTAGCTGACATTTTTACAAAGGCTTTAGATGCTGCCAAATTTGAGAATCTAAGAGGAAAATTGGGAATTTTCGTGTATGCGGACCTATAGCAATTACTGGCCAGAGGGAGTGGTCAGGATAAATAATGTTTTATTAGAAAACACTTGGTCCAACCTACGTATTTAATGCATTCCACATCCTTGACCAGTAAAGCTCGGCATTCCACACCAATTATCTTATTCCTCATCCAATTCACTCAGTGTCCCTACTCTCTAAAATTTCTCTCAGACCTTCATTCTCAGTCCCCACTCAACATCAAAATGTCTTTCCATCATGGTGCATCTTCATCCAAGACCCATCCCAAATCCTCAGCAGATGCTCCTCCCGCTATTGAAAAGTCCAAGGTCAAGTATCCTCCTCCCACTGCGGACAAACTTAGGCGAATCAGTAATAGGGAAAGCTTAGCATACGTCGACAAATCCAATAGGGAACTTGTCGATAAGATTTTCCAGAGAGGGCTACTTGTGCAAGGCATAACCATTCCACTGGCTCAACAAATAGTGATGACAGTGACTCCAGCTATTCTGAGGAGGAAGATTAATATGGTGGTGTTGATGGCTTGCTGGTGTGCCTGGGCTGATGGTGAACTACTGCTGCTGGTGTGCCAAGGTGTTTATTTTTGGTTCCTTGCTTAGGTTTTGATCTTTATTTAACAACTGAAATCTGTGTGTTGCTCTTCATGAGCTTTATGTTGTAATGACCCTTAACATCTGCACTTATGTTGATCTATACTATTAGTTTAGTTATGATATAATTTGTGGCTAAAAAGGGGGAGAAGTGGTAGTAGTAATTAAGTAACCGCAGGTGAGAGAGGTGTTAGAATGGTATGTCTCTCAGGTGGAAGAACAAGTGAAAGACTTGGTTGAGTTACTGCTACTGTGTGAATTCCTAGTAGGAATGTATGTTAGAACTGTGTGAATTCCTCGTAGAAATGTATGTTAGAATTGTGTCAGCTCTTAGCTGTTGATTAGGAGTGTGTGTATCTGCAGGGTGTTTCCAGAATGTGTGTGGTTGTGCATGTTTTCAGGGGGAGTAGCATAGGATGTTATGCTTCACAAGTGATTGTGGATGTCATTCTGAATGTCCTGACATCCAGAATCCAGTCTGGATAAATATGTGTGACTACTGTGTGTGCAGGTTATGTGTGTATTAATGTGAAGTGCATCAGTTGAGGGGGAGTATCACTAGATGATCCACAGATTAGTGTGATACCTAGCAGGTAGTCCTTAGGGTGGGAAGATGACTTTGATATGGTATTGTAGTTGTGTGTGTGTTTAGCTAGTAGCTTTCTTGCATGTATGGTATAATTTCTGCTGCTTGTAATCTCTAATATGGTAACAGAATGTTTTAGCCAAAAATTTGCCAAAGGGGGAGTTTGTAGATGCTTTTGATTGGCTGCATTTTATGGAAAAACATTGATGGATGTATGAATGTCATGACTCATGTTATGACATACATAATAAAGATTCAGTAGTGTGTAGTTTAAATAGCTAAGAGTCACTTAAGTTGGATGTCATGACTGAATGTTATGACATCGAGCGTATGACATCAGGGCACGCAGGTTTTAGTTTTCTGTTATTAGCTCAGGATATACTTCAAAAAACATTCTAGGAAGCCTAGTTATCTCACGTGACATGTTAGGCATGGCTGAGGATAACATAGAAGACCCCTGACCTAATTGGAAACGCGCAGCTTCATGAAGAGTGGTTTATCTTGGGTAAACCTAATTTCTCCATCAAGGCCCAAAGCAAGTCTGCTGCTATAAATAACAGAAGGATCATTCCTAATAGAGTAGAGCTTCTGGAGAGAGATTGAAGGGTGTAGTTTTGTGAGTGAAGAAGTCTAATTGTATCAGTTGTTCTTCACGTGTGTATTGTGTCTTAGGATACTTGTATGCCAAGCAATTATATGTTACATGATTGCTATGGTTTAGTGTTTGTGAATTGTTTGTTCAGTGTGTCACTCTAAGCTTTTAAGCAAGAGAGTTGTGTCACTTGATCAAAGTTGTGAAGCAAGATCAAGGTGTGTTTGAAGTGTGACTTCGTTGCCTTTTGTAACTTTGAATTGGTTAATATCACTGTTGTGATTGAGGGGGAGTGAGTGGGAAACTCTGGTCTAGTATTAGGCTGAAGTGTCATTGGGTAGGTCTTAAGTGAAGAGTGCAAACTGGTTGTTTGACTCTGAATTAATTCTACTAATAGTGAATTTCCTCCCTGGCTTGGTAGCCCCCAGATGTAGGTGTGGTTGGCACTAAACTGGGTAAACAATTACTTTTGTTATTTACTGCTTTCCATTTACTACTTAAGTCCAGTAGTCTGTGTTACAGTGGATGTCATAACATCCGTGATAACATCCACTGTGTGTTTGCCAGAATTTCATTTTCCATGCCTAGATAAGATAAATCCCCATTTGAGTTTATTCCCTCAATGGAGTCTTGTTTGACAGCTTCTTTCTAGCTCGATCCTAGATTGAACTTCGGTCCCCGTCGATCGCCGAACCTACCTGGACGTGCATTTATTTTTCACTATCTTTCAAGAAGAGCCTTTTACATTTCATCATTGTTGATAATTGGCAGTCTCTCCTGAGAAGCTTATCATGCTTTGCCCCAAGATAGGTGGCAGTCTCTCTGGAGAAGTTTATCGTTTCATCAGTTTATCTACCAGCAACAAGTGGCCATCTCCCCTAAAAAGCTTGTTTACCGTTATCCTTTGCAGATAAGTGGCAGTCTCGCCTGAGAAGCTTATCATTACTATCTTTGCAGATAAGTGGCAGTCTCACCCGAGAAGCTTATCATTGTATCATTTCTCCCTAGTAAGCGGCAGTCTCACCCGAGAAGCTTACCACTACCATTTTACAGCACTGATAAGTGGCAGTCTCGCCTGAGAAGCTTATCCTATCTTCAGTACTACCAGTAACATGTGGCCATCTCCCTCGAGAAGCTTGTTTCCATTACCTTATCCCAGATAAGTGGTAGTATCTCCAGAGAAGCTTATCAGTTTATCCATACCCCCAGATAAGTGGTAGTCTCTCAAGAGAAGCTTATCATTTTTATGTTTTTCAGATAAGTGGTAGTCTCTTTATTTGAGAAGCTTATCCAGTTTTGGTGGTGTAAGTCCCTTTCAGCGATAAGTGGTAGTCTCTCCGGAGAAGGTTATCAGGGCATTCCCCCATTGAAGTCCAATTATTTTTGCATATAGAAGAGTTTTAACCCTGTATATTTTTCCGATGGTTCCTAAAGATCCCGTTCGATCTCTTCGCTTAAGGAATTTTCAGAAGCTTGGATGTTATTTCAGCCTGAAGACTCCAGCATTTTGTTTACACGATCCTACTGCCATATGGATCTCATGTTACCCTTTTATTCTAGTGTGTCAATCGATCATGCCTGAACCTGTTGAGCAGCTACTCTAGATATTTCCCCAGTGGAGGTCGTCTTGCCGGTGCCATCTTTGTAACACCACACTTTCCCGAATTAAAACAAAATATGATTAATTCAAATAAACATCAGAAATCTCCACTAAAGTGGGATATCACATCACATAACTCGACATACTCTTCATTAGAAGGTTTTCAAAACAAAACAGCAGAATGTATTCACTGGTTCATCAACCTCGGCCATCCGCCAATACATGAAAATATTCATTAATAAAATTCACCAACACATGATACGTCACAGGAAAGTAAAACAAATTCAACTAAATCAAAAGAAAACGTCCAAGTCTCATGCTACGTATCAGAGCATCCTAAGACTCGACTCACACACATCTATCCAAGCTAGCTAAGTACCTGTATTATCTGTACTTCCAAAGAAGCACAGACCACAACAACAACGACAAAGGGGAGAGAAAACATGATCAAAATATCCGATAATACAGTACATGAAATAAAGGTAGTAATCATATTGTTCATCACCGAAATTCATCAAACACGACCTACTGTCCAACATCAACACAACACACCATAATGCAATTATGCAACTCAACACCATGCATGCGGTACCGACGCATTGGTTCATTCAATCGAACCCCGGATAGATCACATACACCCGTCCTTGGCCATGATCTATCCCCACCATTCTCCACAAGGGAGTACATATGAATCACATACACTCCTCCTGAGCAATGATTCGTCCCACCAAACACCATGATATGCATAACACCAAATGCATAACAAATGAACTCAAGCACACAAGGTGCACACGATCCCGTAATCACATCACCATACATCATACATACGTTTTGTTCATCAATTAATTATTTTGATTAAAGTCACACGATCCCCCTGATCCCATCACCATACCCCATATGCATCTCACACCCCAATCTACTTATTCAATTAACTTCAATCACTACTTAATTTCACCTTTTAATGTCAAGTATACACTCTTCACCACTAATCACCATATCTATACTGGTCACAACTCAAGGGATACTACAAAACAAGGTCACAAGGCAAAACAACACAACCTCACTTTTCTGTCACGTTCGCTGGCTCGTTCGCTTAGCAAAGCCCTAGCAAACGCTCGCTGGCTGCTCGCTTAGCAAACTCCCTAGCGAAGGCAGACAACAGCTACTGGAAGGGTTCGCTACCCCACTCGCCTAGCAAACCGGCTAGAGAATGCTCGCTACTAGCTCACCTAACGAAGGTGCTAGCGAGCGTCTACGATCTCTCAAAACCCTCATTGTCCAACAATGTCATCTTGCTCAATTCCAAGCCTATCACTCTACTTCCATCTCCCATCCTATCATTACTACAACCAGTACACACTACTCTATTCATTATTCTATCAATTTATCTCCAGAACCCACACCTATGTCCATCAACAGAACTACAGAAGTTACTCAGAACCTCACCAAGATCACACCATATGTACACCCATTCATTAATGGCAGCAGCAATCATAAACACATCAACATGCACACCAATTTCATCATAATCAACAATAATCAAATACATACCAACATAACAAATATGTTTATCAAATCCCTACGGGGTTAAGGAATCCCCTCTACCCAATTTCATGTAAACACCAATCCCAATCAGTATCTCCCCCTTACCTCGATTA